>CM076570.1:750039539-750377707 GCA_034641835.2 Pinus albicaulis | reverse complement strand
CCTCTCATACACAACTCTGCTCAGACTTTTCCACGTACCACAGAGTCCATCTATAGAGAAGCTGCGTATTTAATCATTATATATATATATATATATATATATATATATATATATATATATATATTCCCTATTTTGAGGCGGAGTTTACGGTTTTTCCAGTAACTTAACCACCCCAGCCCATGGCCTAACTGTTCCCAACTGTAAAAAACTAATTTGAGGGAGTATAAAAGCCCCTCAAGGGAATGGCCTAAGGGAGGAAGAGAGAGATAAATATAGATATTATACGTTGTTGGAGCCCTATCCAAGTTTGATATATTCACGTGCCTCCTTGAGGTGTTCATCACCCTATATGACATCCATTGTGCACTCATCTTGGAAGAAACCTTGAGAGGCTAGGGCTGGGCGGATCTAGAGGACGATATGCTTGAAGGTCGTGGCAGATTTCAGATGATCTCTTCTCGTTTATGTACTGTACATGTCATTAATAATAGAAGAAGACATCTTGTTCCTGATGTTTACGTGTCAATTATCTTTTACACATGTGTAATGATCATTAATTGAACATTTAATATTGTTTTTATGATGTTATACATGATTTCCACTAACATCTAGAACATATATATGTTGTACAACTAGGATTTTGTGTTCGTTCTTTGTTGGTTAACAAATTTTGGAGCACAAAGTGTTACAGGGGGTTTGCACCTCATGGGATCTACTTCAACCGAGGGATATCCAGGTAAGTTTTCCAACCTGTAATTTCTAGTTATTAGCGTAAACTTTGGTTTAGTGACTCCTTATTTTGATGGCATGCCCCTGATCTATTAAGGTTATCAACCCAAGACCTTTAGGGTATCATTTCTCGAAACACTCTCCCATTCCCATCTAAATTCCATTTTGTTAATATGAAAGAAAGTTTTTGAGTTGGAACTAATAACTATGTACTATTCATGGCACTAAGGCTCTTCAAATATGCTTAGAAAAATAGGGTATCCCATTCTCAATTATTTGGAGATTCAATATTGCTTATCAATTGGACGAACGGAATTAATCAATTGCAAAATATCAACTCAAGGTGTTTAGATGAGGAATTAAAAAATGATGCAATTTTTTTTAAATATGTTTCAATCACACGTCTTTTGGGAGCACAATCTGATCTGATATGCTCTATCTAGAGAAGAGTTATTGGTAGAAAGGGTTAAAACTATGTGAAAAATAAAAGGATGTAGTAATACATGTTTCTAAATGTAATTTTTAATTCCATGTGTAGTAATGCTCAAAATTTTTGGTTGTTGATCAGAGTAGCTTACCCTTGTATCTTCTAAACATGGTGCCAAGCCTGGGAGGCTCGGATTTGTAGTGCCAGAGATAATTTATTGTCTTGAAAAGTATGTCTCTCTTAATTGTGAATAATTGATTTCAAATAAATTTTATCTTAAACCATGCCAAGGCATTCGGAGACACTATGATTGCGGTAAGGGGATGGAAAATAAGTTTCAGAAAATGGGAGACTTTGGTCTAGACACAACACTATTTTTCAATGACTTGGTTGGGTTCCTCAGTCGCAAAAAAAGTAAGGTTATCTATAATTTGGGCATGAAAACTAGGGAGTGCCAAGTTGTGAAGGGAATCCCAAGAAGTGCTAACACGAGCAAGAAAAGTCCCAAGTCATGTTAGGAATTCCAATATGTGCTACGTGTTAGGGTGTGACACCAATTCACTCTATGGAATGTCAGGGAAACAAAGGGGAGTACTAGTTTCAATTGCATGGAAATGAATGAATAAGAGTGTGTGATAGGGAGTGTTAGAAATTTCTAGGCTTTCTAAGGAGGGAGTGACAATGTATGCTCAACAGTGCCAAGGCATGAGAAGGAGCTAGAAAATCATGCCAAGATGTTCCAAGTTTGAGGGTGTGCCAATGTGTGCCAAGGAGCTGTTGGCTTGAGGGGTCCTAACCTAGGTTTGGAGTTATCATGAAACCAAAAAAACCCTCCAAATTCTAGCCCTTTCCGCAGTGACCTGATTTCGTGGATCAAAGTCTCACCTGAAGTAGTATGGGGGGTGTTGTAACCAAGTTTCTGCACCCTGAGGAAACTTTTTATATAGTGGCCCTAATCTGACTAGTGCAGATAATATAACAGATGTGCGGATGCACAGTCAATAATTCTAACTCTTCATAGATTATCTGAGAATACTTCCATATATCTTGCGCACAATAATTAAATATACTTCAATGAGAGCTATTCATCTAACATCAACTAATATTTGCGCAAAAAAGCGATTAACCATTAACAAAATTAAATACGCAACACAGAACATATTTGAATCTTAAAGAAAATAACAGATAATCAAGACAATCAACCACATAAGAATCTAGGTTTGCCAATATTTTTTTCTTTATTAAGAGATATGAAACTTAGTACATTCAATCCTTCTGCACACAAAGCCAACAGAGTCCGCACATGGCCAGGACTTAAGTCTCCACGCATGTAGTCAGCAGGAGGCTTTCTACCGAGACAAACCCATAATTAGATCAAGACATTAAAAAAATATATATATATTTGATATCTTCAATGTCTTTACTCGACTCAATCCTCACATATTTATACTATCCTAGACGCACACATACCATGGTCTCAAACCATGGTTTGAGACTCATGGTTTTTCCCTTTAAACCCATTACAATGATTAAGGGACTTTGACCCACCCTAAAGCCCCTTTGACTATTTGTGCTAAATGTGTAAAACAAAACTTAGACAAAATTAACCTAAAAGTGAACCCGAGGGGACCTCACTCCAACAGGCCCCCAACACAATCTCGTCACTCGTCCTAAGTCACTGTAGGGTGGTTTCCTTCATATTTTCATTCAATGCTTCGACAGGGATCTGGAGTGGCAAGATGACTTCAAAGCTTTGCGCGGTAGCACTCTACGCTTCATCGACTAATTTTGTTGTTGTCGGCCCCACAGCCTCCAAATTTATGATTTGTTGTCTTTGATGGAAGGATTTGAGGGTGCCATCAAGATTCTACCAGAGTTGTAAGGCTTCCTCAGCCCAGGGTTGCATCCTTGTTTCCAATAATTTCTCTCTTTGGCATAGGTCTTCCAATGTCGCATGGTGATCCTTAGTGATGTGGCACACCTCTTTCACTGTTTGTTGCTTCTGCTATGGCACTAATGCTTGTTGTTGAGATTTCTTGGTGACGTGGAAGGCATGGGCCTCCTAGTATTATAGTTCATATACTATCATGTTGTGGATTGCATGGAACTTTCCACTTGGTAGCACAGCTAGATCAATGCTCTCTTTGGATGCTTGCAGGGAAGCGAGTACGGTAGGTGGCTCAACTATGATGGTTGGCGCGGGGATATGAAGTAAGCAGTTATCTAAGGGAGATGGCAGCATAATGTTGATTGGTTCTGCTCTCATTTTTCTGAGACTGGAGGTTTTCATGCTCACTTGTAGTTGGATCGTTTGCCTCATGCTCTCTTTTATCGCGCTTGTCTTCATTTTGAGCTCTCGGATGACCGATTGTACTCCTTCGAGCACATATTTATACTGCACTTCTATGTCAGTCCAGATATCCTTTGTGGCCGACTTGATTGTGTTCTAAATCTATATCAAGTAATCCTCTGTTACAGTGAGTTCCTATGTTCCTTCCAACTTGGACCCCTTTCGCTTCTTGCGTGAACACCCAATGGCCTGAGAACCATGATTAGTACCTTTAGCGGTATGCATCTAAGGACCCTCGGTGCCTTCACCATTTTTCTCTATCTCGTCCTTCTCCAAGTCGATTGTTTCACCTATCATCATCGTAGTCTTAGTCTATGGTTCTGTTATCACAAAATTGGACCTGATAGGCTTCTTGATCAATCAACTTCATGTAACTATTTCAAACATAATATTTTGACTGAAGCTTAGCCTCATTAGCCTGAGAGGGCTCTCTCAAGGGTTAATGATTTGGATAACAATATAGATGGCTAACTCTATGTGGGGTAATAAAAAAATAAATGATAGATATGGGTTGAGAATCACATCAGAAAGTACACATTGGGCTTATGGAGTCAAAATAGTTTGAGTAAACCAATCAATCTACTTAACATGGAATTTGAGGCATATCAGAGTTTTATTCAAGAAATAACACACATGAAACTGTAAAAACACAATCAATTCATTTATATAGGAAGTCAGAGCATATAAAGATGAATTCTGAGTAATATATATAAACACTAATGCAATAGGATAATAAAAGATTCAAATAGAATAGGAACACACCAAAACTCCTTCTGAATCCCAATTTGGTTAAGTAGAAACTCTCTGTATTAGCTGAAAACCAGTCAATTACAATAAGCACAACCTTTTGCTAAAAATGTCCAACCATTGGCATATTCAACTTCTTGGTATTTTATAGACCATCTACAACATGAGATAACCTTATCTTATGCTAGATACATCTAATTCCTAACTCTTGACACCTTGCCTAACCATATGACATGGTATTTATTACAAAAAGACAGCTAATCTACTAGACATCCCTATTACAAATAGGATTCAAACTCCTTATCTCTATCCATAACAACCTTATCTAAATTAAATTACATCATTTTCCAAGTGTATCAACACATGGTCGAATCTGGATAATAGGCTTCAACTCTTCATGACCATATTTCTGTCCTCCACCAAAATAGGAAACAGTGCCCTGTTTTTTAGGCATAGAGTCCTTTGCACACTTGGAACATTCTAACCATCATGAAAACATTATTTCGAGGTCCTTAGCTATTGGAAATTGAATCAACACATGCCAAAACTCCTCCTTAAACTCCAACTTTCCAAAACCATCTTCAAACTGTTAAAATGAGCTGTAATACACTGCGCTACGAAAACAAAGCAGTTTTGTAGCGCCTTTCGTAGTGCTACCCTTCAACCCTTTTTTCTTCAAGTTTTTGACTTCTTTCCTCCAAAATTATTTTAATTTCCTTTAAATACGTCCTCCCTAGAAATTTCAGTTCTTGATCCATTATTTTACCCCTCAAAATTTGATGAAAAAGGGAAAGAAAAGCTGCTACAGCAATTCCGTAGCGCTTTTCTCCCTTTTTACACTGTCTACCCTACGAAACTACTGAGTGGGTTGTTTTGTCAAAAAAATTACAAAGTGAAAATTGTAAATGTGCCAAGAACTCAAAATCAATTTGATTTCATCATTTTAAAAAACATATCAAGTGAAAAAGATAGTCATTCAGCCTTCATGAGGTCCCCTCTTCATTTTCATTTGATTTAGCTATAGGCTCTTCTATGACTGTTATTTTAATACCTATGCTTTTTAATTCATCATGAATCAAATTCATCTGCTATTCCAAGTCCTCCACTTGATCTTTAAGTCTCTTGTTATTAGCTCTCAAGTGATTATTTATTACTCTGAAAAATTTGGATTCCTTTATTGTTGGGACTGTCCATTTGAAGAACTGCTCTGCATTGCTTGGAGTTTCAGAAATAGAACTAGTTTGACCTTCTCATAGTTCCTTCATTATTTTAAAATATACTTTCTCAATACTGTGCTTTCTATCCCTCTTTCTCATCATGGAAATTTATTGGTTTGCAAACCTCAATTTTTCCTCAAGATGTTTAAACTCTGTCATTTCTTATTTTCCCTTCTTTGTTTTGCTGGCTGCATTTTTTACTATAGGTGATGAGAGATCAACAACTTCTTCAGGGGATTTATCTGTCTCAATAGGTTCTTGAACCTCCTTGCTTCCTTCCTTGAGTTTCTTAGCATGCCTAGTTATAGGTTTTCTTGCTTGAAAGATGAAGGCTGCATTTCCCCCCTCAAACTCAAGCTTCTTTACAGACTTAGCCTTTTTCTGTTTATGCTCATCTTCTCCAATGAACTCAGCTTGAACAATGGGCGTCTCCTCTATGTAAATAGCATGCAGGATGTCATCTAAATTTCCCTTTATTACTGGGTTGTCCTCTGTAGCTGTAGCAACTGTCTTTCCTTTTAATTCCACTGCTTGTCTTCTTGTTACTCTTTTTATTTCCTGCTTGCTAACAACTTGTTTATGTTTTGCCTCTTTGACAATATTTGACCTCTATTTTGCAGGTGATGGAGTTGGTGTGTCAAGTATTTGTGTCTACTCTGCCCTTTTCTCAACCTGTTTCCTTGGCTTCAGTTTTGCAAATTCCTTTGTTTTTGCAAATATAGGTTGACTAGTCTCTGTTGCTGGTGATGATGGAACTCCTTTAGTTTTATGGCTTCTATTAGGAGCTAGGGTTTCTAACTCAAAACTATTTATAAACAAAAATGATGAACAATCCCTTCCTATCTTATAAAGTTCATTTAAAATCAATAACTTAATTAAACCATGATGAAACAATGATGTTTCACTTAGAAGCAAATTGAAATGATATGTGTAAACCTTATGATATTTTCCTTCATATGTAACGTACCTCTGAATGTTGAGCAATAGCTTTGCATAAGTGTCTTTGATGCAGCTTCTAAGGATAGAATTATTGAGGTCCATATCTGCATACTCGGGCTTCATAAATTCTTTACATTGCTCCATGTCAAATTTGAAACCTTTGAACCAAGTTTCTTGACCTCTTGGTATCTCTATAACAAAAAAAATAATCTCTAGTTTAATTGATACACTTAGCATCCCAACCTTAGTAGCTATTCCATTGAAGTTCATGGAAAATTCCTTTAAGACCTCTCTGTGATAGCCCTGCAATTTTTCACAAAACCGAAGACAAACTACTCTTCTCAACGCCTCCATCACTGCTAGGTCTTCAATTATTTCCTTCATATCTTTAGGCTCAAGCCTTAAGCAGTGTCCCCCTCTGTGAACTTTCTTTTCCTCTGTCCTGCTTCTTAGAAATCCTGTCAGCCTAACTTGATAAATTGAATCAACCTCGCTTGAATATGTGAAACAACATCCTCACTTGATTTATTTATATCAGCCTCTCTTGATAACGATGAAGAAAAAAATTGTATAAAATAGTCCCAGGTTTGGATTGAACACTTCAGAGCTCAGACATCTCGAATGGAGGCAAAGGAAATGAGAATGACTAATTAGGCAAGATTTTGAATTTAAAATGTCATCTCATAACTGAATGATGCCTCATTCATACCCTATCATGACAATGATGACTGCAACGTGGGTAAGTACATTGAATCTCATCATTAACTAACTCATCATACTGCTAACTTACCATTTCCCAATGGTTTCCAGGCTTTTCCAGCTCAGATGACAAGACAGTTTAGAAACCGTGCTTTTGTAGTGCCTGCAGTGTATTTTTTCCTATTTGCGCTATGAAACTATTAGTGCTTCATAGCGCAAATCAACTTTTTTGAACTAGTGGCACTATGAAAATGAGGTTTCTTGGCTAATTGAACATTTTTGACACGAAACCTTTAGGAAATGACCCACAAATGAAAATGATGGATAGTTGACATGAAGTGACTTCAAAGAATACTTTATCATAGCCTAAAGATGGGCTTTAAAATATAAAAATATAAAACCTACCCTTGATAAAATCCTAAATTGACTTCTAAACCCAATTTTGAACCATGACCAAAAACAAACTTGACACAATGATGTTTTGATTTTTTTTTTTGGGTGATAACAGGTTCAACATCCTTTCCTTTCTGTTATGTCTCTTTCATGATTTGCGGCTTGGTTGAAGTCTTCAACATTGATGAAGAGGCACCCCCAATGGTGTGCGGCTCTAACTAGGCAAGCAACCATTCTACTATGACATGCACCAGGTCATCCTCCATGACCAGGTATGGTAGGTCATACCAGACACCTTCCAGAGTGCCCTTCATGTGAATATGCATATTTTGAAATGTATCTTTGAAGTCCGTGATCATCTTGTACTTCTCATACAAGGTTGGCGATATCCTTCACTTGGATTAAATGGCTTGGAAAAGTGCAAAGTCAAATACCACCCATAAAATCTTATTCTCCGTGACTCTGGCTGGGATCTTTTAGTTCCATAAAGTTGCGTAGTGCATGAATTTGTACATATTGGGGTCAATATCTAGGAATAGTGTATCTTGAGGTGTCTTCCATCTAATGAGCAGAATCATGATTAATAACCAAGCATAGTAAAAAAAATTTCCTTCCTCCTAAAATTTGCGCCCATTAGCTAAGAATTCAGTGCACATATATTGAGATCAATTGAACTGCATGTATTTTTTGCATAGCCATGCTAGTGCAATAACATGGAACAGAAATTCCTTCATCCTACATTTTCTCATCATCTTGCACATGAGGATCAACGTTCCGATTTGAACTACGGGATCATTTATTTCATGCACCAAGAAGCTGTGGGTATTGCATGAAACCTTGTATTTTTCTTTAACATCCTCTTCTACCTTGCGCTCTTAGCTCTTTCCTCCAAAGGTCGTCGCAGTGTCCTCCCCTTGGTTGGGCAAGCTAGTGATCCGATGGATCAATGCAACATCAATTGGAATTGGCCCTCTATCTATAAGAAATATTCATGAATGATGGCGAGCAGTTGTCACACACATATGTCATTAATTAGGTTGTTCCCGAAGTGTGGAATAAGTAATAGGTTCAGGAACCCTGATTTTTGCAGGCCTAGCTCCCATGACTTCAACTCAAATTATACTACGCCTGCATCATAGGGGATCTTCTCTAGGTACATAGCTGGTGTGAGCTCTGGGAATTTCTCTTAGTCTTCCAGGTCCCAATCCTCCATTTTAAGCAGTAATATTTTAGCGAGCATATTGCATTCCACAGGTACATTCTCTAGGAACAACAACATATTGATGTACGACCACACCTTATCCAAACCTTTGGGGACCTTCATAGAGGCTTTGCATGGTGTGACATACGTAGGCAACCACGAGATAGAATCTACAACTTCTATGACATCCTCCTCCATGATAGTTTCAGGTAGGTCTGTCATAGGCTTCTTCTGGTGCTATGCAACAGTTGAGCATGGATTTTGGGTCTTCTAATAGGGCGACTTCTGGGACCCCGAGGACTATCCCTTCTTAGTTTGGATCAGCGCAGGGGTTTCAGCACCCAACGCAGGGGTTTCTTCAGCTGGCATCAGATAATGGGTGGGCTTAGTTGTAGTCATGCTTGGCTGGATGAGGTGACCCAAATATTGACGACACAACTCCTCCTCAAATATAGGATCAAAGACAGACATAAAATTTAGACAATATTTAGGAATCAGAGAGCACAACTCGCAAAAAGAGAACAAAAAGAAAAGGGACGTAATGTTACCCATTCGGTCATATTTTTAGCGTAGGTGTTTCTTAAACGGTCTTCTGTTCATTAACGTAGCCCCATAAATGCTAAAACGGCTCCAAATATGGAATAATATCCTCATTAAATTAAATTTATCCGCTCTTCCAAATGGTAACAATGTTTTCTTGTCCAAATTTACTGTTCCAACGGCTATATTCTAGCACCTCTGTGACCCAGTCAACCTCCTCACGCAACTACTGCACGTGCGTCGCACCTATCTGCGCATCTACCATCCTTGTTGCGCAGATCCATATTTCCTACCATATAGTCATTTTCCATGCGCAGGGAGAGGGTGATCCCTGTATGGTTTCAATCGACTTCCATTGACATATCTAGGAATTTTTTCTCTGATTAATGTGGCCAGGCATATCGCACCTTCGTCTGTGATTTCCTTGAAAATATATGGTCTGAGCCAATGCATTTTGAAATTCCTTAGGTGGCATGAAAACTTGCTTTCATATAACAAGACCAAATCCTCTTCCTTAAAGACCTTATGTCTAGTGTGCATTTCATGCCAAGCCTTTTCGCGTGCCTTCAGCACTTGCTAATGGAAACCTGTAATAAATCGATCCTCTTCCAGCATGACCAACTGCGGAAATTGTTCTTCATTAATATCTTTTTCTTCCATATTATTGAATGCTGCAATGCATAAACTTGGAACAATGTACTCCATTGGCATAACAACTTCCTACCCATACACCATCCTAAACGGTGTCTTTCCTGTCAAATTATTGCAAATGGTTCTATATGACCAAACAACTGCATGTATGTGCACATCCAGATCATTTTGATTAGTGTTGCAGATCTTAGTGAGTGCAGTCTCCAATATATTATTAAAATATTCCACTGCACCATTCACCTATGGGTGATACAGAGTACTCTTCTGATGATGAATATGGAATTCTTCCATCATAGCTTCAATAGTTTCATTTACAAAGTGCATACCTCGATCACTCATCAAAATATTATGGCACCCAAACCGAGTCAATATGTTCTAAAAAATGAAGTGTGCAGTTGTGTCTGCACTGCAATCCTTCACAAGATTAACCTTAGCCCATCTGGTCACATAATATGTCGTAGTGAGAACGTAATGTGAACCTGTCTTATTTCCTATAGGGTCAATATTTCAAACAAAATCAATGGCCCATTTGTCAAAATCTTGCAATGTCATTTGTGGGTGCAACAACATCTCATCTCTGTGTGATGTTTTTCCCGTTCTTTGGCATACATCACAAGCACGAAAATATGCATGTGTGTCGTTTCTCACCATGGGCCACCATAAAACAACTTGTAAAATCTTATGTGCAATTTCTTTCCCTGCATAGTGACCTCCAGCAACCCATCCATGAGTCTCAACTAAGATATCCCATCTTTCAAATTCCAATACATACCTTCGGAGGACTTCATCTGCACCCATTTGTACAGCTCCTTGGCAATTAGATTAAATTCATTTGTGTGCGCGACCAACTCTTTCTTCTATTGCAATGTGTATTCTGTGGGCACACTTCCAGTGGTTAGGAAATGAATAATATCTACAAAATGACCATCAACTACCTTTATAGAAAATATTTTTGCATCTGTTAAACCATCTTCTAAGTTATTTGGCTCTTCTCCACTTTCAATGTGCAACAAATGATTAGGCCAAATATTCAATATTCCAAGTTTCACAGTGGCTTCAACGTCATACTCCTGAAATAGCAACAACCACCTCTTCATCTTCCCCCCAACATAGGCTTATTGAACAAGTACTTCACATAATGGTCAGTAAATATCTTAAAGTGGCCTCCTAATTATAGATAGTGGTAGAATTCTGTAGCGCATATACCATAGCCAATCCTTCCCTCTCTATGATCGAGTAATCATGCTTCGCGTTTGATAAATTCCTACTTGCAAATGAAATAGGGTGGTCAATCTCCCCGACTTCTATTTGCACTAAAATAGTTTCAAGCGCAATGCAGGAGGCATCGACATGTACATGGAACACCTTCGTCTAGTCTAGAAAGACCAATATGGGCACAATGACCATATTCACCTTAAGTAATTTAAAGATCTTTGGCATTCTTTGTCCCAGAAAAATGAGGCAACCTTCTTTAGCGGCTTCTCCTTGGGCACGGTGATCAGCACATAACCTTGAATGAACTTCTGGTAATACTGTGTATGCCCCAAAATTGTGTGTAGCTGTTTGACATTTGTAGGAACTTCTAGGTTAAGAAAAATAATGATATTTTCTGGATCCACCATAAACCCTTGATGACAAAAAAAATGACCAAGAAAGATCCCAAATGGCATAGAAAATATGCACCTTTTCATATTGAGTGAAATCTGATACTTCTAAGAGGTATCCAGCATCAGGCGCAGACTTGATACATGCTTCTTCAAGAACCTAAAGACAGTCCAATGATTAAACTATACTTCTAATAACTTATCAATGTATTCCTTGAACGCAGCTACTACCATGCAAGAGAATATAGCTGACGCATTTTTTAGACTAAATGGCATAACTGTATACTGAAAGGATCCCCATTATGTCGCAAGTGTTGTCTTGATTTTATCTCACAGTGCAATTCTGATATGGTAATATCCTGGGAAACCATCTGTAAATGAGTAATATTCCTATGCTCCTACATTGTCCAATATTTCATCATAGAATGGGGTTGGGAACGGGTCATGGACGCAATCATCATTCAATTTGTGCAGATCCATGCAAATCCTTATTTCTCCTTTGGTTTTCTTGTCATGCACCACCATAGGACTCACCTAATCTGATTCCTCCACTGGTTCTATGATTCCTAAATAAACCATTTCCTCCAATTCCTCTTTGACTTTATGCTTATATTTCAGATTTATTCTATATTGGCATTTCTTTAGAGGTCGTGCATCTAGTTTCAAGGTAATATTTATCACCCTGAGATCTCCTATTATTGCCTTCAGCTCAAATTTTTTTGTAGGAAATAGGTTCTTATATTCAGTCAACAGCTCAATGACCTTTCCCACCATATCGTCCTCCCAGTAATCTTTGATCTTTGTTAATTTCGGTTGTTCCTTTGAACCAATGTTGACTTGCTGAATCTTCAAAGGCTTAGTTACATCTAGTGACTCAATTCAAGGCCCAAAAGCTATGTGTTATCCTTCAGATTCTAGGATTGTAATGTTCCTTGGATCTTCCTCATTATCTTTAACTGGCATATTTCTATAATTAACAATGTCCTTCATCTGCACATCCCATGCTTGAAAGGCGTACTACACCTTTAGTTTTTTGGTGTGAAATATGAACTCCTGAATATCCTGTAGTGATGCATCCAAGCATTCAAACCAAATTTTGAAACTAAATATCAAGATAAAATTTCTGTTAGTGCAGTCCATTCATTGGTTCCTCGTCACAGCTCAGTTTCCATGTACCAATCTGTAGGCACCTTCCCCAAAGTGTGGAAGAATATATGCACCCATTCGGTCCTCGGCTCTGCGCTCGATGCTTCAACCCATTTAGCCAAATGTTTGCATAGATCAACTTTTTTGTAATAGGTCTCTTCCATTCTAGTATTTGGAAGCTCAAATCGCAGATGCATCATGCAGGTGAATTCGTCCTAGTTACCCAAGTTTCCCTTGTGTGTCTCCCACAAGCGTGCTGGGGTGAGCACAATGCTACATCAAGTGGATGGAATCTTTGTGCTTCTGGAACATATTGTTCAAGATCTCCTAAAAACATGTTAAAAATAGTCAAACCATCATACTAAGGAAATTCTTGTCCCTCTAAGGATATGCACCAAAGATATTTTGTCACCCAATTTCAGCGCAATGCAGATACTTCATGAAGTTGGTTCTTCCATTTCTCCATTTCTTCATCTGAATCTGAAAATAAGGAACTATCCTTCTCCCAATTGAGTCTTCCGTTAGCTGTCGAGTTGATCCAATATTTGTCTCACTCAGTCAACTTATAAATATGATTGAAATCATCATCTATGTGCACTGGCTCTGTATATCTTTCACCTTCTGCATGATCTAAGGGGATCAAAACTCTCTTTCCATTATTCTCAAAAACCATACTTCTGCGCTTAAGATTTACAATTCCACCCATGTCAATATCCCAATATAAACCCAACAACGAAGGATAGGGGTCACTATCATCCACAATTTGTATAACTTCAAAGTTTGCGAGCACCCTTACTTCTTTGATATCCACTATGACTTGTGAGAGCCTACCTAATGGGATAATATTATGCTTATTTTCCATGCGTAGCTAGATCGTGGACCATTCCAACTTACGTTCTCCCATGCGTTGCCAAGTCTTCTTTGGTAAAAAAATTTCCTCAGATCTTGTTCCAAAATAACCTAATCCATCTCATATGCACCAATCTGAGTAGTCAAACACATATCTCATCCAGTTCTTATTCCATTCTTATATATCTTATTAAAAACATTCTACTCCATATGGGGTTTTTAATTCTCTGCACATTTGTCGATCAATTCTTGGACAATATCGACTACCTTCTTATTGTGTAATAGTTTGATACAAGTCTGTAGAAAGGACTTTATCTCTTCATCTTCTCTGACTACATCCATAGGTTTGATTGACATTGAGGCACCTGCTTTTGCAAAACCATTTTTAGCTTCTACAAAGATTTATTTTTCACACTGTAAGTTGAATCCTTCCTTCTTTTTAGGTGATTTTTGGATCTAGAGATCAGCCTCAAGCTTCTTCCCTTTGTATTGACCAGTGGCTACACCACTTCTAGTGGTGACATTCACGCTTGGTTCTTCTTTGTGCAGTTCAGCTCTTACCATATGAATATTTTGAGTAGGAGTCTGTGTTTTCTTTTCCTACACCTTTGTAATCAAAATAGGACAATCTTCAATAACATAATAAAATTGTCTATAGTACCTGCAACATTTTCATGCTAGATTTGGACAGTCACACACATAATGACCCACGTCTCCACAATTGTAGTAGATAAGTTGCCCCCTTCCTCGACTAGCTCCTCCTCCTCTTCCTCATCCTCTAGTTTAGAATCCACCACACCTAGATGGAGATGTTTGTGAGGTAGGTTCAACGTGCATTCTATATAGGTCATCTTGGTCAATCATCAAATCGAAGCTTCAAAAATGTTGTTCGTCATGTCCCAACAATGAGAAAAATTTGCAGAAAAATTTCTTAATCTTAGGGATATATTTATCAATCCTTGGACAATAGTATGTCATATGCATACCCATAGCTTGAAAAATTGTGCACCATAATGTAGGAGTCCCACTTGGTCCAGCCGCACTCTTCAGTGGGCTTGGTCCTCCAGCCTATAGATAGTCATTAAATATGGGGCACTGATCCTTGTAATGCCCGACAACTTTGCATAATATACACCATACATATGTGCATGCCTCTTTTCCCTTATCCTTGCGCAAACTCTCTATTTCTAAGTTCATTGCCCCCAACTCACTTTGGATCTGCTGGGTCCCGATCTGTGCAACTGGTACTGATGAAGATTCTATCTTCATTGAAATCTCTATGGCTTCGACCTATGTGGAAATATTTTGTGGACTTAAGGGTTGCGGAAGATGTGGTAGAAGCATGTAAATAAATCACTCTTTGTGTTGGGTATCATCAATAGTAAATCCCCCATCTCTAATAGTGCGCTTCAACCTTTGATTTGTGTCCCATACAAATTCGTTCAATTATTGACCAATGTCCTTCAACTTAGTTACACATTGAAAAAATGATTTAGGCCACTGGAATTGTTCTTTCAATGAGGCCTTAATATTATCAATAGTTTCATTAGGATTCGTCGCTATATATCTTATTTACCAATCCAGTGCATTATCTTGAAAATCAGTGTCCAACTGCACTTTCTAAACATCATCATTATTAACCTTTTGTGTTGTCTATACAACGTCACTAACAAACTAGAATTGGTATGTATCTTCATTCCCAATACCACAGAAAGTAGGTAACTTCATGGAGGGGGCCATCTCTATGCTTGGTGGTGGAGGTGTAGTGGATGATTTGTTAGAGTGTATTATTTTGGAAGTGGAGTGGATGTGATCTGAATTATGGAAAATGACCCAAGACTATTCTGATCTTTCAATACTTCTGTTTCAGAATGCACAGATTCAACAAAGCTACTAGTTTTTGATTCTTTGTCATTGTCATATTTACCCTTGAGAGGACTGTAAATAAAAAATTATTCTAAATCTACTATGTAAGTTCTTCCATTGCCTGTAGTTGGGCCTCTATGAGACGTTCACTCAATATGACTACACGGAGTACCCTATTCAAACAATAGCATTTTAATCCATAGCTTCAAAGAACAGGGGAACTTACCTCTAGGAGCCTTGAAAAACCTTCATTTAGCTTCAATACTATTATGATCTTTAAATACTTCTTCATTTAGTCACAAATCGTCCCAGAACACGATCCATCCAATAATCTACTGCCTGGGTGATCTTGTTGCAAGTATTTTATAATTCTTGTACCAAGTATGGTGTCCACTGAGTGATCGCATCATCCTTTGCACAGGTTTGGAATTCAGTGAGTCAAGAAAACCACTCGTGAAAATCGGTCATAAAGGAAGCAAAGAAAATTTTGTGGACTTTTGTATAGATATAATTTTGTGTCCAATATTCACTGGACAATTTAGAGCTTCTATTTCCTTGGATCATAAATTCAAGGATCTTCTTGTCGAGCCAATCTTGTAGTTTGTTTTGTGTTGGATTCCAATACATCAAATCTCCCTCAAAATGATCTCAGTCCTAGCAACGGAACCATTTGTTCGCTTGAGTGGTTCTGATCAAGGTTCAGAGTTATCGCACAACCAACTACTGGCCCTTTTGACAGTGACATGCTTGGGTAGATCAAAGTCTCACTCAAAGCAGTATGGGGTGGTGCTGGAACCAGGTTTCCACACCATGAAGAAGATTTTTATGTATTGTCCCTAATCAAAATTAGTGCAGATAATATAACAGATGTGTGCATTCATAGTCAACAAGTATAACCCTTTGCAGATTATCAGATAATACTTCAATATATCTTGTGCACAGTAATTAAATATAGTTCAATCAGATCTATTCATCAAACATCAACTGATATTCGCGCACATAAGCAATTAAATATTAATAGAACTAAACATGAAACACAGAAAAAATTAAAATCGTAAAGAAAATAACATATAATAAAGATAGTCAACCGCATAAGAATCCAGGTTCGCCAAAAATGTATTATTTATTAAGAGATATGCAACTCAATACATTCAATCCTTTTGCGCACACAGCTAGTAGATTTCGTACACATCCATGACTTAAGTCTCCGTGCACACAGCCAGCAGGAGCCTTTCTACCTAGACAAACCCAGGCTTAGATCAAAACATTAACAACAACCATATATCTGATATCTTCATTGTCTTTACGTGACTCAATCCTTATATATTTATACTATCCTAGACACGCACATACCATGGTCTCAAACCATCATTTGATACTCATGGTTTTTCCCTTTAAAACCATTACAATGATTGAGGGACTTTGAACCGCCCCAAATCCCCTTTGACTATTTGTGTGCATCATGTACAACAAAACTTAAATAAAATTAACCCAAAAATGCACCCTAGGGGACCTCCCTCCAACAAGAGTGTTAGGGAGTGCTATAGAAACACAAGGAAGAAATATATAATAATGAATGGAAATTAATGAATAAGAGTGTGTGACAGGGAGTGTCAAGGAGTTCCAAGTTTCCTAAGGAGGAGTGACAAGGAATGCTTGGCAGTGCTAAGGAATCCTAGAGTTTTAGGGTGACATGCGGCCAAGATGTGCCAATGCTTGCAAGAAAGTGTTAACTAAGAGTGCCAGAGAAACACAAGGGAGCACTACATTGAAATGCATGGAAATGAACAAATAAGAGTTTGTGATTGGAATTTTTAGTGATTTTGAGGTCTGTTAAGGAGGGAGTGACAAGATACGTTAGGAAATATTAAGGCATGCTGGAGGCCAAGACGACATGACATGATTTCCTAGGTGCTAGGGTGTACCAACATGTGTCAAGGAGTGTTGACGAATGCTATGGAAAAACAAGGGAGCACTAGGTAAAAATGCATGGAAATGAATGAATAATATTTTGTGACTGGGACTGTCAATAAGTTCTAGGTATGCTAAGGAGACATTGAAAATGTATGCTAGGTAGTGCAAATGAATTCTAGAGTGCTAGGGCGGCATGCCAAGATTTTCTAGGTGTTAGGGTGTGCAAATGCATGCTAGGGAGTGTTAGATAATGTCAGGGAAACACAAGGAAGCACTAGATAAAAATGCATGGAAATGAACGAATAAGAGTGTGTGAGAGGGAGTTTCAATGAGTTCTAGGTGTGTTAACGAGGGAATGCCAAGGTTATATTCTAGGCAGTTCCAAGGTATGCTAAACTATCAAGGCGTTTCTGAAAGTTCTAGGGTGTGTTAGGGAGTGTAAAATCATGCCAAGGAATGTCGAGGATGCTAAAACATGCCACATAGTGTAAAGGAATTTAATACATGCCAGGTGCTATGTCATGTCAAGATGTAAATTGTGTTTATTATTTTTTTTTACGACCATAGTTGGATGTCATGAGCCTTGTCTTGGTAAATTTTTAAGTTGGATGAGTTGATATTGGACATGAGTAGCCTAAGATGAGTTATAGGTAGTTATTAGGTGAACAAGAAATATGATAAATTTCCAGGACACATGAGAATCTGGGTTTGGTCATCAAATATTTGATGCAAAAATACTCAAGTGCCACAACACATATTCTTTGCACAACAAAATATACACACATTAGGGAATCAACTAGTGCACAGGACAATTTTTAAATTTTTCAAACCGTTCTTCATTAAATTACAAACTATAATAGAATCATCTACTGCTCTCATACTAGGGACCATGGCCCTTTACAATCACAATGATACAAGGAATACAACTAGAGCTTGGTGTTAGTCCTTTGACAACTAATCTACCTTGAACAAGACAAAACTTGACCCACTTTTTTATGGTGGCCACACATAGCCCTTTCAGTCCACATGTCCTGAACACATCTAACGAGTCCTCTTATATCTATCTACCTGTTTTTTTCTTTAAGGTCTGCAACACCTAGGATTTTCGATCAATTTTTCACAATTTCACTTTTGAAAAACTCTTTGGTCTACCCAATTTGGCCATACTCTTGCTCCAATATGACAATTCTAAGGCTATGGAGGTTTCCCTTCTTCTCCTTAACTTAATCCTCTACAATACATTGAAATAGGGCTAGTTGGCCAGCCCACTTTACTGCTACTTTATTCCTTCAAAGTGTTAGCACCTAATTTGAGCCTTAGGCTGAAGGAAGGAAAATCAGGGTAACCTCAAACCACGCCCAGCCTTGTAGCTATCCCTATAAGGTTAGGAGAGGGCTCTCTCCTGGAAAAATATTCAATGAAATAGAAGAGTAAACTAATTTTAGGCTAGGTATAATAAAAGCGAATGTTTTTATAAAATTTCAGGGTTGTATGGAACAGATGGGGTTGAGAAGTTTGAAACTGGGGAATTAAATCAGAGATACAGGGTATTTCATGGGGCAAGGTAGGTAAGGACTTTAACAATTCAGTTTAAATAATGATGGAATGTTTAAGACTGGTGAGGAGCTGAAAAGGGAATAGGAGATGGATCATTTTCAAACAGAAGAAACCATCTATTATTGAATTATTTCCCAAGGTAGAGCATTATACAATGGATTCTACCTATCTATCTTGAAACAATTCAACTAGAGATATGAATGAAATGAATGGAAAACATAAAAATTAACAGTTGAACACAAAGGAAAGAACAATGCTAAAATCCATACCACAGGGATCCCATAAATCAGTGTTGCATTTCTTTATTAATTACCTGCCAAACTGTTACAAATGGAGCATAGAGCGTCCTCAGTGATTTACAACTTATTCCACACTTTATTCCCCCCCTTACAAATGACTCAGAAATTACATTAAATAGACATAATTTTGAGGGATTAGATCCACATAAAGAGGAGCTTTTTTACCAGCTCAGGAACTGAACTCTGAACATAGGAAAAATACCAACAATCTGCCCCTGAAAATAAGGAGAAACAATACACTTTGACCATCTGGAGGATTGGAAGTTGCTCAAAAAAACGAGAAGAAAGACAAATTTGGAACCATTTCTCCTTTTTTATCGTTGCTTTCATGCTGTAATGATATCTTTGTTTGTATTTAGCTCTCGGCCTTGACTGTTTCTTTTTCTTTGTTGAAAATCCCTTTTATGTCGAGAAATGCCTTTTGGAACCAATGAAATTGACATTTAATGAAGAAAGTCCCCTTTTGAATAGAAAAGAGTGAAGGGAAAGGGGTGGTGGGCCCAACTCGCAATCGCAAATCACAATCGCAAATCGGAAGGGAGAGGGAGCATGTCACAATGATAAATAGCGATGTGATGGAGGTAGATGAAATGGGAAACATATGCGATTGGAGTAATACAATAGAGAGGTGACAATAAGCGGGGTCTGATGGTGCAGAGGAGCAATGCGATAGTGGGAAAACCTTTGCAAGAGCGAAGAGATGAAATGTGCCTTTATAAAGCGAGAAAAATTTTCATTGAAAAGAGCATAGGGCTTTAGTGGGACCGGGAAAATTCTAATCACAATTGGGAAAGGGAGCGGGTTTAAGTGATGGGAAGTAAAATATGCGATGCGATGGAGCAAAGGCCGATGAAATGAGTAGTGGGAGAAATTCTTTTAAAAAAAATCATATAGAATGAAATTTCCGCTTTACACAGGAAAAGACCTTTTCCTTTTAAAAAAGGCAGAAGACTTTATGGTGGGACCCGGGGGTAAATCGCAATTGCAATCAGAAAGGGGAGCGGGCTTCTTAAAATGGAGCAATGCGATAAAGACTTGCAATGCGACAGATCACAATCGAAAATCGGAAGAGCATGGTGATGAGTTGTGGGACCGTTGCGAAGTTTGTGATGCAATTGAATGTGGGCTGTCAGATCATTGAGAAGATCGACGGTCCAAATATGATCGGATCGGAGGGACTCAATCACGTCGGAGATGTTCATTCATAGGTAACTCAATCGCATTGGAGGTTTGTAATCGGGGAAGGGTCAAAGGGAATTTTGTGATTTGAATGGTGTGATTGGATCGGAAGAAAGTGGTGCGATCGAATCGCAAAAAAGGGGATGCGATTGAAGAACTTTAAAACTATATTATAACATTTAAGGGACTAAATGAGAAAAAAGGGGGGTAGGGTTAGGCTTTTGGGGACTTTTGTTCACTTAGGCATATTTTCAAATCCAAAAGTAAGTTTTGAGAGTATAATATATCGTTCGAAAGCTCTTTCCGAGCTCCTTCTGATGAACATACTTAGAACATGATTTTACACTGAAACTACTATGGAAACACCTTTGTAAATCAGGGTGGTGGCTGTGTAGAGATGGCAGCTTTTGAAGCTTAACTTATTACATATGAAGATATAAAATTACATAAGAAATGATAATAAAGGAAAAGTGTCATGTTTTCACCTCAAAACATGTTTTGAAATGAAAATTACATCAAGCTTAATAGAACAACTCTTTGATTTTTCCAGATACTGTGCCTTTGAATTTATTTGACCTCCCCATGACCTTGCTAATATTTATTGACACTTGACTCATTATTTTGACTATGATGAGACCATAGGACCTAATGAGACCAACCTTATGACCTGATAGTATGAATTGGGAATGAAAGTGAATTATGACTGAAGACCATAGAGAGGAGAATCAACAAGTTTTGCATGAGGGAAAACTAATGAAAGACCACTACCATCAATGAATCCATGTCCTAATGGATTAATGAAAATTTATGGTATGGGACGCTTAATATGAAAATAAAAAAGAGTAAGTTTGATCACTGATGGAAGTATGACCAGACTGACACTAACATTGGCTCCAATGGGGATGGTAGCTCCTTGGAGGTGCCAAGAGCACCGTAGACCAAGTAGCCTTATCCATTGGGAAAATATGATCAAAATACTAAAAATTGACATAATGCAGACTGACTCTGACTCAAACTGTGACTGAAAACTTAAATAAAACCATAAAACCTTAAGCATATCATTCAAGTTTTATAGCCTTCACCTCGGGCACCAAACTTCAATGACTGAGCAACTGAAATATGACAAACAATGGCATGGTATATACAATGATTGTGACATAAATTTGGATCCATTATCTTCAACAGTGGTAGTGCTTCAACAGTCTACCATTTACTAGTCCTCTAGGGAAATCTTGGCCATCCATCTCTGAAAGCAAGAAAGCATTTTGTCCCCTGTATGTTGAAATATTGCATGGTCCTTTCCACAAGTTGTCGAACTTACCATGATTCCCTTTGTCCTCATTTCGTGCATCCCATCTCAACACCACATCGTCCAACTAAAATCTTTCTGCTTTGGTTTTACGGTCATAGATTTTCTTTATCTTCTCCTGCAACTAAATAGCATTCTAAGAAACTTCCTCTCTTGTCTACTGAAGGTGGATCATTTGATTGATCCTTCGCTGATTATCATCCTCTTCGCTGCCAGCCTCTTGCAATAATCTCATGACCGGAACTGTAAGTGACGAGGGAAAAATAGCATCAGTACCATAAACCAATTCAAACGGTGACATACCTATGGATTTCTTGCTGCTAACTCTATCTTCCCATAACGCGTTGATGAGCTTTCGATGCCATTTCCTCTTATTTTCTTCTAGTATTTTCTTGATTATGTTTATCAGAGATTTATTCGATGATTCTGCCAGGCAGTTGCCTTGTGGGTAGTATGCTATCGAATGGCACAACACAATATTGTATTTGTCGCAGAACTCCACCATCTTCTTAGATCTAAATGCTGCTGTGTTATCTGTTATGATTTTGTGAGGGCAACCAAAACGAGACCAAGATATTTGATTCTAGAAATTGAATGATTACCATATCAGTCGTCTTCCATGCTAGAATGGCCTCAATCCATTTGGTGAAGTAATTTGTACCTGTCAAGATCAATCGATGCTATGCTGATGATGCGAGATGGATTTCCCCTATGAAATCAAGTCCCCACTGCTAAAAGGGAGCATTTTCTGAAACTGGTTTCAAAGGAAGAGGAAGCAATTTCCTTTTTCATTGGAAAACTTGACACTCATGGCAGCTCATCACTTTTTTGTACAAATCTGAAAATAAAGTAGGCCAATAATATCCTGCTCTCAACACTTTGTTGGCTGTAGTTTTCCAAAACAAGTGACCACCACAATCACCTTTGTGGAAGTCATGCATCACCTGCTGAGCCTCATCTTCAACCAAACAATTAAGCAGAATACCTCCTGGATCTTTCCAATACAGAGAGTTATTTAGAATATAGAATTTAGCATACTTTAGTTTCAGTGATCTACCTTTGCTTCTAGACATCCCGAGAGGTGGTGAAAGATGTTGAAGGACATAAACTATGTCAGAATACCATGGTAATTGTAGAAAATTTTCTGAAACTGGAACCAGCAAACCTTCATCATCATCCTCCGACATTGCTGCTATCAGATTTATATCCAGAGCGCGCAGGTTTGATTTTGCCATTAATTTTTCCAAGCCTTGTCCTTTGATCAACTTTGTGGGTTTAATCTCCAAATCATATTCCAACATTGCTGCTATCCACTTACCTCTTCGACCTTTAGGATCAGTTTGCATCAGGACATCTTTCACTGTTGCATTAGGGACATAGACTATGGTATGTGAATGCAGAATGTATACTCTAAAATCCTTCAATGCTTTTATAAGGGCCAATGCTTGTTTCTCAATGATATTATATCGCAAGGAAGCATCTTGAATGGTCCTACTGAAAAATGCAATGGGTTGTTCTATCCGATCTCTCTTTTGCATCAAAACCGCAGCCATAGTAAGCTCCGATGCAAAACTGGGGCATTGGACAGAGAAAACTTTACCAGATTAAATGACTTGATAGCCTCCTCACTCCATTTGACAGTGCTATCCTTTTTCAACATATTAGTCATTTCTCTTAAATGTTCAGCCAAATTGGGTATAAACCTGCGCAAGAATTTCATCTTACCATTGAATGCTTGAATCTCCTTTTTATTACGTGGGAGGTCTATGTGCTAAATTTCCTCCACTCTTGAAGGATCGATGCGAATACCATCTTTAGAGATGTTATGATCCAGCAGCTTGCCTTCATCCATAGCAAACAGACTTTTCTTCGGATTGAGAGAAATCCCAAACTTCCTGCATCGCTGAAATAAAACCCTCAAATGGTGCAAATATTCATCATCAGAACCAGAAAAAATTGTCAGATAATCCAAATAAACAACGAGAAAAACATCCTTTTCATTGGCAAAAGCTATGTCCATTGCTCGTTGGAAAGTGGCTCCAGCGTTCTTCAATCCAAATGGCATTTTGGCATACTGGAAAGTTCACCAGGGTGTTGTGAAAGCAGTTTTGTCTTGGTCTTTCTCATGCACCAAGATCTGATTATAGCCTTAGTAGCCATCGAGTAGTGACATCCTTGATGCTCCAACTACTCTCTACAGAATGTGGTCCATCTTTGGAAGTGGATAGTTATCCTTTAAGGATGCTTTATTCAGATTCTGGAAATCTATGCAAAACCTTATCTCTCCTGTCTTTTTACGTACTAGGACCAAATTTGAAATCCAATCAGAATATCTAATTGGGACAATGATACTAGCTTTGTACAATCTGTTTACCTCTTTTTCAATGGATGGCAGCAGTTTTGGGTTGATCCTTCTCAACTTCTGTCTAAATGGCTTCTGATCCGGTTTGATGGGAATAGTATGCTGAATTATATTTTTTTCATACACCTTCAAATCTGAATAATCCCACGCAAACACATTAGAGAATTCAAAAAGTAATTTAACATATTGTTCCTTTACCTCAGGGGACACTTCCTTTTATAACTTCACCATCTTAGGCTTGTCAGCTGTTCCAAGATTAACATCCTCAACTCCTTTATCATTAGGCACCAATATTGGTTTCTTTGCAACATCATCTTGATCAAAAAGCTCCTCTAAAGGTATGAGACCTCTAGGAATTACATTGTCTTTCAGTTGTAATATGTCCATCTGATTTGCTTTGATTTCTTGATCATCGACATTAAAATCACCCTCTATGGGAGTATCCTTTAATTTTCCTTCACTCTGCAAAAAAGCATTGATTTCATTGTCATCCCAAAACACTTGCCAATACCTTAGATTATCCGGAACAGCAGGCCGATGTTTGACATAAATTTCAAATTTGTTGCTGGAATTCATTGGAATCTTCAAGTTGCTTGCAGTAGTGGCAAGAGAATCAGCAATAAGATTCTGCATTTGGGGTACTGCTGTCAAATTTTACTCAGGAAATGTCCTCAAGATGTCTAGGACTGCATTTTTGTAGGCCCTCAATCACGGATTCTTAGCTTGGTACTCTCCTTTTACCTGTTTGATTATCAACTCTGAATCTCCATAAACAGAAATCCTCTTTGCCTTTAGCTTCTTCAAAATTTTCAAACCTGCAATCAAAGCTTCATACTCTGCTTCATTGTTAGAGCATTCAAAATCCAACTTGTAAGCACATACTCTCACATTACTAGGAAATTTTTCAGGCTGGAAAATAGGGCTCTGAATCCATGTTCCTATACCAGCACCATCCTTACCAACAGCTCCATAAAAATCCATGCTCCAAAGGCCTTCTTCTTCTTCTGCTAGATGCTGAAGTTTTGCTTCTTTCTCCACTTTATCTTGACTAATTTCTGCATCTTTCTGCTATTCATTGTCCCTTTGTTGCTGGCAGGTAGGAAGCTCAGAAATGCTTGCTGCTTTATCTTTTTCCTATTTAAGGACTTCCCTAAAATTTTCTGAAATTTCAGGTATCTCATCTACTCATACCAAATGAACATTTTCATCATTCAAACCACCATCTGAATATAATACAAATGACTCCAGATCTGTGTGGACTGCATTAATGGGATGATTAACTGGCTTCTCTTTGCTAGTGATCATGTATTTCATTTTCTTCTCCCTATATAATTTTCTCAACTGACCGAACATGGGAATGGTGGCATAAGAGAAATCAAGTTGAATGGTCCCTTTCAATTTTTCACCCCATGACCTGGACAGAAGCATTCCAAATTGTGGTGGAATGTCGACAACAACTACATCCATCAGAACACTTTTGGCTGGGATTTGATCTAAAGATACTACCAAGTCTTTGATAAGACCAATACAATGGACCCTACCAGAGTCAAAGGAATACAAATCATGGTATTTCTGGGTAATATCAAGACCCAAATTCTCCATAATGGCTTTGGGCATCAATTCATGTGAGGCTCCGGAGTCCAACATAGCATTATGTAAAATGAACTCATGCAATCTAAGACTCAGGTAGAAGGGAGGGACTTCACTTTCTTCTAACTGACCTTCTATGGCTGGACCAAAAATGAGTTCAGGATAATCGTATTCAACATTTACCATATCTGATACAAAGTCTATTTGCAAAATTATAGACACCTAATGTTTATAATTGTTATTTTTCACCAACTTAGTCAAGGGCATGGACACCTTTAGCTTAGAAATTTCATTTTCCAAATTAAAATATGGGACTTTTTCTACCTCTTTGATGGGAGGGTCTTTCTTCTCTACTTGCTCCTTTGTTGTGCTATGATGGTTCTTTTCATTTGCAGTGTTAATCGCTAGGGATGCCTTACTGGGAGAAGGATCAACATGCTCTTTCCCTTTTCTTTGAGTATTTGAAGAATCATTTTTTGATTGCAGCTCTTTTTTTTTTTGAATAGGATTTATTGGCACATCTCTGCTCTGCAAAGAATATTGTTTCTGTTGCACTGACAAAGCTTTCATGTATCCTCGTTGATAATCATCGGACTCTTCCTCGAACACTACATCATTGGCTAATATGAAATCTTCATCTTTCCGAATGTCTGTAATCACTATATATTCCTCATCTTCTATGAGAAAGATGGGGGCACCATCGGCTGTGAAAAAATGGTTGGCTTCAACTACAGGATCATCATCATCATCTGTTTCCATTCCCTGAGCATAATTTTGCTGCAATGGAGTTCTGATATGCTGCTTGTGTTGCTTGGTCCTGTGCTTTCTGCTCTCTTTGCTTAATTCTGAATTGTGGCTGCTGATGTCCTCTAAAATTCAAATTCCTGATTTGTGCTTCAGGTCTATCTAAAATAGTCAAATGATCAACCATCTTCTCGATTGTTCGGATTAAAGTATCCATCTTACTGTTTGAAGGGGATGCTTCTTCTTTCACAGTTACCCTCTTTTCGGCCCTTTTCGACGCTCTTCTGGCCAGCAAATTCGCTTCAAGGCTCACAACTATCTTTTGCATGTCTTCAAGTGTGGTAGGATCTCTTTCTCGTAGCTGATACGCCATATCAACATCGAAACCATCTGGAAACTTGAGCAATGCTAATCCTGTAGGGGGTTTTAGGTTAGCCGGAATAGCATTATATACAACATTAAATCTCACAGAATAATCCTGCACAGTTTCACCCACATTTCTTTTAATATTCTCATATTCAGACAAGATTTGGAGTGGGTTTTTCTTTACCTCCCACTAGTCTAATAATTGTCTATGTAACTCTTGCAAAGTGTGGATAGAGCCTGCTGGTAAGGCCCTGAACCATTTTCTAACTTCACCTCCAAAACTTTGGACAAACAATCTTGTGGTTACATTTTCTGCTTCTACCTCATGAAGATCAAAGAAGTCATTCATCTTATCAACATGCTACTAGGCTGTGATGCTTTGAGTGGCATCAGAGATAGGTATTTTACTTTGGTAATCAGCAGGCATATCATTCAAATTCTAAGGTAAAACCAAGGGTGCATACCAAACAACCATGACTCGAGGTGGATTAATAACAGCATTTGTCATACTAGGATTCAAGGGAGGTAACAAGGCAAAGGAAATGGCAAAGGAGAGAACACACAGGCGGCAACAAGACAAAGAGAAGCGGCCTGTAATGAAGATGTAGAGAGGTCGAGCGAGCGAGAGACGGGGTCATTTAAAAAGTAGAGGCAACAAAGAGAGGGAGTGGAAAGCATCGGTCTGGGAGCGGTATAGTAGGAGAGAGCATAAGACAGGCAAGACAGAGGCATAGAAGCAAGGCGATACTGAGACGGGTAGATGTGCTAAGGCGGGCGGGGGCCAGGTAGAGGGCCATTTGTCAGCTGAGGAATGAGACAGAGTGGGAAGCTATTCAAGTAGGAAGTCTGTGAAGTACTGTTGGGGAGAATACATCAATTCATTCTGCAGAATGTAGCAAAGTTCGAAGTTGAGGAAAAGAATTATTCAATTGAAGGCATAGAAGATCGGAGCCTCATAGGATTTGCTACAAGTATAACAGGAGGAGTGGATCCTATAGATGCAACAGAGGAAGGAGCACAAAGAAACTAAGACAACAGATATAGCAGAAAGGAAGAGACAAAGAAGTAACAGAGGCAGCAAAGGAGGCAGCACTCAGGTAAAGAAGGCAGCGCTGAATCACAGACAGGCAAAGGAGGCAGAGCTGAATCAAAGACAGAAAAAGGAAGCAGTAAATACAATGGAGGCAACAAAGAAGCAAATGAAGACAGAGGTGTTATCACTGCTGTTATTCCAAGAATAGAGACAGGAACAGAGGCAGAGTGACAGAAGCAGAGACAGAGGCAGAGAGCAGTTACAAATTCCGAGAATCGCCCAACCCGGAGGACAGATATATAATTCCGAGAATCATACCCCAAGCCGGGCATTACGCATATAATGCAAAACCAAATTCCGGGAATCGCACACTCCAACCGGCGTTATACATATAATATAACACAAACATATTCCGGGAATCGCACACTCCAACCGGCATTATACATATAATATAACACAAACTTATTCCGGGAATCGCTTCACTCCAGCGGCAAACATATATATAAATATATATGTGAAGTGCATCACATAAACAAAGGTCCAAGGCATTTATATTATGGAGCGCATAAATCAAAGTTTGATAAGGTGGGACCCCTCCCCAATCGCAATCGGAGATCGCAAGGGCAGCGGAACATCGCAACAGAAAGTTGCGATTGCGATTGAAATGGCGGACCCGATCCTGTTATAAACAGGAGTTAATAGATGCAAATCGCATCCGTGTTCTGATCGCAATCAGAACTTTTCTATGATGCGCCCCGATTGCATTTGTTTGAAGTTCCGGACCCGATGGGTGAATAAACAGTGGTTAATACATATTTGAGTTACGGTCAAATCGCATCGGCACTGGTCAATCGGAACATATGTTAAAGACTTGCGATTGCGATTGAAGCCTGGACCCGATGGGCTTATAAATTATGACTAACAAATGTTTCAGTTCCATGATCAATCGCATCGGAGGTAAAGTGGAGCATCGGAACATCACAACAGAAAGTTGCGATTGCGATTGAGAATCGGACCCGATGGACTGATAAATTGTGACTTGATAGGTTCGAGTTCCGGAACGTGTTTAAAGAGTTTTTATTATATAATGCCGAGAATTGATATGTATGCCGAGTATTGAAATTACTTATATATGTATGAAAAGGCGTTGTTATATTTATATATAATGATGTTGCGATAAGCCATGTGGTCTGTAGACCCACGGGCCTCAGCTTAACGGGAGGGCGATTCTTAATAAACAATGACTGTGATATATGTCCGTTCCGCTTGCGGAATGTTCCACATCAACAAGACACTCGTGGCATGAAAAGCGTTGGAATTCCTCCAGATTTACAGTCAGCGGATATAAAAGGCACATTTACACATATGCAGCAGTTACACCATAGCAGAGGACAGAAGAGCAAACAGATCCGAAAGAAGATAAAACACAGTCACAGAAAAGACAAAGACAGCCAAAGAAAAGACAAATGCGTACCAATTCAAAAGACTAAATGAGTTGAGCTGGAGTTCTCATTTAAATTTGAATGTAAATGTTTTATTGTTTGTGATGCATTAATAGTCTAGGAAAAGCAAATATCCCAACAATATCATATATGCACCTAGGTTATTTTTTTATTTTACGAGTAAGTGAAAAGTATCTGAAATGAGAAGGAAAAGACATTGTATTTCGACTTGATGAAATAAATAGTCTTGAAGCTATCTTGTATATAAGGGGGTAATATCCAAGAGGAGAGGTTGACGAAAAAGGAGTGAGAGAAGAAGAGAGTATGCAGTAGAATTAAAGAGAGTTGAAATAAATAAACAAGCTGCAAGAAGAATGTGAATAAGGAGGAGCTGAGCAAAGAAGAAGAAGGGGCTGAGCAGAGATGATGCAGGTCTGATATAAGAGTTGATGAACAACAGAGAAGAAGGTACAAAACAGAGCTGATATCCAAGGTAAATCAGCAAGTGTTTTTTTTTGAAAGAGTAAGGAAGTTGGAGCTTCCCTATCAAGTTGTAGCTTGATAGATGTCAGTTGTAGCTGACTGAGGTAGGAGCCTCCTGTAGGTTGGTGCCTGCAGAAAATAGATGGAAGTTGGTGCTTCCACATCAAGTTGTAGCTTGATAAAATGTCAGTTGTAGCTGACTGAGGTTGGAGCCTCCTGTAGGTTGGTGCCTGCAGAAAATTGAAGGGATTTGGTGCTTCCTTGCAAGTTGTAGCTTGCAGAATTGAGGTAGGAGCCTCCTGTAGGTTGGTGCCTGCAGAAAAACAGTGGTGAGAGGGAGTTGGAGCTTGCTTTTGCATCACAACAATAATAAGATGTGGTTTTCTCCCTTTATGGGTTTCCACTTATATCTGGTGTCTCTGTGCATGATGTTTATGTGTTGATGTGGTTTATCTCATCTGCTTAATACTTGCTGCTCTCATATTCAATCTGCTATTACATTAACAAATCTGTTTGATAGTAATACTTGTTTCTCACAGATTAAGATTGCTCACATATTAAGTTGACCATGAAATGAAGGTGTAAATAAGATTTAAAAGAAAAGTTTTAAAAGTCCATGTATGTGTTAAACTGATTCACCCCCCCCCCTCTCAGTTTAACTAAGGGTTCAACAATTGGTATCGGAGCCAGTTCCTTTGGTGTAAGCTTAATAGCTTGAAGGAGATCTGGTTGAGTCATGGAATATCAAAATGTACCTGTGCTAAATACAACTAACTTTCTTGAATGGAGAGATAAGGTTAAGACAGGATTTATGGCTGATGATCCAGAGGTATGGAAGCTTGTTTGTGATGGTTACTGCACAGACTCACCCACTGTGAAAGAACAACAGAGGAATGCTAAGGCAAAATGTGTGATATATGACAATCTTCATAACAAGGACCTTGAGTTGATAATGGATTTAACCTCTGCAAAAGAAATCTGGGATAGACTGCACTTCATACATGGATTAGACACTAAGGACTGCACTGACAAGAAGGATAAGAGAATTAAGAAAAAGAGAAATTCATGTCAAAAAGAAGATTCTCAATCAAATGAAGTACCTGCTAGTGTGAATGGTAGTAAGAACCATGAAGAAATTACAGCTGAAGAAAAAGCCAAGCTTGACACTGCTTTGATTGAAATAGAAAAATAGAAAAATGAAAACAAAGACCTTAAGACAGTGGTGCAAATATGTGATGAGAGAGAATATGAAGATAAGAAAGAAATTGTTGGCCTGAAGACACACCTTGAAGAAGCAAGGAAAATAGAAGACACTTTGCTGCAACAAATGAGAGAGAAAAATTTGGAATGTGAAAAATTGGAAGAAGAAGTAGTGAACCTAAGAAAGAAATTAGAAAAGGCCCAAAGAGATTTATTAATGAATACTCCTCAAATGAAAAGCTCCGGACAGTTGGACCAGATTCTAAAGGCTCAAAGGTCACCTCTCATAAAGGCTGGGATAGGATATGAAGGTGAAACCAGTAAGTCCAAGGTTGAAGATAACAAGAAAATCATTTTTTTAAAAACTGTAAAGAACTGTGAAATAGCTCAGCAAATTCCTACAGAAGCAGAAACCAGCAGGAACATGAGTTGCAAAGAAACAAACATAATCAAGCAGCAACATGAAAGAGCAGAGAATGAGAGGATGAAGCAATCAGCTACTAAAGGCTCATATGCTCCTAGGGATGAATTGAACAAATTCGGAAGATGTCAAAGGAGGTTCCTCCCGCCTATGAAAATTAGCACATGTTTATCTTGTCATAAACCAGGACATAATGCAGCATATTGTAAGACAAAGCCAATCCAGTCCAACCAGCAAAGGATGCAACAAAAGAGAAGAACCCCTCAAGCAAGCAAAGGGAAAAGACAATCTTCCACCAGGTACACAAATCATTTCTATGGCTACGGTTATGCATGCAATGAATTTGGACATAAATATGTTGATTGTAAATTATGTTCAAAAAGGGGAATGAAATATTATACATCAGCTCAAATGCACCTTGGTCAAATAAGATGTTATGTATGCCTCAAGCGTGGTCACAAAGCTAAAGACTGTAATCTGCCATATACATTAAAGAACTCTAGACAGATGATGGGATCAAAGCAAATCAAACAAAACTATGAATTTAAAAGTAGTGCAGACATTATGAAGAACCTCAATAAAGTTTGGAAGGAAAAGAGAAAGGGGGAGCCTATTATCTCCATAAAATAATGAATCTAGCATAGTCTCAGGGGGAGCTGCTCTACGAAACAAAGCAAATATCTAACCAGTTATAGATTTGAAGCAGCATCCCAGGGGGAGAGCAGTTCATATTTTTACCCCATGAAAGTAGTCTAAGAAGAGATAATTGGAATGATAACATCTATGAGATCAGTAAGAGAAAGGAAGTTCCTCTAACAGAGATATATGGAGGAAGAAGACCATCTGAAACTCACAATAGCCAGCAAAATTGTTAGAAGGAGAACAAAGGCAGCAATGGCATTTGACTAGTTAAATCCTGTGTGAACACATGAGTTCTTGATGAATGATCCTATGTAATTGAGCCGAGTCCAATAATCAGGGTATGGAAATTAGAGTGATTGTGTGGCAATTATGTGGTGAAGAACCTTGTAGCATCGGTTTGTGCAAATTTCATGTTCCACTCAGAAGACTAATGAACCATACTCTCTGTGAATGAGTGTCTGTGTGTGCACTCTGCAGAAGAAACAAAAGAATTGAAGCAGAATTGGTTTATTCATGAATTAGGGGTGTAATGCAGTTTATAGATGAATTATTGAGCAATTATTCATTAATTGAGTGGCATAGGCTTTGATTGAAGACTAAAACCCTGTGAAGTCGAACCCAGTAAATCAAGCTAAGAATCTGCCTGTATATTCAGAAAGAAGAATGTTTGATAATGTGGAACTCTGCAAAGGTTTGTAAGGTGCAAAGGTTGTGAATGGTGGAGCGGAACCATAGTCAAATGCGCAATGTGAATGGTGGAGCGAAACATTCGTGAGCAGGTTCGAATCATTATAATATATTGAAAAATGACTATTTAATAAAGAAGACCGGAACCTTGGTGAAACATTGTAGCAAAACCACTTATGGTTTTCGGATTTTTTCGCACCACTTTTGGTATGGAGATGGTATTATCTAGAGGGCTAGCGATTCCATAAGATTGTTGACACGTGGCATAGGTGGTATTGGAAGCCACCGTTTAACCTGCGATTTCGCAAGTTAACGTCAGTACCGGGACACCGAGCGGAATTTCTCAGGACTGTTGATTTGAAAAGGGGACATCCGGCGGTGACTATTCGATGAAGATACGCGAAGTTTAATAAAAGTGCGCGGAATATAGAGGAGGTACGGTGCATAGGTGGGCCAGTCCGAAAGTCTTATTATAAAGTTTGTTTTTCAAAGCATGGAGTATTAATACAAGGTCGGGCGGCGAACTATAAAGCGAGCAGTATATTCAAATCTTCAAAGGTTTGTTATGAGATCTGGTTGTGATTATTAAAAAGGCATCAAGAAGCCATGATAACAGTTGAATTGGTATATAAAGCAGTGTATAAAGCAGCAGTGATCCTGGAACTGTCATAGAAAATAAAAATGCAGTGACATTCTTTCAAATCAGGATGACAAAATAAGTAGCAGGTTAATGATGCCAAGATCAGATTCAGGATATTAATGATTGTTGGTGTGAACAGTGGAAAGATCAATAGTGGAAACTATGGGTTCATGTGCAAGCTAAAATGAAATCTCTGCATGGTTTATCAAGGTAATATCAATTGGTACTAGGTACAGGTAGCATATCTATCAATAGAATATCATTCCAGGGGGAGATCATCCAGCTAGGTAAGGATAAAACAGGTCCTCAAGATCAAAAGTATTATGGCAAACGTACATCAAGGTAGTATTCCCAACGTTATCTGGATTCTGCATTCAGTTTGAGAAGGTCAGTAGCAGAGCTAAAGGATCGGTATTGTGTTTACACTTGAATCAAAGTATCTGAAGAATAAAGGACTGGCAGTGATTACCATCTGAAGCCCAAAAGTTTTAAAATCATCTAAATCCTACTTCAGCACAAAGGATTTACTGGTAATCCACCTTTAAAGAGAGATTGATCATTGACATACATACCCCCTTATGTCATAAAGAAAAGTGCATGGTTGATAAGTGAGATCGACCAATACATTGAATGCATCCTACCTCAAGGTTTTGTTTTGAAAGTTCATTATGCAAGCAGTAAAGGCATTTGATCTCTTAGATCAAATTCTGGTTAATTCATTGATCACAGTTGTAACAAGAACCTTCAGCTATTAAGGATAATGTCAACATCCTAGCTCATATCATCACCAACAGGCAGGAAAGGTGTACCGCAGGAATAAAGGATATATTGGCTTCATCATAATTGAACAAATGCTAGACTGCAAATGAGTATTGTAGAAGAAGACATATTCCATCTACAATATTCCTCAACAGAAATGTATTGGCACACTACATCAGAAAGAGACTGTATGTTTATTCAAGTTCAATATTCTCTAAAGTGTTCTCTCAACAAATATTGTACACCAGTATAGAGCAGCATGGTACAAAGTCAGAAGAAGAATGCCTAAACACATCTCAGAGAGAGAAAATGAAAAGATAGAATCTACACTATGAAATGTGCAACCCTTTGCCATTGATGTCAAAGGGGGAGGAAAAGCAGGTAATAGAAGAAAGGGTCTTCTAAAAGAAGCTAGACAGAGGAAGACTTGGAGGAAGAATTAGATTATTGGTGGATGTGTTGCCATCAATGCCAAAGGGGGAGACTGTTGGAAATGTTGTCATTGATGGCAAAGGAGATGGCAAAGGAAGAACACCTGAGGCAGCAACAAGGCAAAGGAGATGGCAAAGGAAGAACACCTGAGGCAACAACAAGGCAAAGGAAATTGCAAAGGAAGAACACCTGAGGCAGCAACAAGACAAAGAGAGCAGCATAGCAGCAAGATGTAGAGAGGGTCAAGCAGCAGAGACAGGGTCATTTAAATAAGCAGAGGCAGCAAAAGGAGAATTAAGGAGTAGCATCAGTCTAGGAGCAGATGAAACAAAGAGAGCATAAGACAAGTAGAGCATAGAAGAAACAAAGGTAGCAGGAGACAGTAGATGTGCTGCAAAGTAGTGAGGAGAGTAGAAGAGGGCCATTTAATAGCTGAGGAATGAGACAGAGTGGGAAGCTATTCAAGTAGGAAGTCTGTGAAGTACTGTTGGGGAGAATACATCAATTCATTCTGCAGAATGTAGCAAAGTTTGAAGTTGAGGAAAAGAATTATTCAATTGAAGGCATAGAAGATCAGAGCCTCATAGGATTTGCTACAAGTATAACAGGAGGAGTGGATCCTATAGATGCAACAGAGGAAGGAGCACAAAGAAACTAAGACAGCAGATATAGCAGAAAGGAAGAGACAAAGAAGTAACAGAGGCAGCGAAGGAGGCAGCACTCAGGTAAAGAAGGCAGCGCTGAATCACAGACAGGCAAAGGAGGCAGCGCTAAATCAAAGACAAAAAAAGGAAGCAGTAAATACAATGGAGGCAGCAAAGAAGCAAATGAAGACAGAGGTGTTATCACTGCTGTTATTCCAAGAATAGAGATAGGAACAGAGGCAGAGTGACAGGCAGAGACAGAGGCAGAGAGCAGTTACAAATTTCGAGAATCGCCCAACCCGAAGGATAGATATATAATTTCGAGAATCATACCCCAAGCCGGGCGTTACGCATATAATGCAAAACCAAATTTCGGGAATCGAACACTCCAACCGGCGTTATACATATACTATAACACAAACATATTCCGGGAATCGCACACTCCAACCGGCATTATACATATAATATAACACAAACTTCTTCCGGGAATCGCTTCACTCCAGCGGCAAACATATATATAAATATATATGTGCAGTGCATCACATAAACAAAGGTCCAAGGCATTTATATTATGGAGCGCATAAATCAAAGTTTGATAAGGTGGGACCCCTCTCCAATCGCAATCGGAGATCGCAAGGGCAGTGGAACATCGCAACAGAAAGTTGCGATTGCGATTGAAATGGCGGACCCGATCCGGTTATAAACAGGAGTTAATAGATGCAAATCGCATCCGTGTTCTGATCGCAATCGGAACTTTTCTATGATGCGCCCCGATTGCATTTGTTTGAAGTTCCGGACCCGATGGGTGAATAAACAGTGGTTAATACATATTTAGGTTACGGTCGAATCACGCCGGCCTTGGTCAATCGGAACATATGTTAAGACTTTTGCGATTGAAGCCGGACCCGATGGGATTCTCAGTATGACTAACAAATATTTCAGTTCCATGGTCAATTGCATGGAGGTAAAGTGGAACATCGGAACATCACAGCAGAACAGTTACGATTAGAAGATGGACCCGATAGTTGATAAATTGGGACTTGATAGGTTTTGGAGTTCGGAACGTGTTTAAAGAGTTTTTATTATATAATGCCGAGAATTGATATGTATGTCGAGTATTGAAATTACTTATATATGTATGAAAAGGCGCTGTTATATTTATATATAATGTTGTTGCGATAAGCCATGTGGTCTGTAGACCCACGGGCCTCAGCTTAACGGGAGGGCGATTCTTAATAAACAATGACTATGATATATGTCCGTTCCGCTTGCGGAATGTTCCACATCAACAAGACACTCGTGGCATGAAAAGCGTTGGAATTCCTCCAGATTTACAGTCAGCGGATATAAAAGGCACATTTACACATATGCAGCAGTTACACCATAGCAGAGGACAGAAGAGCAAACAGATCCGAAAGAAGATAAAACACAGTCACAGAAAAGACAAAGACAGCCAAAGACAAGACAAATGCCCAGCAAGCCAAGAGACAAAATGAGGGAGCTGGAGTTCAAATTGTAATTCGAATGTAAATGTTTTAATTGTTTTTATTGTTTGTGATGCATTGGCAAGTCTCCGGAAGAAAGAAAATATCCCACTGTAATATTAAAATAAGCACCTACAGTTACATTTTTCTGAGTAAGCTGAAAAGAGATGAGAAGGTAGAAGGCAAAGAGACATGACTGTCCATTTCGACTTCCCATTAGAATACAAATAGTCATGAAGCTATCTTGTATATAAGGGGGTAATATCCAAGAGGAGAGGTTGACGAAAAAGGTGTGAGAGAAGAAGAGAGTATGCAGCAGAATTAAAAGGAGTTGAAGAGAATATGCAAGCTGCAAGAAGAATGTGAATAAGGAGGAGCTGAGCAAAGAAGAAGAAGGGGCTGAGCAGAGATCATGCAGGTCTGATATAAGAGTTGATGAGCAATGAGAAGAAGGTACGAAACGGAAATTTGATATCCAAGGTAAATCAGCAAGTGTTTTCTTTTGAAAGAGTAAGGAAGTTGGAGCTTCCCTATCAAGTTGTAGCTTGATAGATGTCGGTTGTAGCTGACTGAGGTTGGAGCCTCCTGTAGGTTGGTGCCTGCAGAAAATAGATGGGAGTTGGTGCTTCCACATCAAGTTGTAGCTTGATAAAATGTCAGTTGTAGCTGACTGAGGTTGGAGCCTCCTGTAGGTTGGTGCCTGCAGAGAATTGATGGGAGTTGGAGCTTCCTTGCAAGTTGTAGCTTGCAGAATTGAGGATAGAGCCTCCTGTAGGTTGGTGCCTGCAGAAAATAGTGGTGAGAGGGAGTTGGAGCTTGCCTTTGCATCACAACAATAATAAGATGTGGTTTTCTCCCTTTATGGGTTTCCACTTATATCTGGTGTCTCTGTGCATGATGTTTATGTGTTGATGTGGTTTATCTCATCTGCTTAATACTTGCTGCTCTCATATTCAATCTGCTATTACATTAACAAATCTATTTGATAGTAATACTTGTTGCTCACAGATTAAAATTGCTCACATATTAAGTCGACCATGAAATGAAGGTGTAAATAAGATTTAAAAGAAAAGTTTTAAAAGTCCATGTATGGGGTAAACTGATTCACCCCCCCCCTCTCAGTTTAACTAAGGGTTCAACACTATTTTTAGCCCGGCAGTCTAAAAATAGAATCCACCCAATGTCTAAAAATAGAGGTCCATCTATTTTTACCAACTCGACCAATCATCCATAAATAGCATCCTGCAACTCATAGACCATGATCCATATGTCTAAAAATAGACAGTCTAAAAATAGACTTTGCGCCAAAAATAACCTGCGGGCCCACTTAGTGAAGGCGACTTCTTTTCACTAAGCTCCATCATCTTGTTGCATTTTCAACATTATACATTCAGGTTCATTCAACCATATCCCCCAAAAAGGAGAAGGATGAGGGTGGTCGCCATAGAAATATGTTGCAATATGATGGCCCAATGGTCTAGGAAGTTGATGCCTCCTACAGATAACCACCAACATTGATTCAGAGCCAAAGATCCCAACAAAGATACCTTTACCGTGGGCCAGAGAGCAGGTTCGGGTCTCTGTCGCACGATTCCATCGAGAGTGATGGACGTCCGACGCATTGCAAGCCCAGTGGCCAAAGGGGTCGAAAGTGTAGAAATTTATAAATACAATAATGTATTTCCGGATTCTCTTGATCTAACAAATTAACTTATGTTAAATACAGAATCCTTCCACTTAATTCTTTGCGGAAATTAAATCACCAATTTCAAAACAAATATGAAGCAAAATCAATCACACATAACAAGATGTTTTACCAAGAAAGATTAAAGCTAAAAACCCCAACTATCATATATTATGTATATAAATGGAACATGTAACAATCTCATACAAATATCATAGCATATAGCTCTCAATACAATCAACAATCGTCACACACTGTCATACAAAAATTGGCATATTCATGCACCAATTTACTACCTCCTGATAGCCTGCCTCCACTGCGCAATCCCTGCTGAAGAAGAACCCTCAATGAATTCGACCTTGCCTTGCTTGCACTGCAAAATCCTCATAAGCATATCCAATGTGTGTGTAGATGCATTGAATGAATCACTATAGTCACAACTAATAGTCAAACTGTCCCTTTCACCTATCTCTCAACTGGGTCTCCACTGGATCTGTCATGCACGTAGTTAACAGTAGTAAATATTCAGTTGCATGTTAGATCACTCCATGTGAATTAATTTAATATTTAATTCACTGATCTCTCACTGGTGTATCTTTAGTTACAACTAGCACAACTGAGTTTAACTCGCTTAACTGAGTTAAACTACTTTACAACTCACATAACTACACATCCAACTCTATTACAACTTTGTATCACTCAGTTACAACGAAGTCCACTTGCATGTCCCACCAACCAACCTTAGAACTCGAAATTCCTTCAGTCAACTGGTTTGCCACATCAGTTAACTGAAATCAAGTGCTTCAAGATAATAAGTTACTATTTATTGTCTGATTATTATTAAGGGCTAATAATAATCAACATGCATTCTATTTTTAGACATGCAATCCATGAACCGACTTCACACATGCATTCCAAAAATAGAAGCCCATCCATACATAGAATTTTCTCAACCATATATAAATAGACTCCCGCTATAAATAGAATTTTCTCACCATTCTAAAAATATACATACACCTAAAAATAACCTGTGTGGGCCCCACCTAGTGTAGGTGCTTAATTTTCACTAGGATCAAGGATGTTGTTTCCAGATGCCAATTTCAATGTTTCTTGTTGCAACCTTCAACACTTCCTCTCAACAAGAAAGGAATGTCTTTGCATGTGACATGCAACTCCATGCATGCGCCTTGCAACCTTTGCATGCGCCATGCAACTCCATGCATGTGCCCTGAAACTCTTGTATGCAACACCTCTCTAGTGTTTCTCTCACATGCAACACTTCTGAAACTGAATAGCCTCCAAACAACTGAATCAGTATAATGCATCGTTCATCAAAGTATTCTAACTTCTGCTAGTACCAATGGCACATGTCTTCAGGAACCAATGCCTTGTTGACCTCTGCATCCATGCACTCTGCACTTGCTGTCAACTCTGACCAGCGCTCCAATATCTAACACTATAACTTTGATTTCATGTCCTCATGACATCTAACGGCATCAATCCAACTGATCCTGCTACTGCTGCTCTATGGGCTCCTCGTAGCCAGGTTCAATTCAAGAGATCCACACCATCTCAATGAATCCCGCCCAGAAATTCCTCCTTGGGATTACTCATGCATGTCGCCCCACCTCTCACCTAGTGGAATAGCTGCATGCACTCCCTCTGACCATCTGGCATGAAATTTCTCTGCATGAGTGGTTGCTCCCACTCCATGATCCTCATCTTATGGCTGCTCCACATCTCGAGGTTCACTCTTACTTGCATGCAAATCCTACTCCCTCTCAAGCGTCAATTGCATGGATTTCTCAAACTTCCCAATGATAGGAAGCTCTGTAGAAATCCCATCTACTTCAAGTCTGTAGAGATTCTTCACTCGAATCCCAACCTTCTTGGCTTTCCCTGTTGCTTTGTGTCGCAGGAAAACATTTCCTTCACTAAAGACAACACCATAGCCTCTATCCTCTAACATTGCGACTGAGATTAAATTCTTCTTTAAACCTGGAACATGCACAACATCTTTTAAATGAAAGAGTTAACCTGACACCCTCTAAAAGGTAATGGTACCAATGTTGGTCGCACTATATCATCCATCGTCACCCAACTCAACATGCATCTGGAGATCTTTCTCCACCAAGTCACTGAACAATTTCTCATCTCCCGTCATGTGAAAGGAAGCACCACTATCAAAGTACCACCCTGATCCCAATGCACTAGACACCATGCATGCGATTAATGAGAAGTCAAGCTCAAATTGCGAGGTAAGGGCCTCACCAGCTATAGCTCCAGCAGCCATCTTGTTCTTCTTCTTATGTGGACAATTTGTGGCAATATGTCCAAACTCGTGACAGTGAAAACACTTCACTTTGGACATGTTGTGCTCCTTGCCATCTTCACCAACCTCAGATCTAGAATGGAATTTATTCCCCTTCTTCTTCTTTGCCTTGGCAGCCAATGCACAATCCTCTTCATCATCATGCTTTGATGAAGAGACATCCCTAGGGGTCTGCCTTATCTCCTCCTGCACTAGATTCGACCACAGTTGCTCCCAATCCGGCAGTTTCTCCCATCCATTGACAGAGTCTTGATAAATGTGCCAACTCTTCGGAAGCCCAAGGAGAGCCAAGCTCACCAAGTCATCATCTGAAACACTAAATCCTACACTCCAAATCTCATCCCTTCATTGGACAAACTTTGTCAAGTATACTGGAATAGTGTCGTTCTTTTCCATCTTGATTTTTCTGAGTTTATCCTTCAACGCCAATTTCCTATGGTCGTTGTTACTTTGGAAAATATTTTTCAAAGCCTTCCACATTGCAAATGGAGTGGCTTTCCCATGAAGGCTTGACACAATATGGACTTTCACACCTTCCAATAGAATCCTCCTCATCCTTACTACTTTCTTTTGCCATGCGTCAAGTACTGCAGCATCCGCCGAAGTGGGCTTAGGAACATCGCTATCGATGAACTCCTTCAAGCCATTATCTTCAAGCACAAACTTCGTCCTGTCCTTCCAAGCTATGCAGTTCGAGCTACCCTCGAGTGCATACTCCAACCGCAACCCATTGAAAGTCATTTCAATGTATACAACTGTCGAACCAAGAAATTATTGCAGCAAATTTTGAATTGTTTCCACCAGCACAAAACTCAGCACCGCTTCAATATTGCAATCTTCAGTGATTAACATGGCTCCGATACCATGTAGAAATTTATAAACACAATAATGTATTTTTGTATTCTCTTGATCTAACAAATTAACTTATGTTAAATACAAAATCCTTCCACTTAATTCTTTGCGAAAATTAAATCATCAATTGCAAAACACATATGAAGCAAAATCAATCACACATAACAATATGCTTTACTAGGAAAGCTTAAAGCTAAAAACCCCAAATATCATATATTATGTATATCAATGGAACATGTAACAATCTCATACAAATCTCATAGCATAGAGCTCTCAGTACAATAAAAAATCATCTCACACTGTCATACAAAAATTGGCATATTCATGCACTAATTTACTGCCTCCTGACAGCCTGCCTCCATTGCACAATCCCTGCTAAAGAAGAACCCGGAATAAATTCGACCTTGACTTTCTTGCACTGTGCAATCCTCATAAGCATCTCCAATGTGTGTGTAGATGCATTGAATGCATCACTATAGTCACAACTGATAGTCAAACTATCCCTTTCACCTATCTCTCAACTGGGTCGCCACTGGATCTGACATACATGTAGTTAACAGTAGTAAATCTCCAGTTGCATGTGAGATCAGTCCATGTGAATTAATTTAATATTTAATTCACTGATCTCTCATTGGTGTATCTTTAGTAACAACTAGTTACAACTAGCACAACTAAGTTTAACTCACTTAACTGAGTTAAACTGCTTTACAACTCACATAACTATACATCCAACTCTGTTACAACTTTGTATCACTCAGTTACAACGAAGTCCACTTGCATGCCCCACAAACCAACCTTAGAACTCGAAATTCCTTCAGTCAACTGGTTTTCCACATCAGTTAACTGAAATCAAGTGCTTCAAGAGAATAAGTTACTATTTATTGTCTGATTATTATTAAGGGCTAATAATAATCGACATGCATTCTATTTTTAGACATGCAATCCACAAACCGACTTTTCACATGCATTCCAAAAATAGACGCACATCCATACATAGAATTTTCTCAACCATATATAAATATACTCCCTCTATAAATAGAATTTTCTCGCCATTCTAAAAATAGACATACACCTAAAAATAGCCTGTGTGGGCCCCACCTAGTGTAGGTGCTTAATTTTCACTAGGATCAAGGATGTTGTTTCCAGATGCCAATTTCAATGTTTCTTGTTGCAACCTTCAACAGAAAGGAGAAAATTTTGCAGCCTCCGAGCGAAGAGGGGCAAGCCTGCGTGTAACTAATCCCCAACCTGGCACATGTGCAAGGTCAATAATCAGTGATGTAGTTCGGTTCGGCTCCTCTGGTGTCCGTCCATGGTAGACCGTCGTCGCAGAAATCAATAAACCAGTGTTGTGCATCTTAGGGTTTTCGCCGACCTCCATCACTCCTTCTTTCCTCAATGCAATCTTATTCTAATCCTAATCTAACAATGATAAAAAATTGTTCACAAGTATAAATTAACTATTGAAAGAAAGAAATATTTCATTATCCTTAGCATAAATGAAACTAACATATTCAATTATCATATATAGAAAATATTCATATAAAAATGATATTAAATATGTGTGTTGGAGCGGGGTCCCCTGGGGTGTACTTTTTTGGGTTAATTTTGTTTAAGTTTTGTTATATGTGCTGCACGCAAATAGTCAAAGGGGCTTTGGGGTGGGTCAAATTCCCTTAATCATTGTAATGAGTTTAAAGGGAAAAACCATGAGTCTCAAACCATGGTTTGAGACCATGGTATGTGTGCGTCTATGATAGTATAAATATGTAAGAGTCAAGCGATAATGAAAACAATCGATGATGTACGGTTGTTGTTTAATGTTTTGATCTAAGTTTGGGTTCGTCTGGGTAGAAAGGCTCCTGTTGGCTATGTGCGCGGAGACCTAAGCCATGAGCTGTGTGTGAACTCTGTTGTTGTGTGCACTAAAGGATTTAATGTATTGAATTTCATATCTCTTAATAAAGAAGACATTTTTGGCGAACTTGGATTCTTATATGGTTGACTATCTCTATTATATATTATTTGTTGTAGATATAGACCTATTCTCTGTTGTTTATTTACTTCTGTGATTAAGTAATTGAACCTCTACGCAAATATTAGTTGATGATAAATAGATATATCTGAATGAAGTATAATTAATTGTTGTGCACAAAACATATTGAAGTATTTTATGATAATCTACGGAAGGGTTAGATCTGTTGACTATGCATGCGCAGAGCTGTTATATTATCTGCACTAATTCTAATTAGTTCCACCACATCAAAATCTTCCTCAGGGTGCGGAAACCTGGTTCCAACACCCCCCATACTACTTCAGGTGAGACTTTGATCTACACAAGCAGATCATTGCCGAAAGGGCCAGTAGTTGGAAGGGTTTTGTTGGTTGCGCGATAACTCTGAACCTGGGTCAGGACCCCTCGAGCCAGAAAATGGTTCAGTTTCCCGGATCAGGATCATTTTGAGGGAGATTTGATGTTGTGGCATCCGACGCAGAATGAACTATAATATTGGATCGATAAGAAGATACTTGAATTTTCGATCCAAGAAAATAGAAGCTCTAAATTGTCTGTCGAAGATTGGGCACAAAATTATATCTATACAGAAGTCCATGAAATTTTCTTTACTTCCTTTGCAACCAAGTTGCACGAGTGGTTGTCTCAACGCACTGAATTTCAAACCTGTGCAAAGGACGATGCGATCACTCAGTGGAACCTGGAGTTGGTACAATAATTAGAGAATACTAGCAACAAGATCACCCACGCGGTAGATCATTGGATCGATAGTGTTCTGGGAGGATTTGTGACTAAATTAGCTATTGATCAATTTGTATCATATTATGAAGCTGAATGAAGGTTTTTCAAGGGTCCTAGAGGTAATTTCCTACGCTCTCTAAATTTGTGGATTAAAATTCTATTATGTGAACGAGGTACTCTATGCAGTCATATTGAGTGAATGTCCCGTAGAGACCTAGCTATGCATAATGAAAGAAATTACAGAGCATATCTAGAAGAAGGTTTTGTTTACAGTCCTCTCAAAGGTAATTCTAACAATGACGAGGAATATAAAACTAGTAGCTCTAGTGAATCTGTGCACTCTGAAGAAGAAGTATTGCAAGATCATAATAGTCTTGGGTGGTTGGCCATCGTCCAGATCCCATCCACTCCACTTCCGAACTCATCTCACTCTAACAAGCCATCCACTCCACCTCCACCACCAGGAACTGAGATGGATGCCTGCATGAAGTTACCTACTCTCCGTGGTATCGGGAACGAAGACACAAACCAATTTTGGTTTTTCATTGACGATGTGTGGACAGTGCAGCAGGTTAATAATGATGATGTTAAGAAAGCACAACTGGCCACTTCTTTTCAAGACCGTGCAATGGATTGGTACATAAGGTATGTAGCGACAAACCCTAATGAAACTACTAATAAATTTAAGGTCGCATTAAAGTAACAATTCAAGAGACCAAAATTATTTTCGCAATGTGTAACTGAGTTAAAGGAGATTCGCCAAGAATTGAACGAATCTATATGGGAATCAATGGTTAAAGCACACAATAAGAGATTGAGGATTTCCTATTTATGAAACACAACACAAAGAGTGGTTTATTGCCATGTTGTTACCACATGTGCGCCAGCCCTTAATTCAGTAGAATATTTCCACGCAGGCCGAAGCCATAGAGATTGTAATGAAGTTAGAAGCTTCACTAGTACTAGTTGCGCATATCGGGACCCAGCAGATCTAAAGCTAGTTGGAGGCAATGTAGTTATAAATAATAAGTCTGCTGAAGGATAAGGGAAATGAGGCATGCACAGATGTATTTTGTATAAGCTACAAAGTTTTCGTGCATCACAAGGATCAATGTCCCATATTTAATGACTAACTGCAAGCTGGAGGACTAAGCCTGTTGAAGAGTATGACTGGACCAAGTGGAACTCCTACGTTATGGTGCATGATTTGTCAAGAAATTGGTATGCATACGACAGACTTATGTCCGAGGATTAGTAAATATATCCCTGAGCTTAAGTAGCTTTTTGCAATTTTTTCTCATCAGTGGGACATGACGAACAACTCTATTGCAGCTTCGATTTGATGATTGACTGAGCTGACCTATATAGGATGCACGCTAAACCTACCTCACCAACATCCTCGTCTCGGCGTGGTGGATTCCATAATAGAGGATGAGGAAGAGGAGGAGGAGTTGGTTGAGGAAGGGGGTATCTCATATGCTACAATTGTGGAGACACGGGTCATTATGCGTGCAACTATCCAAACTCGGTCTGACAGTCTTGCAGGTATTGTAGACAATTTGATCATGTTATTGAAGATTTCCCTATTTTGATCGCAAATATGCAGGAAAAGAAAATGCAGATTCCTACTCAAAATATTCAGATGGTAAGAGATGAGTTGCATGAATAAGAACCAAGTGTGAATGTCATCACTAGGAGTGGTGCAGCCACTGGTGAAGACAAAGGGACAAAGCTGGATGTTGATCGATGGATCTGAAAAGCACTTGAAAAGAAGGAAGGATTCAACTTACAGTGAGAAAAATAAAACTTTCGTAGAAGCGAAAAAGGGTTTTGCAGAAGCAGGCACCTCAACATCAAGTAAACCTATGGATGTGGTCGGGGTAGATGAAGAGATAAAGTCCATTCTACAGGCTTATATCAAATTGTTGCACAATAAGAAGGCAGTCGAGAACCTCCAAGCATTGATAGACAACTGTGTAGAGAAATAAAAACCCCATATGGAGAAAAAGGGGGTTAATAAGATCTATAAGGATAAAATAAGGACTGGACAGGAGATGCGCTTGACTGCTCAGATTGGTGCATATGAGATGGATCAAGTCATTCTAGATCTAGGATTTGAAGTGAATGTTTTATCGAAACAGACTTGGAAACACATGGGAGAACCTAAGTTGGAATGGTCTACTATCCAAATGCGTATGGGAAATCAACAAAATATTATCCCATTAGGAAGACTCTCACATGTTGTAGTAGATATCGAAGGAGTAAAGGTGCTCGCAGACTTTAAGTTTATACAGATTGTAGATGATACTGACCCCTATCCTACACTGTTGGGTTTAGATTGGGATACTGATATGGGTGGCATCATCAATTTTAAGCACAAAAGTACGGTATTTGAGAATAATGGAACCAGGGTTGTGGTCCCCCTAGATCTTGCAGAAGGAGAAAGATATATAGAGCCGGTGTGTGCAGATGATGATGTCGATCATATCTATAAGTTGACTGAGCGAGATGAAGATTGGATCAACCTGACAACCGATGGAAGACTCAACTAGGAGAAGGATATCTCATGCTTTTCAGATTCATATGAGGAACTGGAGAACTAGCAGAACCAATTGCATGAAGTATCTGCACTGTGCTACAATCAGGTGACAAAATATCTTCAGTGCATATCCTAAGAGATATAATAATTGCCTTATTATGATGGTCTGAATAATCTTAACCTGTTTTTAGAAGAACTTGAAAAAAATTTCCCAGAAGCACAAAGATTCCATGTGCTTGATATAGCACTGCGCTTGAACCCAACACGCTGGTGGGAGACACACAAGGTAAACTTGGCTAACTGGGAAGAATTCACCTGCATTTTGTGTCTGCGATTTGAACGTCCAAATACCATAATGGAAGAGACCTATTTCGGAGAAGGTGATCTGCGCAAAAATTTGGCTAAATGCACTGAAGCTTGGGGTGAATAACCAAAGCCATAGTGGGTACATATATTCATCCACACTTTGGGGAAGGTGCCTACGGACTGGTACCTTGAAACTAAGTTGCGATGAGGAAACAATGAATGGACTCTACTGATAGAAAGTTTTATCTTGACCTTTATTTTTGAAAGTGGGTTCGAATGCTTGGACGAAGCACTGCAGGATATTCAAAAGGTCATCTTTGACACCAAAAAACTAAAGGTTAAGCTCGCCTTTCCAACATGGGATGTGCAAATGAAGGACATTGTTAATTGTCGCAATTTTTCAGTTGAAGATAATGAGGAAGATCAAAGGAAAATTACGATCCCAGAATCTGAAGGACAACACACGGTTTCTGGACCTACGATTGAGTCGTTGGATGTAACTAAGTCTCTGAATATTCGGCAAGTCAACATTGGCTCAGAGGAACAACCAAAATTAGCGAAGATAGGGGATTACTCTAATGATGATACGGTGGGAAAGGTCGTTGAGTTGTTGACTAAATATCAGGACCTGTTTCCTCTACAATTTTCTAAGCTAAAGGGGATAATAAGAGATCTCGGGGTGATGAAGATTACCTTGAAACCGAATGCGCGACCTGTGAAGCAGTGCTCGTATAGGTTGAATCCCAAATATAAGAAGAAATTCAAAGAGGAATTGGAGAAAATGGTTGCTACAGGAATCATAGAGCCAGTGGAAGAATTAGATTGGGTGAGCACTATGGTGGTGCAGGATAAGAAAACCAAAGGATAAATAAAGATTTGTGTGGATCTACGCAAATTGAATGATGCTTGCGTACATGACCCGTTCTTGACCCCATTTTCTGATTAAATCCTGGACAATGTGGGAGGAAAAGAGGCATATTCATTTACAAATGGTTTCTTAGGATACCACCATATCAAAATCGCGCTAGAAGACAGAAGCAGGGAAACCTCTATGACAGAATGGGGATCCTTTCAGTATACAGCCATGCAATTCGGTCTGAAGAATGCGCCAGCTATGTTCTTGTGAGTAGTAGTACCTTCATTCAAAAAATACATTCATAAGTTCTTATAAGTATAGTTTGAAGACTATATTGTCTTTGGATTATTGAAGAATCATGTCTCGAGTCTGCGCCTGATGCTAGATATTTGTCAGAAGTATCAGATCTCACTAAATCTGAAAAAGTGTATATTTTTTGTTCCATTTGGGATCTTGTTAGGTCATATTGTTTGTTATCAAGGATTGATGGTGGATCCCTCAAATATCATTGTTATTGTTAACCTAGAAGTTGCTACAAATGTGAAACAGTTGCGCTTAATTTTGGGGCATATAGGGTATTACCGAAAGCTCATTCAAGGCTATGTGTTGATCACTACGCCCATGGAGAAGTTGCTAAATAAGGATGCCTCATTTTATTGGGACAAGGATTGTAAGGCGAGCTTTGAATTACTTAATGAGAAGATGGTCACTATGCCCATATTGGTCTTTCCAGACTAGACGAAGGTGTTCCATGTACACGTCGATTCTTCCTGCATTGCATTGGAAGATATTTTAGTGCAACCAAGAGACAGGGAAATTGACCACCCTATTGCATTTTCCAGTATTAAATTATCAAGCACGAAGCGTAACTAATCAACCATGGAAAGGGAAGGATTAGTTATGGTCTATGCACTGCAGAAATTCTGCCACTATCTATTGGGATTCCACTTCAAGATATTTACTAGCCACTCTGCTCTGAAGTACCTGGTCAACAAGCCTGTGTTGTGGGCGAAGACCTACAGATGGTTTTTTTTTGTTTCAGGAGTATGACTTTGAAGTAATTGTGAAACCTGGGAAACTTAATGGTGGGCCAGACCATCTGTCGTGCATTGAAAGTGGAGAAGAACCAACCAACTTGGAAGACAGTTTACTAAATGTGCAACTATTCACCATCAAAATAGTCGACAATCATTTCACTGATATTGTTCATTTTATGACCACTAGAAGTGCGCCCACATTATAAATTTTGCAACAGAAGAAAGAGTTGGTCACGTGCGCAACTGACTTTACTCTAATTACCGGTCATTTATACAGAATGGCTGCATATGAAGCCTTGTGGAGGTATCTGTTGGAATTTGAAAGACGATATAGATTAGTTGAGGCTCATGGAGGAGTTACTAGAGGTAACTATGCAGGGAAAGAAATTGTACAGAAGATCTTATGCATTGGTCTATGGTGGCCCACGATGCACAGTGACACACATGCATGTTGTCACACTTGTGATGTATGCAAAAGGACGGGGGAACCATCGCATGGAGATGAGATGCCCTTGCACTGACAAATGGATTTGCAAGCTTTTGACAAATGGGCAATTTATTTTGTCAGACCCATCGAACCTACAGGAAATAAGATAGGTGCATGTTACATAATCATTGCGAAGGATTATGTGACCAGATGGTTTGAGGCTAAGCCTGTGAAGGATTGTAATGCAGACACATCTGGGCATTTCATTTTCTAGAACATCTTGACTAGGTTTGGGTGCCCTAATATTTTGATGAGCGATCGAGGTACGCACTTTGTGAATGAAACTATTGAAGCTCTGACAGAATAATTTCATATTCATCATCTGAAGAGTCCTCTGCATCACCCACAAGCGAATGGTGCGGTGGAAGATTTTAATAAGATATTAGAGACTGTGATCACTAAGATCTACAATGATAATCGAAATAATTGGGATGTGAGCATACCTGTAGTTCTTTGGGCATATAGAACCACGTGCAAGAAGTTGATAGGAAAGACACCGTTCATAATGGTGTATGGACAGGAAGTTGTTATGCTAACGGAGTATATTGTCCCAAGTTTCTGCAATGCAACGTTCACTAATATGGTTGAGCAGGATATTATGGAATAATTATTGTCAAAGTTAGTTGCACTAGAGGAAGATCGGTTCATTGCATGTTTCCATCAGGAGGTGCAAAAGGCGCGTGAAAAGGCTTGGCATGAAAGGAACATTAGACAGAAGGTCTTTAAGGAACAGGATTTGGTTTTGTTGTATGATATAAAGTTTGCGTGCCGCCCGGGGAAGTTCAAAATGCATTGGCTCGGACCATATATTGTCAAGGAAATCACAGACAGAGGTGCGGTACGCCTAACCACATTAAGCAGAGAAGACCTTCCTAGGTATATCAATGGAAGTCAATTGAAACAATACAGGGATAACCCTCTCCCCATGTGCACAAAATGACTATATGGCCAAAAATATGGATATGCACATCAAGGATGGTGGATGTACAGACAGGTTCAACGCGCGCAATCGCTGAGCGAAAAGGCTGACTGGGTCGCAGAGGTTCCAGAATATAGCCGTTGGAACAGTAATTCTGGACAAGAAAATGTTCTTATCGTTTGAAGGAGAGACCAAATTTCATTTAATGAGGATATTATGCCATATTTGGAGTCATTTTAGAATTTATGGGGCTACATTAATGAACAGAATATTGTTAAAGGCGCGCCTACGCTATAAATATGACCGAAGGGGTTGCATTAGTTCCCTTTTATTTCTATTCTATTTCTACGAGTTGTGCTCTCTTCTCTCTGAATATTTTCCGAAGCTTATGTATGGCCTTGATCTGATCTTTGAGGAGGAGTTGTTCCGTCAAGGTTTGGGTCACCTGGTTTTGCCAAGCACGACTGCCACTAAGCCCACACCTTCTGCAATGCCAACTGAAGAGACCCCTATGCAAGTTGTTGAGACCCCTGTGCGCATCCAAACTAAGAAGGGGTAGTCCTCAGAGTCCCGGAAGTCGCCTCGCCAGAAGACCCCCAAGCCGCGCTCAACTGATGTAGAGCGCCAGAAGAAACCTATGTCAGACTTTCCTGAAACCATCATGGAGGAGGACTTTATAGAAGTAGTAGATCCCATCTTGTAGTTTCCTGCATATGTAGCGCCGCACAAATCTTCAGTCAAGGTCCCGAAGGATTTAGATAAAGTGTGTTCATATATCAATATTCCACTGCTCCCAGAAAACGTGCCTGTTGAAGGCGATATATTCGCCAAAATCCCGTTGCTAGAGATGGAGGACTGAGACTTAGCAGACCAAGAGAAATTCCCAAATCTCACGCTCACCATGTACTTGGAGAAGATCCCCTATGACGTTGGTGTATTCAGAGTTGAGCCAAAGTCATGGGCGTTGGGCCTACAAAAATCGAGGTTGTTGAACCTCCTACAAATTCTGCACTTCAGACGCAACCCAATTAATGAAATATGTGTGTGACAGTTGCTCACCCTCATTCATGATGACTATTTATGGCTACGTTGATCCATCAGATTACCGGCTTACCCAACTAGGGGGAGGACCCTGCAACGACTTTTGGAGGGAAAATCCAAGAACACAAAGTGGTCGAGGATGTCAAAGAAAAATATAAGGTCTCGCACAATACCTGTGCTTTTTGGTCCATGAAATCAACGATCTTGCAGTCTAAATGGACACGTTGATCCTCTCGTGCTAGGTGATGAGAAAATGTAGGATGAAGGAAGTTTTGGCCCACGTCATTACACTAGCAGAGCTATGCAAGAAGGATATATAGTTCAGTTGGTCCCAATACCTTTGTATCGAGTTCTTGGCTAATGTGCGTGAACCCTGGGAAGAAGGAAAACACTTCTACTATGCCTGGTTATTGCTCCTTATTTCACTCATTGGATGGAATACACCTCAAGATACATAGTTCCCTAATATAGATCCAGACATGTGTGAAGCCACGTGCTACGAATCGTATGGAACCCAAAGATCCCTGCCAGATTCATGGAGAATAAGATTTTTTGGGTGTTGTTCGACTCTATGCTTTTCCAGGCCATTTAGTCCAAACCAAGGTTACCGTCGACCCTTTACAAGAAGTATAAGCTGATTGCAAACTTCAAAGCCACATTTCACAACATGCATATTCGCGCGAAGGGTGTTGTGGAAGGTGTTTGGTATGAACTACCATACTTGGTCACACAGGATGACCTGGTATGTGTCACAGCAGAATGGCCGCCTACCTGGTTAGATTCACGCACCATTGGGGGTGCCTCGTCGTCGGTGTTGAAAACTCCAACGAAGTCACACACTACCAAAGATACACAACAGAAAGGCAAGGAAACAGAGGTAGAACCTGAGCCTACTACGACGGGAGAAATGATCAATTCGGAGAAGTACGTAGAAGAAAAAAATGGTGAAGGCATTGAGGGTCCTGAGACGCAAACAATCAAAGGTATTAAGCGAGATTCTCAGGCCACTGTGGGTCCACACAAAAATAGGAAGGGGTCCAAGCTGGCAAGCATGGAGGACCTCACCCTCATTGAGGACGACTTCACAAAAATTGAAAACATGGTAATTGGACCACAAAGGATATCTGGAATGACATGGAAGCGCAGTACAAGTCTGTTCTTGAGGGAGTATATTTAGGCATCCAGGAGCTCAAAATGCAAGTGAGGGTGATACAAGAGAGTGTGAAGCAAGCGAGCATGCAACAAGCGAACGTGTCAACTTCCAGCCTCGGACAGATGAGCACGCAGCCAATCAACACGATGTTGTCCTCCCCCCTTGGATAGTTGCATGGTTCAGATCCCAGCACCACACATTATAGTTGAGCCACCTAACTTGCGCGCTAATCAGCGAGCATGCAAAGAGATTAGCATCGACCTAGAGGTGCTACCAAGTGGAAAGTTCCATGCTATCCACACCATGATCATGGATGAGTTTGTAGAAATTATATAACATATGCATGTATATATTCGGATTCTCCTGATCTAACAATATTTATCTTCTTGCTAAATACAGAATCCTTCCACTGTTAATATTTTGCGGAAATTTAAAAACTCAATTGCAAACACATGAAGCAATAAAAACAATCACACATAACACAGTTGTTTAACGGGAAATCCTAAAGCTAAAAACCCCAACTATCATATATTATGTATCATGGAGATCATGTAACAATCTCATACAAATCTTAGTACATCAAACTCTCAGTACAATCAATCGTCACACACTAACATGAAGAAATCTGCAAATCCATGCACTGATTTCTTGCCACCTGATAGCATGCCTCCACTGTGCAATCCTTGCTGAAGAAGACCCTTGAATGAATTTGAATCTACCTTGCCTTGACTGCACAATCCTCATTGGCAACTCCAATGTGTGTGTGATGCAATCAATGCATCACTATAGTCACAACATATAGTCCATCTCACCCTTTCACCTATCTCTCCATTGGGTCTCCACTGGAACTGGCATGCACTGTAGTTAACTGCTGTATTTTTTTAGTTGTTAGTGAGTTATTAGTTGTGAATTAATTAACTAATTATTTCACTTAACTCTCACTAGTGTATCTTTCATTTAGACTAGATACAACTAGCTCAACTGAGTTTAACTCCATTAACTAAGTTAAACTGAATAACAACTCCGTGAACTACCCTTCCAACTCTGTCATAACTTTGCCACTTCAGTTCTAACTGAGTCCTCCATGAATGAACCACCAGTAAACCCTAGGAATTGCATAATTCCTTCAGCCCACTATTTTTCCAAATCTGTATACTGAAATAAAGTGCTCCAAGAGAATAAGTTGATATTTAGAGTCTGATTATTATTAAGGGTTAATAATAATCGACACATCTATTTTTAGATCGATGATATATAAATAGACTTTGCCCAATATTCTAAAAATAGAATTTCATCTATTTTTCCAACTTGACCAACCATCCACAAATAGCATCCTGCAATTTTTGAAATATGATCACCATGTCTAAAAATAGACATAGTCCAAAAATAGACTTACACCTAAAAATAGCTTGCGGGCCCACTTAGTGAAGGTGACTGATTTTCACTGAGCTTCATCATCTTGTTGAATCTCAACACTCCCTCTCAACAAGATAGGGATTATCCTTCACCTCGATCATGCCTCTATGGTATTCGATTTTTCTCTTGGGGAGCTGGCTGTGGGCATGGTTCATATCCCGACTTTCCTAGAACAACAAGCACATGATCATACCAAAGATGTAGACCATATGTGATATGTCGATATTTATTGTGTTTAGATCTATCATGAAACATGATTAATTCAGAGCGAGTTACCAAACTTCCCATTGGATTACAATGTATCACTGTAGGATCTAAATGTGAACTGAACAAACCGACCAGGATCTTCCTCATCCAGATAGCCTCACATGCAGCTTGACTTGCTGCCATGTAATCTGCTTCCGCTAAACTGATTGCCACATATCTTTGTTTCCTGTTGTACCAAGAAACTGTTGTAGATCCAATACTAAAAACTTCTCCTGATGTGCTCTTTCTGTCCGTTGGGCCGCCTACCTAATCTGCATCCATGAAGCCATGCAACTTCACCTCATCTGTTTATCTGTACCATAAGACATACTCAGATGTGCCCCTGAGATATCTCAGGACATGCTTACCTCCCTTCTAAAAGAGCTTGGTAGGCTTAACCATCGCTTGTGAAAGCTGGTTCACCGCAGAGCATATGTTCGATCTTGTATTAAATAAATACATGAGCGAACCCACCAACTGTTGATAAATAGTGGCATCCACTACCTCTGCTGATGTAGCATCCTCTTTCCTCCAATTTCCTGGAAGAGGAGTATCAATAGGCTTGCAGCCTTGCATGTGAAACTTCTCAAGTATCTCCCGAGCATACTTGCCTTGAGACACAAACAGTTCACCTTCCCGCTGCCATATTTCCAATCCAAGGAAATAATGAAGGAGGCCCAAATCCTTCATCTCAAACTCCTTTGAAGGATCTTCCTTGCATGAATGTATCAATTTCTCATCACCCGTTATTATTAAATCATCAACATAAAGAACAATGATTAAAATCTTACCCTCCACCACAATTTGGTACAGGTTTGCATCCACCTCACTCTTGGTGAAGCCAAGTCCAATGAAATAGTTGTCGATCCATGTGTACCAAGCACGTGGTGCTTGCTTCAGCCCATACAACGCTCTTTTGAGTCTTCACACATGTGACTCATTGTTGAAGATCTCAAATCCTTCACGTTGCTCAATGTACACCTCTTCCTCAATGATCCCAATAAGGAATGTAGTCTTCACATCCATCTGATGAATGTGCCAACCCATCTGCGCTGAGAGAGCAAGGATGGTCCTTATGGAAGAATACATTGTGATAGGTGCAAAGGTTTCTTCATAATCAATCCCCTTGATCTGTGAGAAGCCCCAGACAACAAATCTTGCCTTATACTTCTCGACGCTCCCATCCAGCAGCTTGCTTTACCTTGTAGATCCATCTTGATCCTACAATTGATTTACCCACCGGCATTGGAACAATCTCCCAAGCATTGTTTCTGACAATGGAGTCATACTCCTCCACCATGGCATCTACCCATGTGGGCTCCTGCACTGCTTCTTCAAAATAAGATGGCTCTGTCACGATACACTTTCTCATAAGAGACATCTATCCAGTAAATCGGTCAGGTGGCTATCTCTGTCTGTGTTGTGATGTAGGGACTCCTACATTCTGTGCCGCATCAAGCTTCAGTCTCTCAGCTTCTGTGGTACGCTTCCTGCTAGTTCTAATGTTTGGTTCTGCATGAGTGGACTCCTCCACTCCATGAACTTCATCCTGTGGCTGATCCACATCTAGAGGTTCATCTTTCAGAACAGGCAGTTCCTCCTTTGCATGCAAGTCTAGCTCCCTCTCAAGCATAGCTCGTGCAGCAGCCACGATCATTTTGCTCTTCCTCTCCATGACCCCATTCTACTGTGGGTTATGAGGCGCTATGATTTCTCTTCGAATTCCTTCTTTGCTACAGAATTATTTGAATTCGCCCGAGATATATTCACCACCATTATCGCTCTGTAGAGCCTTCACTTGCTTCCCCAAATCCTTCTCCACCAATGCTTTAAACCCATATAACTTTGAGAATGTTTTTCTCTTCTTCTGCATGAAGAAGATCCAGCATATACGAGAATATTCATCAAGAAAAATAACATAATACCTATGTTTTGTTGTTGAAGCTACCGAGAAAGGTCCACACACGTCTGTGTGAATTCTCTCTGGGATCACCGAAGCACGGTTCTCCTTCTCATGAAAGGTGGTCTTCACAAACTTACCCATATTACATCCCTTGCACTGATCTCACTGCGCAAGGGTACCCTTGGGAAGTCCAGTAGAAATCTGCTGCAAAATCTTCAAAGTGCCATGGTGAAGATGGCCCAATCTCCTGTGCCATAATTCGCCCTCATCCCAGCTCACCACTTCTTCTGCTTTTCCCATCATTGCAGCGCAGCCATATACCTCCAGCTTGTAGAGATTCTTAACTCGAATCCCTATCCTCTTCGTTTGACCCATTGTTTTATGTCGCAGGAAATCTTTTCCCTCGCTGAAAACAACATCATAACCTCTGTCTTCCAACATTGCGACTGAGACCAAGTTCTTCTTCAGACCTGAAACATGCATAAAATATTTCAACAGAAATGGATTACCTGACTCCCTATCAAAGGTAATGGTCCCAATTCCGGTCGCACTGTATCGACCATCATTGCCCATCTCTATATGCATTTGGAGATCCTTCTCCTCCAAGTCACTAAACAACTCCTTGTCTCCCATCATATGGAAAGACGCACCACTATCAAGATACCACACCAATCCCATTGAGCTTGAAACCAAGCATGTGATCAAAGAGAAATCAAGTTCAAATTGTGAGGCTAAGGCCTCTCCAGCTGTAGCTCCAGCATCCTTCTTGTTCTTCTTCTTCTGTGGGCAGTTAGTGGCGAAATGCCCATGTTCATAACAGTGAAAACACTTCACCTTGGACAAATGTTGCTTCTTGCCTTTAGCCTCGGATTTTGAAGGAAATTTCTTCCCCTTCCCTTTCCTTGCTTTGGAAGCCAAAGCGCAATACTCTTCATCATCATTCTTCGATGAAGAGCCATCCGTGGTACTTCGCCTTATCTCCTCCTGCACAAGATCCGACCAAAGTCGCTCCCAACCCGACAATTTCTCCCGTCCATTGACAGAGTCTTTGTAGCTATGCCAACTCTTCAGAAGCCCAAGGAGAGCCAAGCTCACCAAGTCATCATCATCAACAGAATCCCCGCACTTCCTAGTTCATCCCTACAGTGGACAAACTTCGTGAAATATTTTGGAATATTGTTTCCCTTCTCCATTTTTATTTTTCTGAGCTTATCTTTCGGCGCCAACTTCCTCTGGTCGCTGCTGCTTTGGAACAAATCTGTCAAATCCTTCCACATTGAAAATGGAGTGGCTTTCCCATGAAGGCTGGACATAATATGGTCCTTCACACCTTCCAACATAATTCTTCTTATCTTTGCTACCTTCTTTTGCCATGCGTAAAGTAATGCAACATCGCTAGAACCAAGCTTAGGAACATCACTATCGATGAACTCCTTCAGTCCATTATCTTCCAGCACCGCCTCCATCCTATCCTTCCAGGCTATTTAATTCTAGCTGACCTCAAGGGCATACTCCAATCGCAACCCATTGAAATACATTTCAATGTATACTCAACTGTCGCACCAAGAAATTTCTACAACAAATTCTAATTGTCCACCAGCACAAACTGAGCAATTCTTCACAATTGAAATCTTCAAGAATTAACATTGCTCTGATACCATGTAGAAATTATATAACATATGCATGTATATATCTGGATTCTCCTAATCTAACAATATTTATCTTCTTGCTAAATACAGAATCCTTCCACTGTTAAACTTTTGCGGAAATTTAAAAACTCAATTGCAAACACATGAAGCAATAAAAACAATCACACATAACACAGTTGATTAACGAGAAATTTTGAAGCTAAAAACCCCAACTATCATATATTATGTATCATGGAGATCATGTAACAATCTCATACAAAGCTTAGCACATCAAGCTCTCAGTACAATCAATCGTCACACACTAACATGAAGAAATCTGCAAATCCATGCACTGATTTCTTGCCACTTGATAGCTTGCCTCCACTGCGCAATCCCTGCTGAAGAAGACCCCTGAATGAATTAAAATATACCTTTCCTTGACCGCGCAATCCTCATTGGCAACTCCAATGTGTGTGTGATGCAATCAATGCATCATTATAGTCACGACGGATAGTCCATCTCACCCTTTCACCTATCTCTCCACTGGGTCTCCACTGGAATTTACATGCACTGTAGTTAACTACTGTATTTGTTCAGTTGTTATTGAGTTATTAGCTGTGAATTAAATAACTAATTAATTCACTTAACTCTCACTATTGTATCTTTCAGTTAGACTAGATACAACTAGCTCAACTGAGTTTAACTCCATTAACTAAGTTAAACTGAATAACAACTCCATGAACTACTCTTCCAAGTCTGTCATAACTTTGCCACTTTAGTTCTAACTGAGTCCTCCATGCATGAACCACAAGTAAACCCTAGGAATTGTGTAATTCCTTTAGCCCACTAATTTTCCAAATCTGTATACTGAAATAAAGTGCTCCAAGAGAATAATTTGATATTTAGAGTCTGATTATTATAAAGGTTAATAATAATCGACACATCTATTTTTAGATCGATGATCCATAAACAGACTTTGCCCAATATTCTAGAAATAGAATTTCATCTATTTTTCCAACTTGACCAACCATCCATAAATAGCATCCTGCAATTTTTAAAATATGATCGCCATGTCTAAAAATAGACATAGTCTAAAAATAGACTTACACCTAAAAATATCCTGCTGGCCCACTTAGTGAAGGTGACTGATTTTCACTAAGCTTCATCATCTTGTTGAATCTCAACAGAGTTACAGTACCGAGAGGCCCATGCCTTCGACGACGCTGTCGAGTCTCAGCAGTAAGAAGTAGTGTTGCAACAATATAAATAGATTGTTGAGGAGGTGCGGCGTGCAACTGAGGATCACCGCTCTGCATTAGAAGCAATGATTGATCAAGTATGCAGTGACCTGCCATAGGTCACTATCCCTGCGTCAGCTGCGCAAAAAAAAATAGAGATCCTGGTCGTTGCACTAAAGACATCGCGCACAGAGATTTAGACCGTCCGGGCAGAGTTTGAACAACAAATCGCCAAGCTACAGATGAAGCTCCAACCTAAGACACAGCCGTAGGTCCGAGCGCAGTGCGCAGAAGAGGTAAAGGCAGCCACAAACAGTGTAGCAGTAGCAGTGGCCAAATGTGGAACTCTCTTGGATGAAGTCGTGGCCATTTGGACATCTGTTTAGAACAACCTGATGGTCTAGCAGCTAAGAAATGAGATTTTCATCAAAGAACAACATTCTACTGAGATCAGGATGGCGGCGCCAACATTAGTAACAACGCAGAGGTTTGCTCGACTTCATAAACGAAAGGTAATTCATACAAGGATAAAACCTTGGGCTAAGGAAGCCCTACAACTCTCATAGAACCTTGATAGCGCCCTCAAAAGCATACAATAAACATAACGTAGCATCAATTTGGCAGTTGAGGGGCCAACAAAAGAAAATTTGGTTGATGAAGCACAGAGCGCCGCCGCACAAAGCGTTGAAGTCATCTTTCCACTCTGGATCTTTGTCGAATCATTGAAGGTGAAGATGAAGGCAACCACCCCTCAGTGACTCGGGACGAGTCATGAGATTGTGTTGGGGGCCTGTTGGAGCGGGCTCCACTGGGGTGTACCTTTTTAGGTTAAATTTGTCTAAGTTTTGTTATACACGCTGCATGAAAATAGTGAAAGGGGCTTTGAGGTGGGTCAAAGTCCCTTAATCATTGTAATGGGTTTAAAGGGAAAAACCATGAGTCTCAAACCATGGTTTGAGACCATGGGATGTGCGTGTCTATGATAGAATAAATATGTAAGAGTCAAGCGATAAAGAAATCAATCGATGATGTATGGTTGTTGTTTAATGTTTTGATCTAAGTCTAGGTTTGTCTGGGTAGAAAGGCCCCTGCTAGTTGTGTGCGTGGAGACCTAAGTCCTGAGTTGTGTGTGGACTCCACTGCTGTGTGCACAGAAGGATTTAATGTACTGAATTGCATATCTCTTAATAATGAAGACATTTTTGGCGAACTTGGATTCTTATATGGTTGACTGTCTTGATATAGACCTATTATGTGTTGCATATTTACTTTTGTGATTGAGTAATTGAACCTCTGCGTGAATATTAGTTGATGATAAATGGATATATCTAAATCAAGTATACTTAATTGTTGTGCGCAAAACATATTGAAGTAATTTATGATAATTTGCAGAATGGTTAGATCTATTGATTTTGCATGCACAAAGTTGTTATATTATCTGCACTAAGTCTTATTAGGGCCACCACATCAAAAGCTTCCTCAGGGTGCAGAAACCTAGTTCTAGCACCCCCCCATACTACTTTGGGTGAGACTTTGATCTGCGCAAGAAGATCATTACCGAAAGGGCCATTAGTTGGAGGGTTTTGTTGGTTGCGCAATAAATCTGATTCTCGGTTAGGACCCCTTGAGCCAACAATGTGCCTACAATAAAATACATAATCTATTCATAATAATTTTCTATAGAAACAATTGACAGAAATGAAAATTTTCAAGAATCTACATAAAAACACACAATTGATAATAATGCATAATTGCTTGAGTAGGCCATTAATTCCATATTTCTTGTATTAATAATTAAGGAGAAATTCCTTAATCTATAGTACAAGAAAAAAATTTCAACCTTCACATTTTTTATTCAACTCAGTAAAAGTACACAAGCATCAATTCTAGATCTTTCCAGCTCTCAGGTCTTCAAACTTTTCCTTTAACTTGATAAGAATATATATGGTTCAAGTATTTAATCTCCTGCCATATTTACATAGAAAGAATGCCCTTTTATAATCAATATTCTCTACTTATAGGTTGTGCAACCATTTTCTTTTTCCTATTCATGCTTTGATATTAATTCCTAAAAATAGTGGAAAATATTACGTATTTTCATATCAAAAGGATGAAGCAAATTCTTTTTTTGAGATCCCATGTAATTGTCATATTATTTCGCCTTTTAGTACAATATGGTTGTTCTTTGGTGATTTTTTGGTATAACCTTACAATAACATGGCACTTTTATACAATATCCTAGCATTAATTTCATACCACTTGTATCAATTTCAAAATGAAATTAACATATAAATAAGCATATAGTTGAAAAAATAAAAAACATGATATTTTACACTTATCGATTATTAAACCAATAAAATTGTTATTAAACAAAATAGAAAAAATATATTGTTATTTCAATAGAGGAAATTGTTCCCTAGATTTTCTAAATCTCTTATCTTTCCAACGAGCCATATCATGCTAAATTTGACCTCCATATTCTCAAGATATCTCTTAGCTTATTGAACTAAGTGCTCAACAACTGTTGATTTTATTTTTTAGAGGAGTCTTGATATTGATCCGTGAGATTTTTTATACTACATACATTGCAGGAAAACATTTGGATGTGTTTATATAGTTTTTTTCTCTCCATATAATTTGTGTGTGAGGTTTAGAAAGCTATGGAACCTTGAGCAACTTGTTTGTATAGTATAACATTTTAACCACCACATCACCATTACATTGTGTTAACCAATTGTTGTCATACGTTTTAGTAGGTTTCATAATCATAGAGTGTCACATGTCCTATATATGATTGGTTCAATCAAACATTTGGATATTTGAAAAAGATGGATCTAAATATCTAAAAATATGGATATCCAGAAATCCAAAATTGACCACAAATAAAAATCCCAAATCTAGATACCATGTATGATAGAACATGTTAGTCAAAGAATATGTTAACTAATGAGGTAAATGTCACCTAAATACCACGTAAGACATACATATGTTGATGTGGTGAGACGATGCCATCAAGTATAAGTATTTGAAAATGTCAGATAGAACATGTTAGTGAAATCATACACCAACTAATGAGGTAAATGTCACATAAATACCACATAGTATATAAATATGTTGATGTGGTGAGAATATGTTATCAAGTACAAATATACTCAAAAAATTTGAATCTAGATACTTGAAAAGCCTAATCCAGATATCGATAAATCTAGAAAAATCCCAAAATGACCATAAAAATAAAAACTAAGATATGGATGCCATGTAGGATAGACACATGGGATTCCACTTTAGATAGAGGTAAGTTTAGCTATAATAAAAGTGATAAGGTGGTATAATAGGTGTAATTTGAGATGGCATGATGAGCTCACATGTAAGAAAGTTCGGATATATGAAAATTTGAAAGTTACTAGATTCAGAAAACTAAAAATCCACTAGATTCAAAAATCCAAAAAGCTATATTTTAGATTGTTGGATATTTAGATTATGTTTGTCGAAGAAACGATACCCAAGGAAATATATCCATTAGATTCTAGACATCCATATATTTGAACAAATAGATATCAAAATTCCATTTGTTGACATGATGATCACGAGGAAAGATATCTGTTATATGTTGGAAATTCAGAAGTTTGTATTAAAGGCATGAATAATGGATTTAACTGAGTCTAAAAGAAATTTTTGGTTTCTAAAGGATAACATAGTTTTCATATACAAGTGCACATATATCCAAGCAAGAAAAAAATGGACCTTCTACCTAATAACATGCATAAAATTTGGTGTTTTCCTTATCTAAAGATGCATACAAGAATAATCAAAGGGTAATTTAGTGAGGATTATCTTGTATGTTTTCTTTCTTTTCTTTCACTTTTCCTGTTTATATTTGTGCTCCTAGAAGTGTTAATAAACTTAGATGCAGTGAAAAAACAAGCATAAATAAAGTTATAATAAAACTTTTGTTGAAGCTAACCATTGATTCCTCTATTACGTGGTGAATTGACCATCCTAAGTCGTGTACAAAAAGAGAATGATCAATTATAAGTTTTTCACATAAATTTTCCTTTCAAGGCACAAATAAGTGTATTAAACTTGTAATCAAAGGGTATCATACACCCAAATCCTGTTGACTAATCACACACCATTAACACACAGATTTAAACCCAAACACAGTCATGGCGAAAAAGGCTTTAGCCTCACGGCTTCCTCACATATTTTCTCATTATTAAAAGAATGTAATATTACAATTAAATAGATGAGGAGACTATGTCTCAAGATAGTTCATTCTATCTTGGACACTTTGGTTGAGATAATTTCTCAACCATACACACACCAATATAGGAGCTACCTAAACTAACTCCTAACTTAGAGGAACAACCCAATCTAGAGAGTTAGGCATAAATTCCTAACTTTTAATATTTAATTTATTTATTTTATTTTTTATTTTTTATTGTTTTATGAGAAAGGCTAGCATTCCCCTCTTCAATGATAAATCCAAAATAAGAATGAGGAACCATCTTCCAAGTTCTCATGTTGATCCTCAAAAACATTGCTTGAAAAATCGCCAAAGCTGGATGCTGAAAAAACTGCAATCTGAAGAGATCGTGAGTCAGTTGTATGTTTGATTCATCTCTGAATTTCGCTTGAAAACTCCATCACGTGCCAAGTTGCAAAAGGATCCATTTGTCCTTTGCATGAAATCAGCATCCTTTGTCCACTGAAAAATTTGTTGAACGCTCACTGGCTGATGATGTCAAAAACAACTCACTGTTGCTTTTGCTGTGTTGAAAACTGCTCACTGCTTCTTTGTTGTCGACTGCCCACTAGTGAATTTTTTTTATGCCCACTGGCTTCTGAAGATGTCCACTAGCGGATTTTGTTGGTTTTATCGAGACTTTCAGTCTGAAAACCACCGTCAATTTCATTGACATTTTCCCCCCTTAGTCAGCTGAAAGGAGAGACAATCCTCTGGAAAGTATTCCTAAACTCCCCCCTTCAGGTATAGGAGTGGTGCACTGGTGTACTCCCATGTTCAACTGCATAAGAGTACCATCATCTTTTCACTATTGGCTGCACTAGGTGTGATTGTATGCGGTTGTAGAACTGATACAATATTTTGACTATGGACGACCATTCCCAAGGATCAATCCACTCATAGTTGATCTTTAATCTGGCTGATTGTTGTTGGTTGCAACATTTCTCTGATGAATGATTTGGCTTGCCACAATGACGACAAGGATGGATATCAAAACACTGATCTTCCATATGACCGGTTCTATGATAATGAGGACATTTCGGTTTGACTACAACTTCTGGTTGTGTGCATTTATGTTTGTCTGCAACTTTCTCAGAACATGCTGAGGTGATTTGTTCAAGAAATCCCGCACTGGCGAACTTAATGGGTTTTGAATAATTGGGAATATGCAAGTTGGCGTCATCTTGGACATATCCTAAGCCTCGTCGATTTTTGTTACTTTGGATTTCTTCCCATGGCTTGATGATCGGCTTGGAAGAAAGTTGAACTGGAACAACTTCGACACTTGAAGTTGTTTGGATGAATGACTTATCATTTGTATGGTTCAAAGACTTGGAAACATCACTCTTCTCTTGCAAATCATTTCTTTGTAGTTGTGACTCTAGTTGAAGAAATTCAATCGTTTCATTTGTCTGTTGTAGATGTCGTGAAAAATCAACAAGAGTTTCTTTGTTGATTTGCACCATGTCTTCATCACTTGAGAGGATAAAATTGTGAAGAATTTGTAACAACTGGATGTGTTGCGCCATGTGAACTCGCTCGCTTGAATTCAGGTTCGCTTATCGTAGATATCGTGGTTTGAACTGTTTCACTTGATTTTGTTACTTGAATGACAAACTCGATTGATGTTTGGCTCGAATGGCACACTCACTTGTACTGTTGCTTATTGCACTTGCTTTAAACACTTGCTAGAGTTGTAGAACTTTCTTGCTTGAACTCTTGAATTCATGCTCATTTGATGACAATCATTTTGCTTGAACGCTCACTTGAACGTGCTTGATTACTTCATGCTCACTTGAATACTCACGCTCGCTTGCAGGAGATATGAACTTGTTGTTTGTTTGCTTTATAGGTAAAACTTGTACACTCTCTTGATTGTGCTTTAAAGGAAGGGTGTCGAACACTGTCGAAAATGCACCCAAAAGACAAATGACAAGTTCAATCTTGATGATTCACTTAAAACAAGGAATTCACTTTTCTTAATTTGACATAGGTGAAGAGAATTGACGCTCTTGACTTCTTATCAATTCAAAACTTGGGTGTCGGTTCCAACCGAGAGTGCACCCTTACAATCCAACTCAGCTTACAAGTTCTTCAATTTATGTGCAAGAATGTTGATGTATACTTTGCATTGAAATGTTGGAGTTTGCAAATTCATTAACTTGATTGTATTGAGTGAATTTGCTTGTTGGGTAGAATGTTGATGTTGACAACTTTGATTATTTGTTGTAGTGGCGCAAATGCATGTGTTGAGTTTAATTATCCTTCCTTGCAGCTACTTCATTACAGATGTTGTGCTTGCTTGCATTGAACTTTATGTGTGTGTTAAATGAGATCATTTATGTGTCAATACTAGACACAAATCATAAGCAACATCATGAAGCCATAAAAACACTCACCATCTCAAACATACACATGGTGTACCTAAGATCCCCTTATTCAATTTCGGGCGGATCTAAGACACAAGTACCAAAAAATATGTCTTTATTAATTACTGGAGTACATCATCTTTCAACATCTGAATCAATGATAATGCCAAGCTCTATCTTCAAAGTTAACTTCAATATCTGTTTTACTTATCTTTCACCTTAACCCTCACTTTGAACTTGCTCACTTGTCATGGTGACTTCTCAATTACAACTTTAATTGTGACTTGACTTTGAAATGGACTTGATTGACCTTGACTCTTTACAAGAAATTCTTCAAAGGAAAATCTACCCTCTTTGACTTACAAAACTTTTGACTTTGAATGACATTAATTGCCAAAAAAAAATTTCAAATTCTACACCTTATTACTTTAAAAAAAAATCACAAGACTCTCAACTTTCAACTTATCACTCCACTAAAAAATGCACACTTATCTCTCTATTTACAAAAAAATATATATAAAATAAGAAAAATTGCCACTATTTTTTATTTTTCATACACTCTACACTCTCCCTCACTTTATGTAAATCATTTAAACTCACTTTAAAAAGGAATGTATAAAGTTCCTTTTAAATCAGTAAATTATAAAAAAAACCTACGTTATCCCTCCCTTAAGCAATTTATAAAAAGTGAATCTTTTAAAGCTCAAAATATCTTTTTTCAATATGATCCTCTTTCATAAAGTGTGTCAATTTGTTTTATGTAAATTTGACTTTAGGGATTTTATCTACTCCCTGGAGGAGAAAGCTCGAATAATTGGAGGAGCGCATCCACTTCAACGGCATGTATTGATGATTTGCGTTGAATTATGTCCACGATATTCAAGTCCAAGTGTACACAAATATTCACAGCGAACCATGCATAGTGCCCGGAGTATAATATTTACTATTGATATGTCATGAATTCGCTGGAAGAGCCATATTCTATTAAAACCAATTAGTTGAAAAGACTCACTAGATAAATTTGTCAACCTCAGTGAAAAGATTAAAGTCTAAAATCATAAAGCAAAAGGCATAATGAAAAATATTAAAAACAAAAAGAACATGAGCAATGAAAGGCCTCTCTCATAAATAAATAATTAATAAATATTATACCTTTGACCCCCGCACTAGTGAAAGATTAAATAGTGGACTCACAATAGCACTGGATTAAGCATTGGAGTTAGAAATTCTGGTACCGGATTAAGCATTGGAGTTAGAAATTCTGGTAGGGGGATTTTAATTGTAACTTTAACCATCAAAATAAAAAAGGTAGTAAACCAATTAATTGAAAAAACTAAAAAAATAAATTTGTTAATGTTCATCATAAAGCAAAAGGCATAATGAAAAGTATTAAAAACAAAAAGAACCTGAGCAATGAAAGACCTCCCAAGCATTAGAGCTACAAATTTTGGTAGGGGATTTTATCTGTAACTTTAACAATAAAAAAAAAAAAAGTAATAAACACGCAAATTTATTAAAACCAATTAGTTGAAAATACTAAAAATATATATTTGTCAATCTCAATCAAAAGATTGAAGTGGAACATCATAAAGAAAAAGGCATAATGAAAAATATCAAAAACAAAAAGAACATGAGCAATGAAAGACTTACTAAAAAATTTGGTAGGTTTTTTTGTTTGTTTGTCAAGTTCTTTGTGATCCTCTAGTAGGCTTGATCTATGGCTTGAGTAGTTGTAGCCCAGGGGCATCTAATCCGTCAAAGTCACCAGGAGATCGCACCTGACCTGGGCCACACTAGCCCTTTTATTGACTAGAGTTTATAGCATGTATTCTCCCCCTACCATAGGGCACAACCACCCCTCGGTGAAGTTTGATCTTGGGTCACCTTGTTGACGAGGCCCATCCTCAACCAGTCGTGCCAGTAAGACTTGACTGGTAGGGGGCTTTTAATTGTAACTAACAATCAAAATAAAAAAGGTAGTAAACATCCAACTCCATTAAACCAATTAGTTGAAAAGACTTAAAAGATAAATTTGTCAACCTCACTCAAAATATTAAAGTGGAACATCATAAAGCAAAAGGTATAATGAAAAATTAAAAACAAAAAGAACATGAGCAATACCCCTATCCTCCTCACTGTAAACTAGATGGTTACAATAAAAAAAGATTTGAACCTTAGATCTCTTAGTGAAGTGCCCTGTAAGACATGTGTTTTGTGTTTTAGTTAAAAATATATAATAATGTACTAACTATCCTAAAATTATATTAGTATAACACATATTACATTGGAAAGAAGCAAAAGTATTGTCAATTTTTTTTTCACTCAAAATTAAAAAAAAAAAATTATATATATATATATATATATATATATAATTAGTTAATAACATAAATTATTTTTATATATATTTTCTTTTATCTACATATAATAATTTAATAAATTAGATTTAAAATTGTAATGTGTTTTCTTATTATCTAAATCAATTTAAAATTAAACAAAAATTTATACATAAAATTTGAATTATATAAAGTCAAAACTACTTGTAAATGTTTGTCCATATTCACCTAAATAAAACCTATATAATATAAATTTAACACGTAATTTTATTTATACCATTTATTCACCTTTTAAGTATTTCTTAAACTCTTTTTTCACATTTTTTAAATTTCAAATATTAATTTAGTTTATATTAATCCAGAGAAAAATATTAATAATTTAAAATTTAAACTATCAAATATATACATTTTCATAAATTTTAATGATGGAATCAATAAATTTCGTATCTGAAAAATAAGGAATCGCATCGCGGATTTTTTTTTATATAAGAACCATTCACCAAAAAAGATATCTTTAATTTAAAAAAAAAGAACTATACCTATATTTACGGTATGTGTTAGCTTGTTGGTATAGTTCTCGCAGGCATATAAAATGAACATTTACATTTCAACATAGTCATGTTCATAACACATATGAAGTGTTTGGTTTGATATACAATTATCACCGCGTACATTGTGTTTCCACATTATATGAGCTTGGTGCTAATGTGGCTTAACTACTTGACAGGGTAGACCACTTGTCAATCCATCACGTTGTAATTATATTTAAGGGATTTGATGTAATGTAAAGTTGGATATGTGTTTGGTTAATTGTGACATTATGGAACAATACTAGACTAGATCTCCGCGTGGGTTTAATTTGGTGATTGATTTCATTGATTATGGTTTAACATTTGTTGGGATTTTCATCGTGAATATACCTTACCGCTTGATCTATGGCTATGATGAAACCTCAGGAGAGGTTAGGGTATTTACCCTCTCCTCAACCCTAACCGTTTCCATTTCTTGCCTCTGCGAGTCTGCGGAGTGCTCCGAGCTCTTCTGCTCTAGAACTCAGTGTTGCCTTGACTCCCTTGCTCTGCGGTCACGATTGATCCTCCGGCTTTGCATCAGCGCTCAAGTAATATTTGAGAAGTTCCATTTAAACACTGCACAACAAGCTTATCAGCATTATTTAGGTTCGTTGTTTCACTGTTATTTTTCCGATAACAAATGTTTTAATTCTGACTTGCTTGACCCATTCATTGGTTAAATGTTAGACATGTCTTTTTGTTTATTCTCCCACAATGATTTTCTCTTCTTGTTTTTTTTTTTCTCACAGGAAATTCTCGAGAATGTAGACAGGGTCTCCAGTTCGGTGAATACAAGTTTACTCCTTAAACTCCTTCAAGGTAAAGCTTCGGCATGTTATCCCTTTTTTGTTTACTGTTTGATTGTGGTGAAGCCCTTTCGGTCTTACCCAACTTATCCTTCTCGTTGTTTTTCAGAGTTTCAACTTCGGCTCCTCACTAATAGCAAGGTAAGTCCTTCTAAAAAAAGGGGTTTTAATCTTGCAAGTTTATATCATTAGAGTCTAATTACTTATTCTCTATTTTCTACTTAACAACCCTAATGGGGTTCTTGTCTCTGTATTCACAGGTATTTTGTGCAACTCTTGCACATTTAATCTCGCATGTCATTCCATACGACCTTTGCGGCTCCGGTTAATGGTTTTCGTCTTCTCCGTTGCGTACAGGTATTGCGGGTGCCTATATTTTTCTCTTACTCATAGCTTTCAATATGCTTTTGGGATGTGAAAACATGTGTTGAGTTTTGATATGTCATTAACGCCATTAGGCTCTGCTTTTAGCCTATAATTTATTCAATTTAAGGGTTTTTTCAGCCTTAAAAGACTTAAGATGAAAATGTAATTATAATATTAGGGGATTTTCCCAATATTTGCAACGATGGTATAGTTGCAACCCTATATTTGGTTTAATCAGACCTTCACTTAGATTCGATTTTTGGTTGGCTTGGAAACCCTCTCATAATTTTCTTTTATGAAAAAAATTATGGTTGCGCTGCTTTGACACTGGTATTAAATTTTAATCTTTATATGTGACTACGGATTCTATTATCGCATCGCATTTCTTTTCTTGTGAATAGATATATATCTATAAATTGTCGCATCTGTACAGCATTGCATGTTCTTTGTCCGCCAACTGCGTGGTCTTTTCTTATAGTTATAATTTGAATAATTTTGTTGCTACAAATGCTAGGTTGTATATTCAGAATTTCGTCAAAGAGTTTGCATGCAATTCTTCTGTAATTTCTTATGATACCTGTTTGGTTTACGATATCTATAAACACAGTTATAACAAGACTATGCCTATCATTTTTGTCTTCAAATTTTCTTTCTGTAATTTGTTTATATTTGTGAATAGTAGTTCAGTAATTTAGCTACAATTTTTTGTTTACTAAAGTTAATAGTTTGTTATATTAGGATGATGTCCAGACCATCTCTGTTTTTGGATTTTTTTTCTGAAGTCCCACAGTCCATGTATAGTGTTATATCAAGAGGGGATGAACTATATTGTCTAGGGTTTCCCTTCCCAAGACAAGCTATCAGTCCCTTCTATCATCTCATTACGACTTCACGCCCTTAGAAACCCTGTTAATATTTCTACATTGTTTATGTCCTTCTATGTTCATATACATAGTTAATGAGATACAAATAGAGCGAGTTTATAACAGAGGTAGAATCTATTGAATTTTTTCATTTACAACTATCTACTATTATTTATTTCTGCTGTAAATAATTAACAAACAAGTTTCTTTTTGTCCTTTCCATCTTTCCTCAATACAAAGTCATAATAGTTTAACTAATTAGGAAAAAACACAGTAAGAATTCACATAAATTTGTTAACATACTCTTAAATTACTTGTCTGTCTTCATAATGTTGATGATAGCCTCCCAACCTTGAGAGAGGCGATTACGTCCTCAACTCCCCTCGTGCTCCACACCAGAGTAGGATAAACAACAATATTTTAGGAATAGACCTCAGGACCTACAAACCAATCTACTTTCCAATTTTCAGTTTGTAGAGGTTTCCACTGGTTCCAACCAGCGCTGGATTCACTCTCAACTTCAAGCCTTCAGGCTTCTCTTCTCAATTTTTTTTGTAGAACCCCTTTTCCTCACTGGGATTTCATTTTTATCCACAGAGGAAAAGGTAACTGTCTTTTAACTGCTTTTGTCTAACTACCCTGGATTTTTGGAATACTTTATCATCAGTTTCTATGGAAACACATTCCATAAAACATTCTTTATTTAAAGAAAAGAAAAATAACTATGTTCAATACTAGATTAACTTTACTTGTTAATCTCATTTAAAATTAAATGCATAATCTCTATTTTTTTTTTAAAGAAAAGAAATAGTTTAAGGATTAAAATCTAGATGTTACATCTTCCCCCTGGAAGTAAACACTATCCCTAGTGTTTCAATCCATGTGAACAAATAATTATGGGTATGTCTCACGCACAAATCCATTTTTTTCCCATGTAGCCTTTTCCGGACCAAAGTGCTTCCATTGCACTTTAACTCGGGTGATGGCTTGCCTCTGGAGTGTGGTTTCTCTCCGATCAAGAATACGTTGAGGTTCTACCAAAAACTCGTCGTCTGGTTCAACTTGCAATCAGGGAAATATTTAAATTAATGATTATAAAATTCATCTATTTTTTAGCTTTAGTACTCAATATTATCCCTACCTGAATGTTTTTCCAATGTATTACATGTCTCAAATCGTGCACTTATCGTTTCAGTATGGATGCATGAAACACATTGTGCACCCATATGTGACTGGGTAATGTCAGTCGATAGGCTACTAGTCCCACTCTTTCCAAAATTTGGAAAGGTGCACAGAACCTGGGAGCTAACTTGGCACATGAAGTACATCTTAGAGTGCTTCTCTTGGGCTTGATTCTCACATATACATGATCACCTACTTAAAACTCCCGATAAGTTCTTTTTTTGTATGCATAAACTTTTTGTCGATCTTGAGAATCTTTTAGATTTTGTCCAATCTTCTTTACTTCTCATTCCATCTCAACCAACATCTTCGTCCCAAGCATTAGTTTGGTTTCTGGACTGCTCCAGTTAATGGGAGTTCGACACTGTATCTCGTATAAAACTTCAAAGGGATTCGTCTTAAGAGATTCTTGATATCCATTGTTGTAGGAAAATTCCACGAGATGTAAATATTCTTCCCACTTGGTGGGTTGTTTCATTACGTACATGCACAAAATGTCTTCTAGGATTTGATTCACTCGCTACATTTGTCTATCCGTATGTGGATGGTATGCGGTGCTAAAATTGATCTGTGTGCCCAATCCGATAAACAGTGTTTTCCAAAAGGCTGAAGTAAATTTTACATCTCGATCCAAGATGGTTTTTTTAGGAATACCATGTAACCTGAAAATTTCTTTCATGAAAATGTATGCAATCTGCACTGTCTTGTAAGTAGATTGTACTGGAATAAAGTGATTTGCCTTGCTTAATCTATCAACAACCACCATTATAGAATCGTTATGTCTCTTTTATTTGGGTAGTCCAGTAATAAAATATAAATATATAAACTCCCATTCCATTCTGGTACAAGTATGGGTTGTAACAATCCTATTGGATGTTGATGTTCCACCTTAACCTGTTGGCATTACAGACACTTGGTTAGGTATTCAGCAATATTTTTCCATATACCAGGCCAAAAATAAACCTTCATAATTGTTGTCAGCATTTTTTGGTATCATGGATGTCTAGAATAAGTATTGTGATGAAATTCATCCAAGATCAACTCTTTTAAACTCATTCGAATTGGGATGTATAGTTTTTCTCTTAAAGTTAGAAGCTGATCTTCACCCTATAGTCCGATGTCTTTTCCTGTTTTTCTACTTCTTTGGCTTACTTCCATAAGAATTAGTATTCATAATCTTTCTCGGTTGCTTCTTTTATTTGATCCTGAAAATTGAATTATACTTGGTTAAAGTAGAGTTCATATATGCAATGTAGTTTCCTGCTCAAGGCATCGACAACTCAATTTTCCTTGCCCTTAACAGGCTGAATATCAAAATCAAATTTGCTTAGAAAGGCATTCCACCTTGCCTGGCGAACATTCAATTCATCTTATTTAAAGTAGTTGGTAAGGATGTTGTGATCTGTTTTCATCACAAACCTTTTTCCCAATAAATAGTGTCTCCACACCTTAAGTGTGTGCACTGCTGCTGTCAACTCTAAATCGTAAGCAGAATAACGTTGTTCATGATATTTAACTTTCTTGACTCATATGCAATGACTCTTCCTTCTTGAGATAATATTTCTCCCACACCTTCTTTACATGCATCAGTGCATACCTCAAATTCCTTTTCTGGGTCAACTACCTTCAATATAGGGGCATCAGTCAACAACTGCTTTAGCAGTTCAAAACTAGCTTGACATTCGCTGGTCCATTTAAACACTTTTCCTTTTCGTTGCAGATATGTAATAGGAAAAGAAAATTTTGAGGATATTTCTATGAAGCGCATGTAGTATCCATCCAATCCCATAAAATAATGTACATTTGGTGCGTTTTTGGGTACCTTCCATTCCATGATAATCTTTATCTTTTTGGGATCCACTGTGATGCCTTCAATAGAAATGACATCGCCTAAATATTGTATTTGTTCTTTGAAGAAATCACATTTGCTGAACTTGGCATATAGTTGATGTTTCCTCAACATTTCTAGCACTTCTCATAAGTGTTCCTTATGCTCTTCCATGGTCCTTGAATAAACTAATATGTCATCAATAAATATCAAAACAAACTTGTCCAAAAATGGGTGAAATATGCCATGCATTAAGATCATAAACGTTGCTGGTGCATTGGTTAGACCAAATGGAAAAACCACAAATTCATATTTCATGTATCAAGTGTGAAAGGATATTTTGTAAATGTCTTCATCTTTATTTCAGATCTGGTGATATCCAGACCTCAAATATATTTTTCAAAACACATTCGCTCCCTTCACTTGATCAAAAAGATCATTTATGCGTGATAGCGGGTATTTATTCTTGACTGTCAACTTATTGAGTTGCCTGTAATCCATGCACATACACATGGTTCTGTCTTTCTTATTCACGAACAATACCGATGCTCTCCAAGGTGATACACTTGGTTGAATATACCCCTTATCCAACAGTTCTTGTAGTTGAATCTTTAATTATGTTAGCTCGAGTATACTCATCTGGTATGATTCTCTTGACACTGGTGCGCTACCAAGAATTAACTTGATTGTGAAATCGATATATCTCCTTGGAGGTAATCCTGGTATATTTTTTGTAAATACATCCTTGAATTCCTGTACCACTGGTATATTTTTCAGCATAGGAGTCTTCTCCTTGGAATTTTCAAATCCCACTTGGATGGCATAAATCTGACATCCTTTTTTAATACATTTAGTCAACTGGGATGTTGTGATAGGACGTAATTGTAGAGGCTTCTTGATTCCTTGTAGCTCCTGGCGTGTCCCATCTTCATCCTTGAAGTAGATAATCTTATCCTTACAGTCCACTAGAGACCAGTGTCCCTCCAGCCAATCCATACCCAATAGTATGTCATAGGAACCAATGGGGAAAAAAATTTAACTCTACGTTTAACTGTTGATTTCAAATTTTCAAAGGACAATTTGAAACCTTAGCACTAACCCTTCTCTTTGCCCCTGTGGCCAATTGTACCATCTAGAGGTTCTTAAATTTCTGGCTTTGTAAGTTACATTTTTCTACTATCCAGGGCTTTACATAACTGAAACTGGCACTAAGGTCAACCAAAATAGAAACAGTTTGTGAAAATAACTTACCTTCAAGTTCTATCGTTGTCGGCTGGTAATATGTTTGTCGGTATTCCAATGCTGCATTAATTTTGGGTATATTTCGAGCCACATCCCCCACCATAAAAGCCTCTTGCAAGTTAGTTGGTGTTTCACCTCTCCCTCGATGAGGAAATTTTTGTAATAATGTGACTCGCCACATCGCCAACATTGTAGAGGGGGTCCCTGGGTCTGCTCGTGCTCTGGTTTTCTGGAGGCTTCTGTGGGTCATTCCTTTGCTAGCCATTTAGTTCTCTGATGATTTCTCCCAAACTATCTACTTACTGAATTTCTTGCAGAATTTTTAAAATTACCAGACCTTTTATTTTTAAAATTTGAATTATTTTTATGTCCTTTCTTTGGCAGCCAGTTTTTGCATGTTTCCCATTTTTCTTTGGACTGCTTATAACACATTCATGTTTTTCGAATCACCTCGTCCATAGTTTTTGGGTTTACGAATTCGATTATTTCTTTCATGTGAGCAGGTAGACTGCTAAAAAATCGTTGAACTTTAGCCTTTTCATCTCTCAAGTAAGGTACATACCTTAACAATGATGTGAACTTAGTTTTGAATTCATCCATTGTCATTTTCCCTAGTCTTAAATCGTGGAACTCTCAAGATTTTTCATCATAGAAACGCTCTGTTAAATACTTATCCTTGAAGTATTGTTGGAACTCATCCCACGTTACATTCTATTCTTCAATACTTCTAACATTCTTGACTTCCTCCCACCATAAAGTGGCTTTCTCCCTCAGTTGATAGATAGTCAAACGAGCTTTAAGGTTACTACTATATTCATAAACTTGAAAGTACTTGTTCATATTAATCAACCATGCTTCAACCACCTCTTTGGCCTCTCCATCGAAAGTAGGAGGTTTGATTTTTCTGAACTCACCCTGTAACTCGACCTTTTGTTTCTTCATCTCCTGTTGTTCTGATACATTGCCAGATTTTGCTTCGTTATAAATTTTTCTCCTATTACTTTGTTGTGTATGACTTCCTTCGAGCTTGTCATTAGTATGTTGTCGATGTTCGCTTTCTTCCAGGGAGCTTCTTTCAGGGTTTGATGGAACTGCCCCTTGATTTTTCTTATCGGAGAGGCTTTTGAGAATACTCTCCTGCTCTTGCATCAATCTTTCATTATCGCTTCTCACCTGGGCCATTTACTCCTGTAATTGTTGCAATGTACTCAACATTATACTCATTTGACGCTGTTGTTCTTATAATAATCTACTGGTCTATTGATGTTGATCTACACTCAGTTGTACCCACATCTCTAGGTTTATTTTAGGATTCATTTGGGGATGATGTTCCCCAACGTTCCTAGGTACTTGATGCATTGATCCCCTTCTCATTGTATTCTTTCTAATTTTTGTGCACAATTTACATGCAACAATTGTTATTCACGCTACTCTGATACCACATGTAAAAACCATTCACAATTTTTTTATTTTTTATTTTTTAATCTCTAAGTTATTTATCATCTTTACTAATTTTATCACTAGTATTACCATTCTTCTCTTGATTAACATATCTACACACATGAGAGGTAACATTATAATACATTATATTTTTTCTTTCTTTTACTACTAAGAACAATTACTATACAAATCATGTTACCCATATCTGTTGTATCTTTAATTTAAAAAAAAGAACTATACATATATTTATGGTATGTGTTAACTTGCTGCTATAGCTCTCGCAGGCATATAAAATGAATATTTACATTTCAACATAGTCATGTTCATAACGCATATGAAGTGTTTGGCTCGATATACAGTTATCACTGCGTACATTTGTGTTTCCACACTGTATGAGCTTGGTGCTAACGTGGCTTAACCACTTGACAGCTAGACCACCTGTCAATCCATCACACCATAACTACATTTAAGGGATTTGATGTAATGTAAGGCTGGGTGCGCATTTGGTTAATTGTGACATTATGGAATAGTACTAGACTAGATCTCCGCGTGGATTTAATTTGGTGATTGATTTCATTGATTATTGTTTGACATTTGTTGGGATTATCACCATGGATATACCCTGATGTTTGATCTACAACTATGATGAAACCACAGGAGAGGTTAGGGTGCTAACCCTACCCTCAACCCTAATCGTTTTCATTTCTTGCCTCTGCGAGTCTGCGGAGTGCTCCAAGCTTTGCTGCTCTGGAACTCGGCACTGCCATGAATCCCTTTCTTTGCGGTCACGGTTGATCCTTCGGATTTGCATCAGTGCTCATGTATTATTTGAGAAGTTCCATTTAAACACTGCACAACAAGCTTATCAACATTATTTACGTTTGTTGTTTCACTGTTATTTTGCTGATAACAAATGTTTTAAGTCTGACTTGCTCGACCAATTCATTGGTTAAATGTTAGACATGTCTTTTTGTTTATTCTCCCACAATAATTTTCTCTGCTTCTTTTTTGTCTTTTCTCACAGGAAATTCTCGAGAATGTATAGACAGGTTCTCCAGTTCGGTGACTACAAGTTTACTCCTGAAACCCCTTCAAGGTAAAGCTTCAGCTTGTTATCCCTTTTTCGTTTACTATTTTATTTTGGTGAAGCCCTTTCGGTCTTTCCCAACTTGTCCTTCTCGTTGTTTTTCAGAGTTTCAACTTCGGCTCTCTACTAGTAGCAAGGTAAGTCCTTCTAAGAAAAAAGGGGTTTCGAGCTTACAAGTTTATATCATTACAGTCTAGTTACTTATTCTCTGTTTTCTACTTAACAACCCTAACCGGGTTCTTGTCTCTGTATTCACAGGTATTTTGCGAAAATATTGCACATTTAATCTTGCATGTCATTTCATTCAACATTTGCGGCTCCAGTTAATGGTTTCCGTCTTCTCCGTTGCGTACAGGTATCGCGGGTGCCTATATGTTTCTCTTACTCATAGCTCTTCAAGATGCTTTTGGGGCGTGAAACCATGTGTTGAGTTTTGATATGCTGTTAATGCCATTAGGCTCTGCTTTTCGCCTGTAATTTATTCAATTTAAGGGTCTATTCGGCCTTAAAAGGCTTAAGATGAAAATATAATTATATTAGGGGATTTTCCTAGTATTTGCAACGATGGTACAGTCACAACCCTACATTTGGTTTAATCAAACCTTCACTTAGATTTGGTTTTCGGTTGGCTTGGAAACCCTCTCATAATTTTCATTTATGAAAAATATTATGGTTGCATTGCTTCGACACTGGTAGTAAGTTTTAATATTTATATGTGACTACGGATTCTGTTATTGCATCACATTTATTTTCTTGTGAATAGATATATATCTATAAATTGTCGCATATGTACAACGTTGCATGTTCTATGTCCGCCAACTACGTGGCCTTTTCTTATAGTTATAATTTGAATAATTTTGTTGCTACCAATGCTAGCCTGTTGTATATTCAGAATTTTGTCAAAGTGTTTGCATGCAATTCTTCTATAATTTCTTCTGATACTTGTTTGGTTTACAATATCTGTAAATACAATTATAACAGGACTACGCCTATCCTTTTTGTCTTCATATTTTCTTTTCTGTAATTTATTTATATTTGTGAATAGTAATTCAGTAATTTAGCTACAGTTTTTGGTTTACCAAAGTTAACCCAGTTTGTTATACTAGGATGATGTCCAGACCATCTCTGTTTTGGGATTTCTTTGTGAAGTCCCACAGTCTGTGTATAGTGCTATATCGAGAGGGGATGAACTGTATTGTCTAGGGTTTCCTTCCCAAGACAGTCTAACAGTCCCTTCTATCATCTCATTACCGCTTCACGCCCTTAGAAACCTTGTTACTATTTCTACATTGTTTTAGTCCTTCTATGTTCATATACACAGTTAATGAAATACAAAAGGAGTGAGTTTATAACAGAGGTAGAATCTATTGAATTTTATCATTTACAACTATCTGCATTTATTCATTTTTGCTGTAAATCATTAACAAACAAGTATCTTTATGTCCTTTCCATCTTTCCTCAATACAGAGTCATAATAGTTTAACTAATCAGGAAAAAACACAGTAAGAATTCACATAAATTTGTTAACATACTCTTAAGTTACTTGTCTTACTTCACAATGCTGATGATAGCCTCCCAACCTTGAGAGAGGTGATTACGTCCTCAACTCCTCCCGTGATCCGCACCAAAGTAGGACATAAACATCAGTATTTCTGGAGTAGATCTCAGGACCTGCAGGCCAGCCTACTTCCCAGTTTTCAGTTTGTAGAGGTTTCCACTGGTTCCAACCAGCTGTAGATTCACTCTCAACTTCAAGCCTTCAGGCTTCTCTTCTCAATTTTTTTTTGCATAACCCCTTTTTCTCAGTGGAATTTCCTTTTTATCTACAGAAAAAACTGCTTTTGTCTAATTACTCTAGATTCTTGGAATACTTTATTATGAATTTCTATGCAAACACATTCCATAAAACTTTCTTTATTTCAAGGACTAAAAAATAATTATGTTCAATACAAAATTAACTTTACATATTAATCTCATTTAAAATTAAATACATAATCTTTTTTTTTTTTTAAATAAAAAAAAATAATTTAAAAATTAAAATCCAATTATTACATTTTATCAATTTTAATTTAATTTTGAAAGTTATAATTCTACTTAACCAAGTTAATATTATTTTTTAAAACCATATACAATTAAAAGTTAGTAATTTTATTAAATATTTGCGTGTAAAACTCTAAATTCATAAAACACTATGCAATATATCAACTTGGTCTACTAAAAGATTTAATAACAACATTTACAATCAATGCTCAAAGATGGAAATTCTTTACTCAAATATTGACTTTATAACTAATAAATCAAATTTATATAAAAAACATCTTAACATATAAACATCCATATTTTATAACAATTACCTTTATATCTTCACTACAATTACTTTATTAAGATTTGACATGAGAACCTTTTAAGAGGATAAGTATTATTTTAATTTGGGTTCCACCTTTTAAGATTAAATAATAAAAATCTCCACAAATCTCAAGGTCTTCCAAAAGGATTGCACCTTGATTTTTTGACTTCGCGTAATTGAAGCCTATTCAATGGGATTGGATGTGATAAAGTGAATCATGTGTACCATGCTAATCAATTACATTCACCAATCTTTGCCGACAAGGAATTATGATGCTTTCTATTTTTAAAATACAAACTCCATGGTAACGGTCCATGTTGAACTGTAACATCATTACAATGTAACGCAGACACTTCACTTTAACCATGATTATATTAAAGTTTAATCTCTTATCTTTAAAAATAATAATTGTATTTTTATTTTTTTTAATTTAATATTTTTAATTTAAAATTTAAAATTATAATTATAATTGACAAAATTATTTTTAATTAATATATAATTTTTATTCAAATGTAAAAAATTATATAAATAAATAGAAGCTAAAAACTTATCCACTTTACATTGATTTGTGTAATCGAAACAAGTTAAGATTGGTAGAGATAGGATTCTATATAATTTGCTTTTTAGTATGAAAAAAAATAAAAGGTTTGAATGATTTTTTTTTTTTACTTAATTATATTAAGATTGATTAAAAAATATAATAAATATAAATTTGATAATTATTTTAATTTTTAAAATTTAGGTTTTTGTGATTTATTGTAAATATTTCGAATTCAATTAGTGTGGTAAATATTTAGAATTTAATTAGTGTGGTTGATCATCAAGATTAGGTGGTGAGAGATCAAATAAGACATTGAGTTTAAATAGATGTAGAGATGACTAAACTAGACTTTACAATAATGACTTGTTTGACTCAGAAGAAAAAATTAAGATTAATACTATTTATTTGTTTATTTATTTATTCTTTTTTATTTATTATTCATATTTAAATATTAAAACTTTTTTAATTTTTTATATCAAATTCTTATTAATTAATTAATTTATTCATTCTTATTTTTATTTTCAATTTTTATTAAATAATTAACTAATTTATTTATTTATAATTATTATTATTGTTATTTATTTATTTATTTATTTTTTTAAATAAAAATATTAATAATAAATAATTGAAGGAAGGAAAGGGTCGAGACTAAAACAACATAAGAATACAGGGCAGATATCCAACACCTGTTAATATTCCAACGGTCATCTCTATTGACCAGTTTCACCAATGTAACGCGTTCCCCATGAGAATGGAATAATGTAAGCACATTTCCCATTACTAGGATTCACTAGATCTTTAAGAGATTTTGAGAGATCGTGTATATTTTAAAGACAACATTTTTTATTAGAAATATATAATTTGTTTTGGTTGAAATAAGAATTTATTGCAAAAGTTATGTTATGGATAGTTATTAGTTATTAGTTTTTACTAAATTTTAATATAAAAGTCATTATATTGAGAAAATATAATGTTTTTTAAATATAAAATTTAAAAGATATTAAATAGATAGATAGAGATTTATTTTTTATACAAGTTTAAATTGTAATTAAGGTGATATTTAGATTTGTTTATATAATTAAAGTTAAATAATTTTTTTAATTATGGTGAATTTTTAACACATTTTTAATGTGAGAAGGTTTTGGATTAAATTTTTTAGGTGCTAAGGTAACACCAATAATATAAGTAACAACTAGTAAGTTAGATATATCAATAATTTATGAGTTAGCAAGAATTAAAACATCATGTGAATAGCAAACCTTTCACAAATCAAAACCTAGATAAATAAAACACCAAAAATACTCCCAATAACTAATAAGCATCATATACTATCTAACAAAATTTTTAAAAAATATTATTAAATTATAAATATTATTAATAAAGTTAATGACAAATATAAATGTTATTGAGTTTTTTTTTTTTTTTTTTTTAAAATTGAAATCATGAGAATAAGAAAATTATATTAATTATTTTTATTATTTAAAAATATAAATGTTATTTTTTCTTAAATATAAATTAATAAAATAAAGTAAAAAAAATTATATATATTTGCTCATTAAATTTATTCCTTATAAATTACTAAATAATTATTTATAAATCACCAATTGATTATTTTAAATAAAATTTTTAATAAATAACATCAAAGGATAACTATTGAAAACAACATAGTTCCCCTGAATTATGATAATGAAAATGGTGGGTTGAATTATTATAAGATTTGACTATCTCAAAAAAAAAATGTTTAGACTAGTTATTATTGTTATTGAAAAAATAAACACATCAGTTATGATTGTGAAAGAATGGTCAACACTTAACCGATAATGATCATAACATTGCTAATGACTTCTCAAAACGTCAAAGAGTGGTTAGCACCATGTGCTTGGAAACACATTTTAATCAATGTCTTCACTTTTTAAACACTTGATAATGTTTGCATTAAATGTTAGGGTTTGAAAATGGTTCTCCATAATGTTAGTATAATCTTTGAATATAAGATGTATTTAACAAAAGATTATTAATTAAATTTTTTATAAGGAATTTGTAATTTTTTTCCAGTTTTTTTCTTGTGGAGTTTTATAATAAGTGTTTTATCAATTAAGAATTCATAATTTGTAATATTAAGATTTCCAGATATTACTAAAACTAAAGTTAAGATCTCGGATTGTTTCTCTCTTTAACTCTTGTATTCAACCCTTTTCCTATGTAGTTTTACAATAAACACTCTATCAATTAAGAACTCATATAATTTATAGTACTAAGATTTTCACATATTACCAAAATTAAAATTGAAATCTCAAATTTCAATTAAACAAACTCAAATCTTCAGATACCACCAATTAAACAAACTCAAATCTTCAGATCCCAGATTTTAACTAGACATCTATCCTTCCAACCATAATATAATGGTGTAGTCTAACTAGACTACTTTTTTGCCCTGAAAATCATGGAAATTCCGGTAAGATTTTAAGAAAATTCGGTAGGGATTTTTGTAAATCCACATTATAACTATCGAACTTTAATATTTTGGGTGTCCTAGAGGTTTTTGATGGTGTTGAATCCATTTCCACTATCAAAATCATGATTCAAACATTGTTACTGTAAGATTTCTTAAATTTTTTTGACCAGGATTCCGACAATTCCTACTCCTAATATAACCGACAACCGACAATGTTCACAAAAACTTAAACCCAATTAGATAAAATTGCAAACCACCATCCACCTTAAAGAGTCTTATATGGTAAAGGTCACCGTAAATCATATAAAGCAACTAGCCAAGTGAGGAGATATCTGTGGTCCTAATTTGGCAGAGCAGAGGTTGTTTATGGTTTTAGTTTGGTGGTCATTGTACGATTGGATCCATGGTGGTTATTTTTTTATTTTTATTTTTATCGGGGAGAGAGCGATCCCATCCGTGCCTAGCTGACAAGGATGACAGTTGTCAGTGGTTCAGTCCACTGTACTTTTCACATTCAAATTTACCACTGCAACACCACATTATTTATTTGTTGTTAATCGACCCACTTGAGTGAGGCGAGGTGAGGTTTTTCTTTTCTCTGTAACAGGCGGTTAGCTTTTACAGGGATTCAAAATCCTTCGAATGTGTTGCAGAGCTTGAAGGTACGGAAGAGCCATGGCCGCCAAAAGCAGCTCCGCGCTAACTCTCGCTGTTGTTCTTTTGCAGTTCTTATGTTCAGCTCAGTTGGGAGAGGCGCGCACAGTGGCAGGGGATTTGGAGGCTCTCAAGGCCCTTAAAGATTCAGTGGATGCGAATTCTATTAAGGCCGGATCGTGTCTCAGCTCCTGGAACTTTTCAGCAGATCCCTGTGATTCTGCCTTCAGCGAGCTTTTTACCTGTGGCTTGAGATGCGATGGAGAGAGAGTCACGGAAGTGACTCTAGACGAGTCTGGATATAATGGCACTCTGCCGCCTGACATCGGCCAATTAAGCTCTCTGCAAATCTTGGACCTCTCCAGCAATGACTTTCATGGCCCCATCCCATTCTCCATTGGAAATCTCACCGCCCTAGTCCGTCTCCTTCTCTCACACAATTCTTTCTCCGGCAACATCCCTGGTTCCCTCGCCGCTCTCTCAAATCTTGAACAGTTATCTCTCGATTACAACATGCTGAATGGCCCGATTCCTGCAACATTCAGCAATGTGACAAGCCTTGTTCAGCTCGAATTAAACGGCAACAACCTCAGCGGCGAGTTCCCTTTGTTAAGCGCCCTGGGGAAGCTGAAATTTCTGGATGGGAGCAATAATCGGTTCTCCGGCCCTGTTCCGGCAGCCCTGCCCCCTTCTCTGGTGGAGCTTATCTTCAGAAACAATGGGCTAAGCGGCGAACTGCGGCTTAATCTGGCAGAGCTGAGCATGCTTCAAGTGGTAGACCTGAGCCATAACGAACTGACGGGACCTTTGCCGTCTGGATTTTTCGATCATCCTGCTTTGCAACAGCTGACCCTGTCTTACAACAGATTTACTTCATTGCAAGTTCCGGGTAGCTATGGCACAGACAGCCAGCTGATTGAAGTGGACTTAAGCTCCAACAGAATACGTGGCCCTCTGCCCGTATTCATGGCAACCATGCCCCGCCTCTCTTCACTCTCATTGCAGTACAATTACTTCACAGGAATAATCCCCCTCCAATATGCAAAGAGGGTTTCTGCCAGTATCGCGGGCAAGCAGCCTCTGGTTCGATTGTTTCTTGCCGGAAACTTTCTGTTCGGAGAAATTCCGGCCCCTTTTCTGAATTTATCATCAAATGAAGTGAATGTAACATTTGGGGATAACTGCCTGCTAGACTGCCCGGAATCGTTTTTCTTCTGTCAGGGAGGGGATCAGAAGGCAATATCCACTTGTAGGGCTTTCACTCGGCTGCAACTCTGATAGCCAATGGATTTCTAGTCTTTGAAATCTGATAAATTTATTTATCTGAGCATTCTCTGGTTTTAGAAAATGTGATCCACAATTATAAGTATGCCCACTTGTTCTCTTGTACAATCTTGATCTTCTTGTTGACATGAGAGAAGAGGAGTTTCAAAATTGTGTAATGTGTTTGAATCTTAATGGATGTTTGTAAGAAATTACTAATTTAAGTTTCAGATAGTACTCTATCTTTTCGCTGTATTTCTCTTTCTTTAAGTTTCAGAGAGCAACCTTTCATTTCTCTGTATTTCTGTCTTTTAAAGATCAGATAGTAACCTTTCAACCTTTCATTTCTCTGTATTTCTGTCTTTTAAAGTTCAGGTAGCAGCTTTTTATTTTGCGGTAGTATAAAAAATCCACAACTCAGAATTCTGCAAAGATTTTGATAAATTTTGGCAAAGATTTATCAGAATCTTGTTTACAGTGGTTGAATTTCAGTATTTTGGGTACCCAAAGAGTTTTTATGGTGTTAATCCATTTCCACTATCAAAAATGCAATTCAAACACTCCAACTACCTAATTTTCTAAATTATTTTTTATCAAATTTGAAAAAAAAACTGCCATCCAAACTATTCTGTTAACTACATAAACAAATCCCTTTCATTTCTTTCTCAACCTCTAATTTGCTCAGAGCAGATCACTCTCTATCTTACTATTAGTGAATAATCTTTTTAACAAAAGTTAAAAACATACTGTTACTATTAGTGAATAGCTTTTTTAACAAAAAGTTAAATATAAAAACAATAATTTGTATTTATATTTATATTTTTTTCTGGGTGAAAATCCTTGTTTAATTTGCAAATAGCATATTTCAGTCATATTTTTGTGGGAAAAACCTATTAATCCACTTCTCTATTTCTATAAAAAAAAATTGCTGTATAATTTTCATAATTTGTAATCTTTTAAAACCCTTATAAAATCTCTTGAAAGCTCACTAACTTTTCAAAGAACTTTATTATTTGGTCATAGCTTTGAAGATTTAAAATCCTTTGATCTTTGATTTGTACGAAGTGGAACACAACTTAAATTGCTGGGCTGTCAAATTAGCATTTACTTCGTAATGAGATCGGGTCAAAAATATTAAGTTTCTCAGAAATTATGATCTATGATCTATTAGTTTTTTATGTAAATATTTATTTTATTTTATTTGAAAACTGACATATATAGTAATTAATTATTTTAAATTTATAATAAAATTTAATATTTAAACTTATTCATGTTTTAAATTATAATTTAAGAATAATTTTGATCATGATTTTTCAATATTTTGTAAATGATCACTTCACATTAAAAATAAATAAATAAAGGATATCAATATATTATTATATTGGTGAATAACAGTTAAATAATATATATATATATATATATATATATATATATATATATATATATATATAATTTTAAGTAAAATTTTAAAAATATATAATTATAATTTTGTATAAAATTTAAGTAAGAGATGAAGTTACTCCAAGTCTTATTTTGAAATACAAGTTATATAATTAGCAATTACCTCAAAAAGTGTAAGGATAAGTCCATAGAATTCTTTTAATTGAAAAAGTTGTACTTTATTTTCTATAATCAAGTAAATATTAATTGATATATTAAATTTAAGTTTTTTTTAGTGTATTTTATTTTAACGTTGATAAAATTATATTTTTGGTTTCAAAATTTAAGTAAATGTTAATCTTGTCTCAACTTTGATTTATTTATATTAACATTTCTCTTCTCAATATTAGGATACAGGGGCAATATTTATTTACAACATTAAATTGTCAAAACATCTTATAAAGTTAATTGTAGTTTTTACATATAGAAAAAATGGAGCAATGTAAAGATATAGTTTATTTCAAACTTATGCTACTTATATAATTAGATGCAAGTCATATGTGGCTATCTAACTACATCTCATCTTATAGATTCTTAACAATCATACACTAATGAATAAGAGCTCTAGTTGGATTTACTTAAAATATGATAAGTAAAAAGGAAACAACTAACGAAATGCACGAATATATCATATGTTAATGGGAAATATGGGCTTCACAATAAGAAGTTTCTAATAGAGCTAGCATAGTTTCTTTCATATAAACTGAAGATTTGTAGTCTGATTTAATGTAAAAAATTGTGTTATTTTACCTTGAAACTGAGTTGAGTAAAGATGTTTGAATTAAAGTTGGACTTACACACTTGTTGTAATATCCCAAAATAGGGAAAATCTACAACAATGAGAATATCTTAAGATATTCAAAAGTTGGAGCTACAACAATACATGAACACAATATTGTAAACACAACAAATATGATCATGTCATGAGAGAGAACAATATTCAGCCATCATTCTATTATTGGATCAACAACAATGTACAAAATATCATGAGGGACTTGCCACTCAAGCCATAAGAACAAGTCTCCAATGATCAAAGCAATAGATACACGGGATGCTGCAACTATATAGAATGTCGGAGAGCGGTGACTGCGCAGTCTATATTAGTGTCGTTGTTGCTATAGATGCATATACATGAAATATGGTTGATAGAAACAAAAGAAATGCCCGGCAATGAAGATATGGCAATGAAGATATGGGCTCCAATACAAGATTTCTAGCCAACCCGAAAAGGATTGCTAGAAATATCGAAAAACATACAATGTGACAAATAACCTTGGGGTTAATGTGCCACTGCAAACTGGATCTGATATACAATGAGGCTATGACAGATCTGAAATACTGATGTCCTCCAATGGTATTTTTTATTAGAAGGCTGATCCCTCTACTCAGAAATAGATCTTCTCAATGAGCTCAATGGACCCTCCCAGCAAATGCCTCCAAAAATAACACAGTTCAGGATGGTCACTGCGCTGTGAGGGATAATAGAGGATTGGCTTGATGCCAAAGATGTAGAAATATGCTCGAGAGTCCTTCTTGTTGATCCTCCAAAGGATAGACAAGCTATCCACTGAAAAACAAGCCCAAAAATGACTCAAAGAGATCCTCCTTTGCTGCACCCTGCAACACAACCCAGCTCTAAACAGAAGCTGCGCTATAGCTGAAGGAGGTAGCTTCGCCAAAATGCCGGAATGAGGAAATGTAAACCAAAGAACCTCTCCTTCCCTGAGGATGAGGTAGTTTCTCTCCTTCCCTAAGGATGAGGTAGTTTCTCTCTCCATTTATGGTAAGTATGGGGGGGTTGTTGATATTGGGCTGAAATGTCATGGCCTTCAAAAATGGCCCAAAGTACCCCACAAGATAGGTCAACCATGAAGTGCCTCCTCCAAGAACGCAAGTTATCCCAATGGCTCCTCCTATATGAAGGAAAGAGGTGTGATGTGGCAATCATGGTGTGCCCATTTGTTTCTCTTGAAACATACAACATGTAAAATAGGGGAAATCATACTCCCAATGGGCATCTCCAACTCATATTCCACTTCCCAAACAAAGCTTCCCATGGACATAAAATTATTAGCAATACATGGAAGCAAAAACCAATAAAAACAAGTTGCCATGTGACAACCGGAAAGTGGATCTTAGTTCCTCACATGGAACTAGTGCAGTGCATCCCATGCCTGCCTCGCAACAAAGTACAACAAGTGCTTTCCCATCCACTTGTTTGCTGCCACAGTCATCTCATAAGATGGAATCATGAATATACAATTTGGTGCCAATGGTGCACACCAAGAATCATGTGGTTTCCCCCACAAACCACCAAATAAATAGCCAATCTCAATGCCACAAGTGGCTCTAAGTACATCATCATATAATATGGAATAAGGGACAATCCTTCTTGGTACAACATGCTGCTCATATAAAGAAAAGAAGTACAAAACATAAAGTGAAATTGTACATCCTCCATCATGTACTTGAGACCTTGAGCCGAAATGGCTCAACCTGAAATTTTCCCTCACCTCCAAAGAGTAGGGAAGTGGTTGTGACCTCCTCTCTATCACCATCCGGGCTATGCATCTCTCCAAATGCTGAAATATGTCATGTTGGATGCCCTCCCAAGTGAACTCCTCTGCCAAAGAAAGATATGCATCATAATGGATGGAATGGAAGTCCTCATGTGCTGCATGAAGCAACTTCTCCTTAAGCTTAGAAGCTCCAGTCAAGAAGACTCTGCCATAAGAATATATGACCACATCATCCACCATATACTCATTATCTATATTCGGTTCATCAAGAATCATACATGCACCTAGATCCTTGGAGTACTCTACCAAGAGTTGAGATCTCCAATATGGAACAATCCTCCTAAGAGATAACGCTGGTGATCTGGCATGTGAAGCTCTCTTCATGCTGCTGCCTGCTACTTTGACATCCCCCATGCCAAAGTCTCCCTCCAAACTATTCACCCCTCCAAAATCCAAGAGTGGTGAACCCAAAGACAAGATGTCTCTCATCAACTCTAGATCTGGTGGCCTCCCAGGTGGAATGCCTCCATGTAGTGAGACATAAAAATCTGAAGTGGATTGTATATATGAGCGGAATGAGTTGTCCCTCTCTTCACTGTGCAGTGCAGTCCCCTCCTTATGTGCAAAAACCTCCCGAAATAGATAAGGGTGAATGCTCATCATCCCTTGATGTTGATCCTTCTCCTCTTCTTCCATATATGAGAATGCCTCACCCTTAATGAGAGACCCTTGATCTTGGTCATCTCTTGAAAGAGGAAACTCCATGTCTTCACAAGTAGAAGAGTGCTCTCCAAGAAGTGGGGATCTTGCCCTTGGCAAATTATCATGCATGTTTTTATCCCCTTTAAAAATATGGAGTGGAGTTGGTTTAATAGGTTTCTCCAACTCATGCAAAGTGTTTGAGTTTTTGTTTTTAACAAATGATGGTTCACAATGTTTTCTATCAAATCTTCTCACCAATTCCTTAGTGAACCCAACATAAGTTTTTACATTTGCATGACAAAATGAAGTAGTATCATTAAACCACCAATCATGGGCCATACCTTTGAGGTGAAGTGCTGCTACCCTGATGGCCTCCTTTTCTAAAACTTGGTGTGGCTGAAAATAGGAATCTAGCTCTTCTACCCAAGCTTTGGCTGTGCACTCTGTTGATCCATCAAAGTGAGATAGGAAGATTCTACCTCTCTTACTTCTTTTGTGGCTATTGGATCTTGCCTCCTTGAGTTTGCAAAACCCTTGGAAGTCCAAGTGCTCCTTGAATCTCCATGATTGAGATTCATACTCCTGAAGATAGTCACTCAAGGTCTCCTCCCTTGGTGTATCTTCTTCCTCCATCCTCCTTGCAGTAAATGTGGGCAATAGACTGTGCTGTGGATCTGCATGTGTGGTTGAATGCTCACACCCATCATGTGAATAGCTAGGGCTTGCTTCAAACCCTCTTAGAAATCTTCTACACTCCTCCCCTTTAATCTCCTTGAGATCTTCTTTGAGTCACAACTTCTCTTTTCTGTGAGAAGCTTCTCCTCCTAATGGAATAATGTCTTGGATGCACAGGTTGAGCCAAGATTATGCTCCGATACCACTATAATATCCCAAAATAGGGAAAATCTACAACAACGAGAATATCCTAAGATATTCCAAAGTTGGAGCTACAACAATACATGAACACAATATTGTAAACACAACAAATATGATCTGTCATGAGAGAGAGCAATATTCAGCCATCATTCTATTAATGTATCAGCAACAATGTACAAAATATCATGAGGGACATGCCACTCAAGCCATAAGAACAAGTCTCCAATGATCAAAGCAATAGATACACGGGATGCTGCAACTATATAGAATGCCGAAGAGCAGTGACTGCGTTGTCTATATTAGTGTAGCTACTGCTATAGATGTACATACATGAAATAAGGCTGATAGAAACAAAAGAAATGCCCGACAATGAAGATATGGGCTCCAATACAAGATTTCTAGCCAACCTGGAAAGGATTGCTAGAAATACTGAAAAACATACAATGTGACAAATAACCCTGGGGTTAATGTGTCACTGCAAACTGGATCTGATATACAATGAGGCTATGATAAATCTGAAATATTGATGTCCTCCTCCAATGGTATTTTTTATTAGAAGGCTGATCCCTCTACTCAGAAATAGATCCTTCCGATGAGCTCAATGAACCCTCCCAACAAATGCCTCCAAAAATAACGCAGTTCATGATGGTGACTGCGCTGTGACGGATAGCAAAGGATTGGCCTGATGCCAAAGATGTAGAAATATGCCCGGGAGTCCTTCTTGCTGATCCTCCAATGGATAGACAAGCTCTCCACTGAAAAACAAGCCCAGAAATGATTCAAAGAGATCCTCCTTTGCTGCACCCTGCAACACAACCCAACTCTAAACTGAAACTGTGTTGTAGCTGAAGGAGGTAGCTTGGCCAAAATGTCGAAATAAGGAAATGTAGCCCAAAGAACCTCTCCTTCCCCGAGGATGAGGTAGGGATTCCCGACCGGGAACACCCTTGTGCTAAACAGCATTGCAACTTTGCTAAACAACAAGAGGAAGCAAAGTCTCAACAGACTAAAGCAAATAATAATCCAAGCATGCATAACAATGGCTGCCCTCCTCTCCATATATAACAAGTGCCCCTCTCCACAATGGGTCCCATCCATATGTGCCACCAAGCTCATGCAAGTTGTCCTCCCTTAAAACTGTGTAGTCCATCAAGGAGATACAATGTATCTAGACAGTGCATGTGGACTTGGTCAAATATGACTGAATCAATATGATCCAATCTTGTTCACACCTATGGGTGCTTAATCCAACTGCTTATTCTTTCTCTTTTCACATGAGGAAGGTTATTCTTCCTTCTAAAGAGGTTAATGGGCCTCTCTACCCTTTTAAATTTGGGAACATTACACTTGTCTAGAATGCCTTTACACTTGGGATTTGACAACTACAAAATTTCATGTGAAAAATATTTTTCAAAAGGGGAGAAAGATATTCCTACCTTGTCTGCAACTTCATCTATGATATTTCTTCTTCCCATTGATTTAGAACCTCAAAAAAAGTTGAAACCATCCTCAAGATTGAAGAGCCAACAATGGCAACAAGAATCAAGCTTTTCTCTAGAGTGAATTGTAATGCTAAAAGAACTAAGGGCTAGACACTTCACTTTTGGGAGTAATGACAACAAACTAAGACAGAGTTTTAGTATTGGCTAAGGGGCACCCAAAATTTGAGGTCGCTTTCCAAAATTAAAATATTTCTTGAAAAAAATAGTCTGAATTGCGGCTCAAGGCTTGCAATTGGCATCTTGACCATCAAATAGAAAACTTTAATATGATGCACCAAAAATTACCTGCATAAACAAGTATTGGGAAAGGTAATATATCTCACTGGATAGTGTTAGATTTGATCACTCACTTAGATTTAGATAAACTCCCTAAAGTTGCATTGAAGGTTCACTTTGATTTTAATCCATTCAAGTCGATAAAAACTTCAATATGAGCTTGAAATATCATTTGTGCAATCACATCAGACGAAAGGGAAGAAACATCAATGAAGTGTTCTACCTCTGATTGTATTGACTCAAAGGATAACAAATTAGCTCAATGTGTTCTTGATTATAGCAAAAACATACCTTGTGAGGTGTGAAAGTGGGTGGTTACCAAAATCACCACAAACGCCCTTGAGGCCTATCAACAAAATAATTTTCAACACACCTATTTTTACACTAACCTTGTGTTTAGTGGGACTCTATAGAAGTTTGCGGCTATGGTAAGACCATTTTTTGCAATAGCCAAAGCCATAATCATCATAAGACATAGGAGAATCCTTATCCATTGAAGCCGATTGCTCCTCCTATCAGCCGTGGAAGCCCATGGGTAATTGCAAATAGTGCATCAAAGGGTGTCTGGTATTCTGAGAAATATGAGAAATATAAGCAATGTGACAACATACCAAGAAAATGATCAGGATTTGTGAGCGAAGGAACTTATAAAATAATGGATCTTGCATAACATTTATATATCACCAAAACAAACTTTCATAATTTTAATTATAAATCCCAAGCCACTAAGAGCACGGAAAAACAAAGGAATTCTCTGCTAATTCACTAATTGATTTGATAGAGAGATTATATGTGAAATTTTTATGTTCAATGTTCAAAACTGTAAGTTGATTTTAAATTCGTACTCCTTGAAAATACACACTAAGTACTCCACCGATGGACATTATTACACTTGAATTTTAGTTTTGAAATACTATGTCCTTGAGTGGGTTTGAGGTGTAGGTCAGGACCTCAAATCCACTCTAAAACTCACTTGGCATAGTCTCTGTCCTTTCCCAGATATGTGTAACAACCAAGAATCACAAATATCAACCGAGGGTGCAGTGAGGGAGGATTCACATATATTGAAATTTATGTATGAAAATATCATCTACTCTTCTCATTTCACAAATCGTACTAAATGTGACCAAAGGATGAAGAAGAAGAAAATTTGGGGCATCACTCTGCCAGCAACGGTAGAACTGAAAAATAAAGGAGTGACGTTCTCTAAAAATGTAAAGGTTCTCAATAGAATTTGTTTTGATGGAAAAATCGACATGTTTCACTTGCCCAGAGTTGAAATAAGCAACCGAACAATAGTTTTAATGGAAAATATGGTGGCGTTCAAGGCACTGACTCGGAAAGACGAAAGAAAACCACACTTTCAACAAATGGGTGGGGGTGCATATGTGGGCTTTGTTGCCCAAGCTTCGTATGCTCCACCTCATTTTCCAACACTTTTTCATTTTTTTTTGTCATTTGCATCGTTCAGTCTAGGCGGTGTGCCTCCCATGTCAATCTATCTTTCCTTTCCCAAGGAATGAGTGGCAATGGAATGGGAATGGTTCTAACAGATGTCATTCTCACACCAGGAGGGCATATGCCAAACCATAGGCAAAAGTGTAGACGAATGCCTTTCCTGACCAATTTCAAGAAGAGACAGCTATCGACGTAATTATAACATTGAGCAACATTTGAGCAAACTAAAATATGTAGTTACCTTTGAAATTGACTTGGAATACAAATTGTGTAGTATCATTTGGATTACCTTATTGACCATGTTGATAGGCGAGGTTACAATATGCAGGATTTAATAAGGTGGTTTTTTTTTTTTTTTGTTATATGCAAAATTTAATAAGGTGATTATTTATTCTTGTTATATGCAGGATAAGGTGTTTTTTTTTTATAATTTTTTTAGTTAATTTTATTTAAAATTTATTTGAAAATTGGAAAAATATTATTGAAGTTAAATAATTTAAATGTCTTAATTTTTTTAGAAAATAAATTTATATATCCAAAAATGTAATATCACGAGAAAAAAATAAATAAATCAATTAATTAAAAGGTTTTGGAAAATATAAAAACAATTTAAAAATTAAACATGGTATTCTAAAAAAAAAAATTAGATCATGTTTTCTAGAAAAAAAATCAAAAAATCATCTTCAAACGTTGCTTTGAAGAATTTTACATATATTCCCTTACGGGACATGAGATATTAAAGTAGGGGTCCATTTGTCCCCATTAATTGTACAAAGACATATTCACCATTATTAACAAGTATGCATATATTTAAAGATTTTTATTACTCACTAACCTAGATCCATCTTAACTCCGGATCTACCAAGCCCCGAGAGGGATCAAATATCTAAATGCAAATATCTTTTAGAGTGAAAAGAGATTTGATCAGTTTATGTGCTTGGTAGATCAAGAGTTAAGATGGATCTAGGCTGATATAATATATATGTAGATGACATTGAAATATCTTATTTATAATTCACTTTATCCACATTAAAATGTTAAAACGTGTCTCATCATATTTTTTCCTATATGCATATATTTTATTATTTTTATTATTAAAATTTTCTAAAATATTACATATCAAATCCATATTAAGCATACATTGAATTGGAAAATAATTATTAATGGAATAAGAATTCTCTCAATATTTATCTCCCTATATATATGTTTCATGTGTTAAAATCTTTTACTCAACTCGCGTATTATCATATTTATAACCTACGTTAAACTTTTCTTTGTTATTGACATTTTAAAAATCTTACATACGTAAATTGTCGGGGATATTCCACTGGATAGTTCGTCACAACAGATATGATAATAATATATTAAAATACTAAAATTTTACGCTATTACAGTTTTATTAAACTTTAAGACCTATAGATTTAAATGTAATTAGTGCATGCATGCAAATATAAATTATGCATAAAAAGTAAAGAACGCAAAAATAAGCTCACACACACACATAAGACACAAGATATGCTCTCTAGGAAACCCTTTCGGTAGAAAACCCAGTTGGAAGGTGAGGTCGCTTTGCTCTCTTTCTCTATCTATAAATATGGTTGCATGTACAAAGAAGTAATGTTTGTGGCCCGATGGTTGCTATAGTGCACATATCATCTCTGTGTGCTTTACCTCCTATCTCTCTTAGCTATATTTTCTCAACTATGGAACAAAATTCTCTCGAAAGAATGGAATGCCTCTTCCTCTTAGTGGCCCGGTTATAACACAACCTGATAGCCTACTAGTGGTTATTTTTGACTATATCAACTCTTAACTAGAGTTACAATATAGACTCTTCTAGAGAATTTTACATAAAAAAAACATGTGGCTAGACATTTTTCCATGAATAATGGGGGCCGTGTGAAAACAGGAAGGTCAACTTCTGAGTGGCATAACTTTTGCATAAAAACTCTGATTGATACGCTTCTTGCATAGTTGAAAAGATATCACATGCTTCTTGCATCATTGGAAAGATATTTGTATGCATAATATCATGAAAAGTGGTCATGCATAAGTGCCAAACTTTTACAACCAAAAAACGTCATTTGATGCCACAAAACGCTCCCGAAAGGTTTCAGACCATGTTTTTCCAAACTGGCTCCCGCTGTTAAAAACGGTCCCGTGAGTTGATTCCTCCACTTTTCCACTCCAAATGCATCGAGATAGATGAAAAACAATATAATGATCCAATTCAGATCACACCTTCCCATTTTGGGAGGCTTTTGGTCCCCAAAATCTTTTATTGAATGAGGTGAGGAAATTTTCCCTCCACCTTCTCTCTAGTGTACCATTTAGCTTTACCTGGAAGTTGTACCTTCAACCAAATACTCCAAAGGTAATGTTGCCCTATCTTGTAGTTTGGAACTCTTCTGCAAAACTGTATCTTCTGTCAACTCTGCCTGAGTGTCTAGTGCAAAATCCTCCATAGAAGGTAGGATTTGCTCCTCTTCTTGATCTAGTATGGAAGGCTCATAGAGTTTCAAATTCTCTACATTCACAACTGAGTAAATGTGCATATATGGTGGTAAATTGAGTCGATAGGCATTATCACCTACCTTTTCTAGTATCTCAAAGGGACCATACATTAAAGCCTTTATTTTCTTACCACGCCCCTGCAGCCTCTCCTTGATCAATTGTAGCCATACTCTATCTCCCACCTTGAATGATTTCTCTGTTATATGATGATCATGACTAGCCTTATACTTATCCTATGACTTATACATTGTTTCATGTACCTGTATATGGATCTTCCTAATCTTCTCTATAAATTTTTCATCCCTCAAAGCATCTCCTGTAAGATCTTCCCTCACTCCTCCTTGCTGCCCATATGAAATATCCAAAGGTGAAGGTGGAAAATATCCAAAAAAGTCTCAAATGGGGACTTTCCCGTAGAAGTGTGGAATTCTCTATTATAAGAATGTTTTATGTATACCAGATTTTCATCCCAAGTCTTCGGATGCTTCTGGTTGTATCCCTTAAAAAGTTGCACCAAATTCATGTTGACTACTTCTGTATGCCCATCTGTATGTGGATGGAATGTTGTATATCTATTCAACTTTATGTCCATATTCTCCCACAATGTAGTCCAAAACTCATTGAGAAATATTGTGTCCCTGTTTGAAATTATGTTCCTTAGTATCCCAAAGTGCACCCATACTTGTCCAAAGAAAATGTTTGTTGCTTCTTGTCCACTGATGGTATTTTTACAGGGCATCAAAACATACATCTTATTGAACTTGTCAACTACCACGAATAGGTAGTCATGTCCCTTCCTGGTTTTTGGTAAACCTCCCACAAAGTCCATGGAAATTATTTCCTAAGGACGAGTAGGTACAAGTAAGGGATGATATAGACCCTGTTTCTTATTTCTAGGCTTTATGGTACAACAAAGCATGCATCCTCTTATGAACCTAACTACCTACTCTTGCATCTTGGGCCAATACACATACCTATGTAAGTTAGCCACAGTCTTCCCTACACCAAAATGCCTTGCAACCTTGGAGGTGTGAGCCTCTCTAATAAGCTGCAAACACTCACCTTTAGGAACACATAGCTTATCCATCCTATAGAGTAACCCATCCTAGAGATGGTAGTCAATAGTGTTATCGCCATCATGCACATGAATCTAACTCTTAAACTGTCGATACACCTCCTTGAAGTCATCATCTTCTGAATATGCCTCTTTGTATGCATCATGGGTGAATGGATCCATGTGCATAAGAGTCCCCAAAGTTGTAAGATTTGATGTGGGTGGCCTTGATAACATGTTGACCAACTTGTTTGTTGCCCTTATTATCTTGATCACCAAATGAAACTGCTTTAAAAACCTCATCCACTTGTAATGCTTGGTGTGTTGTAGATTACTTTGGGCTTGCAAGTACTGTAACGATTGGTGATCTGTGTGGATTACTATCTCCTTTCCCATTAGTTAGTGCTTACACTTCTTGACATCTTGCACCATGGCATAGAGCTCCTTATCGTAGGTAGGGTATTTGAGAAACGCCTCATGAAACACTTCAGAATGGTAGCATACATGCATTCCTCCCCCACTGGCATTTGTCTCTACTTACAAAGGTTGCTGCAAGTTTGGCAATGCCATAACTGGTGCTTGACTGATCTTCTTCTTTAATTCCTCGAAATCCCTTTGCTAACCTTTTCCCCACTGAAAACTCTTACCACCTGCTATTATGGCGTGAAGCGTTGTTGCTACCACTGAAAACGAGGCTATGAATTTCCTCAGGTATTATGCTGCCCCAATGAAACTCCCAACCTTAGAAACATTAGTAGGCACCGACCATTTCATGATGGCCTCCATCTTTGAAGGATTTATCTTCAACTCTCCTCCATTGATCACATACTCCAGATACACTAAATATTGTTGCGCAAACTCGCATTTCTTGAGATTTTCTAGCAATTGGTGCTTCTTTAATGTTTCCAGCACCTGTGTCAAATGTGAAATATGCTCCTCCCAGGTAGCACTATATACTAATATATCATCCAAATATACAATGAAAAATGAATCTATAAAAGGGAACAATACATCATTCATTAATATCATGACTATATTTGGTGCATTACATAGGGCAAATGGCATAACTAACCACTCATACAAACTTTTACTCATTTTGAAGGCAGTATTCCGTGTATCTTCTTCTTTGTCTCGGACCTAGTGATATCCATACTTCAATTCTAGCTTGGTAAAGTATTTTTCTTGCTGCAATTGATCCAACAAAGTATCTATCGTGGGAAGGGGGTATTTGTTCTTGACCATGTTTTTTTTCAATGCCCTGTAATCTATACACATCCTACAAGTCGAATCCTTTTTCAACACAATGATGATGGGTGACCCACATGGTGATGTACTCGTTTGAATGACACCCTGTTCCAGTAGCTATTATAACTGTTTCTTCACCTCACTTGCTTCTATAACAAACTTCCTGTAGAGCCCAATATTTTGAAATGGGGATTTTGGAAAAAGCTGGATCTCATGCTCCACTTCTCTCTTAGGTGGTAACCCCTTAGGCTATCAGAACACATCCTTGTATGTCTGTAACAACTCATCCAATTGTTTTTTTTGTTTCTTAGTACACCCCTACAGGGATTCCTTGCTTCTTATTGAATCCTCTTCAAACTGACTTTCTCTTAAAAAAAATAAAAACATACTTCTTGCTGGAACTGATCAATTTCTTGGCTTGGTTGGCACTTACCATTGAAATTTTTGACTTGCCTTTGTGCACGTTGATGATGAATGATTTTCCATCCTTGATGAGCCGGTAATAGTTAGCTATCCCCATGAATATTGGATCACGCAGGTACATGTATGGACTCCAAAACATTACTCCACATACATAAAGGGGATCGACATCTAGATGTACTTCATCAATAAAATAAAAATTTATAACAAATCTAATTTTGCACTGTTTAGTTACCTACAATTTGCATCCTTATTTACCCATCCCAGTGGATATGAGTTTGGGTGATCACGAACTTCCATCCCCAACTTCTTGACCAACTCTACTACAATGAGATTCGTTTGCAATCTTGAGTCAAACAAAGCATCAATATTTGTCTTCTTAAGGTCATGTATCTTTATATGGAATAGTTTGGTAATTTATTTCTCTTCTTGTTGCTGAAGGCTACTTAAATTCACCTCCTTCTGCACTGATGTACAAATGATATTCTCATCCACTTTTGAGTAGCTTTCAACTTGGCTGCTCGACTTAGTGGTTGTTGGTCTGTGACCGCACACGAAGGGGAGAAGGAGAAAGGAAGGCAAGTCCTGAATTCCAAAGAGCTTCAAAGGAATTAGTCTGCATCTCAGTTCAGTAGAAAGGGGAAAAATGTAGCTGATAAGGCTTAAATGGTAAGAAAACTTCATTCCCGCCATCCTTCATCTCATCTATCCTCTCTATCTCCATTTACCCTCTCTTACCCCTTCACTTCCCCTTTTTCTAAATCCCCCACGTTGCATTTCTTCATTTTGCATCACCGCTTCCCAAAAGTCTTAACCTTTACATCTTAAGACTTACCAAAAATTATCTTGCTGCCGATGCGACTTGGTGGGACCCACCCAACCTTGATATATCACCCAAATTCGCATGCTAAACCTTGTATTCCACATTTTTTTCTTACCCTTCGCTTTTTCACACTTTGTAGCGTCTAGCGCATCGCACGTCGCATATCACACAACTTATAACTTACCGCTTAAGCACCCGCAAAGTTTCTTGTTTAAGTTGCGATGCAGTTGGCCCCACCATAATAGCTCCCCCCCCACTTCAAAGCCGTCTCCAATGCATATTACATATCGTAACCCCATTGATTGCAGTGGGCTCCACCGCTCCGTGACACATCATCCTCCATTCAGCGCAAACCATGCTTTGCAGTTTTAAGAGTTTACCATATTCCCCAAATGCTAAATTCTGCGATGTGTGATGCGGGCGAGTCCCACTTTCCCTTGCCACGTCACTTACCTCCTCCCTGTGCTTCACACTTCGCATCCTTTAAAGTTTACCTTCGCTGTTTAGTGTTAATATTTGCGATCCGCGGGCTGCGGTCGGGTCCCACCTTCCCCGCCATCGCACATCACTCCCCGCAGCTTTTAATGTTTGCCTCTCGCTACTCCCATCTAAACCTTGCGATATGCGCTTTGCAGGTGTGGGTCCCACCACTTTTCCACGTCATCAATAACCCCTCGTGGCCTGTCTTTCTCCCACTTCAATGTAAATGAATTCTTTTAAGCCCACACCCACTTCCACCATCCCGCCTTCACTTCCACTTCACCCCAATGGATCCGACGACCCTTTTCTAGTTTCACGCCACACCCACCCCCCGCAATATTCAAACTTTATCGTGGGGGGGGGGGGGGGGGTCCGAAAATGGTGGTTTTCATTACCACCCACTCCTCCACATTCCTTCATCTCATCATTTCACACCCCCCTCTCCGATACCACTTACCACTCGAGACCCCCTCCAAAATCCAGATCTTGGTTTTCAAAGACAACACGAGTTTTTCATTTGGTGGAGCACATGGTAAGTTCATGTGGTCCCTCCAACGAGTGGAGATCATGAGAGTCAGAGAGTGGAGGATGCCGAACAGCCGATGGAATTACATGATGAAGTGTAAATCGTCCACCACTTCTCACCACCCCTTGAAGATTCTGGGATTTGGCCTCCGTTTCCAACTGTTTTGTTTATTTTACTGTTAGATAATGATGTTTTGTTGGTAAAATCCCGATTTTACCCATTTCTGTTTTGATTTTTTTTGTTGCAGGAGCGATTGCTTGAAGCACGCTCTGATAGTTTGTTAAGATATTTTGATTTCACCTGTGTGGGGCGATCATGACAGAATATTTGATCATAAACCCTTAGGGAGAACTCTATATGTAGCTAGTTCTTAGATGAAACAAAGGTTCTGGAATTTTGAATAATTTTGCTGTAGTTTTGTATGACTGTGCTCCCTGTGCTCTGAGATACATATTTGGGAGAGTTGTTTGAACTCAATATAATACAGAGTTGATATTTGGATTCCATATGGAGCAATGAGCAACTTGTAATCATCTTTTGTTATCAGTAATCTCCTCTTCATGTGTAATCATCTTTCATGCTATTCTGCTTTGATGATTCGTGTAATGTAGCTGTCGGTGATCTACAATTTTATTCATGAATTCGTATCTGTATAACACTCAGGTATTAATGCTCATGTATTAAGCTTGCTGCATTCCCTTAATTCGCGCTCCATGAGCCTCTGCTGTTGTATATATTTCATTTATACACGTTTCCTCTGAGTTTATAGGGGACATATTCTTAAATGTCTTAAGCCTGCCTCTCATGGGTTCCTTCTCCATTCTCTCTCAACGGCTCTGCATATTTTTAATATTTCTGCTCATTGTTTTATACTTGGCCCATTTAAAAGCCACCGAACCTCACAGCCTCTTGAGCCCTCTCATAATATAGGGAGTTTACATGAATCAACTCCAAGGTCTTCTTCGTCCATGAACCATCAAAACCTTTATTCTCTTATTCCATATTCCATCAGAGGCATTTATATAATTGTTCACAATTAAACTCTGATTTTAAGATGTCCTAGGCACTGGTATTTTGCAACTCAGGGTTGTCTCTAGGAGCTACAACATCGTTTTGGCGTCGTTGTCGGGGACGAATTTGAAAACCTTTCCCTAGGATACGACATTATCTTCACCCTTCAATAAGGTGAGCACGAAGGGTTGAGAGTTGCATAGCCCTCACCTTAGCGACTCCACTGTTATCAAATTTCAAATCAAGCGTAATCATGGCTTACACCAGGCCTCATACCCGATCAGATACTTCCCAGTAGAGTACCCCTTTTGTATCTAACCCTGAAAAGATTATATTCAGGAGAATATAGAGGAAGAAGCAGCCCATCCAAGCTGACCTGCCCTCATTTTCCCTAGAATATTTGCCTTCCTCTTCTCATAAAGCTGATATCTATGGTCCTGGCTCCATAGCCTGTGTACTTGAGTATCCTCCAAATACCTCTGCTTTCCATTTCAGACATAAAAGAAGAAGCCAACTCCATTGATATTTCTTTGCCTCCCTTGCATCCTACTCCAAAGGCTGAGGAAGTCAAAGAAGTTACTGCACTTCAAAGCTCATTACAGATAAATATACAGACCTATGCTCAGCATATACCTGTTTTACCACAACCAAATCATCCTCAAAACTTACCACCACCGCCCCTCATGGTTGCACCTGGTTTCCTCCTCAAAAAATATGCTCCATTGGCTTTACCTCAAGTATTGAATGAAATGCCTCAAGATTATATAAAGCTTTTGCCTTGGTTTACCAAGGAGGATAATACTTCTGCGCAGAAACATATTGAAGACTTCTGCACCTTTGCTAAGAATGTGAATGTGGAGCACCTAGATGTGGTGTTGAGGCTTTTCGTCCAATCCTTGGATGGAGAGGTTTGAAAGTGGTTCAAATATCTTGCTAATAATGTAGTCACCACTTGGGAAGAAATGGAGAATTTCTTCACACTAAAATGGGGAGAAAAGAGATACCATGGATATTTCCTCACAGAGTTCAACGCTCTTAAAAAGAGACACAATGAGGATGTGACAAAATTCATAAAGAGGTTCAATAAGCTCTACAATAATCTCCCTGTCGAGATAAAGCCTCCCTAAGTAGCTGCTAAGGTGGTTTTCGCGGGAGATTTTGAACCTGAGTTTGGGTTCACCTTAAGAGAAAGAAAGTCCACATCTCTGGATCAGATCCAGACTGATGCATTGGAGGTGGAAGCAAACTTTTCCTCTACTGGTAAATTTAAAGGGAAAACAGAGCTTGAAGCCAGAAGAAAGAGTAGGGAGGAGACTTCTACTTCTAATAAGGAGTGGGAGTCACAGGAATACCGGATTGAAGAAATGAATAAATTGATCAAGAACCTCTTGAATAAGATAATGAAGCTTGAAAAAAAGGCTAAGAACCCCTCTCCTCATCCTAATTAATTGATTCCAAACTGTGGGTTTAATACCCAATACCGGAAGCCCCCTCTACAATTGCTACAACGGGAAAGGAAGGAGCAGAAAGATCACATCCAACCTCATCTATACTTAGAAGGGGAAATGAAGGGACAAGCCGAGGAAGTCATTGACAGCCAAGAAGATCAATTCCTTGCTTATTGAGAAGATGAAGAAGGGGAACTCACCCTGCAAGAAGAACTAGAAGAGAAGGAAGTTCCCCAAATGATCAAGATATTGATAATTATTGCAGGCAGTTTGTGGACTTCATGCAAGCTCAGCTCCATAAGAAGTATGACCTCAAGTCCTCTAGAAAGTGAACTCGAGTGCAAGAACAAAAAGAAGAATCAATACCAAGTGAACAGAACCCTTCTAGTTATGCTAGTAAGGGGAAGAAGCCTTTAAAAGAATCTTCACATCATAAAGCCACTGCGTCCACTTCCACAAAGCAAGGTTTTGATCCTCTCACAAACTAGAAGTCATCTTATGTAGCCTTGAACCTTCCTGATCACCCTAAGGAGCAGTCCAAATAATTCATTGCAGAGAAAGCTCCCACGACCTTTAACCTCCAGAAAAAGCTAAAGGATGCTAAGAACCAAGTTCCCTTGATCGAGCTCCTAAAGTAGCGTTCATACAAAGCCCAAGTGTCTCAATTCATGCTACCCCATAGTGTAGGCCCTCTCCATGATAACCTCAATATCCAAGAGGAAAGACCCATGGTATTCTTTGGACCTCATGTAGAAGAGTTGGATTCAACCACTCCCCCATTCTATGTGTCTCTAGTTATACATGACATGTTACTACACAACTGCATGCTAGATTCAGGGGCTTCACATAATCTATTGTCATGGAGCATTTTGGGTTGCATATTACCAGACCTTATAAAGATCTGTATTCTTTTTATTCCAATAGGGTAAAGTGCTGGGGCATGATAACAGATCTAGTAGTAAACTTGGCCCAGAGTCCGGCCAAAAGTGTGGTGATGGACATCGTTGTAGCTGATATCCCAGCTTGGTTTGGAATGTTGTTGTCCAGATCCTGGGGATCCAAGATTGGAGGGTCCATAAAACCGGACCTTACTTTTGCCACTATTCCAGTATTCGGTGGGGAGGAAAGAAGGTTGTACCGTGAATCCAAATTCTTGAAGATGGTCACCAAAGTCAATGGTTCTACAAATTCTTCGGTATATGGTAAGGAGGGGGAATTCTATTGTCTTATGCTTGAGGAGGATGAATATTTCCAACAAGAAACAGAGATTTGTCCTATAATACAGAAGAATCCTATGAGCAGAGAGGAAAACAAAATATGGACCTTTCAGTTTGATGGAGCTAACTCATGAGAAGGGAATGGGGCAGGGGTACTCTTGATATCACCATAAGGATGCTTGGTTCCCTCTCCTTTAAGCTGGAATTCGAAGCCATGAATAATCTAGCTGAATATGAAGCCTTGTTATGGGGGTTGCAGACAACACAGAACATGAACATACAAAACCTCAAGGTGTTTGGAGATTCAGAGCTTGTAGTGAGACAAGTCAGGAACCAATGCCAAACTAAACACCTGCGGCTCAGAGCCTACAGGAACAAGGTATGGGATTTAGTTGAGAACTTATTTTCTGCATTTAATATTCAGTTCATGCCAAGGGATATAAACAGAATGGTAGACTCCCTAGCTGTGGTTGCTAGTAATTTCCACCCCCTACATAATCCTTTGCTTAGATATGAGGTTGAAGTGCGATACCGCCCTTCAATTCTAGACAACATAAAGCATTGGCAAGTCTTCTAAGATGAAGAGCGGGTCCAACGTTTCATGGAAATGGTAGGCGAATTTTCAAATATGGTGATCGATTCAGTCTCTAAGGATGACAACGAACAGCCAAAAACCAGATGGGAAGAGACACTGGCTGGACACAATGTTATCCAATTAAAAGAAAATGTCATCCCCAGGGGGCTTGTGCCATTGGATAGATTGTTTGAAAAAAATGACATCCCAGTAAACCCCAAAAAAATGACCCTCTATGAGCCTGTCAGGGATGTGAATATTGGGACAAAAGAAGATCCGAAGGTGGTGAAGCTGTCAAAAGGCGTTCCTGAAGAATACCAAGGTCAATATCTTAGTCTGTTCCAATCATATAAATACATCTTCGCCTGGTCATACCAGGATCTGAAGACTTTTGATGTAGACATTATACAACACAAGATACTTCTAAAGGAAGACGTGAAGCCTCATAAACAAAAGTTGAGACAGATCAAACCCCTTCTCCTCCCAGCTATCGAGAAGGAAATAAAGAAGCTTTTGCAAGCCAAGATCATTGTCCCTTTAAGATACTTTGAGTGGGTGGCGAAGCTGGTGCCGGTAAGGAAGAAGACTGGTGAAATCATACTTTGCGTGGATTTTCACAATTTGAATAGAACCTCACTCAAGGATAACTATCCCCTCCCAAAGATGGACCACATCCTGCAAAAGGTGGTGGGATCCTCCCACATGTCCATGATGGATGGCTTCTTAGGATATAATCAGGTAGCAGTGCTCCTCGAAGACTAGAAGAAGACGAAATTCACCATGCCTTGGGGGACCTTCATGTATGCTCGAATGCCCTTTGGCCTGATAAATTTTGGTGCTACATTCCAGCGTGCGATGGACATTGCTTTCATAGGAGAGAAAGACAGGTTTGTGGTTATTTACCTGGATGACATCACTGTCTTTTGAAAGAGTGATGTTGAAAACATCGAGCACCTTCGCAAAACTTTTGAAAAATGTCGCAGGTATGGTTTGTCTCTGAATCCTCAGAAATCCATGTTTTTCTTAGAGGAAGGAAAGCTACTGGGACACATAGAGGGAGTGAAGATCAACCTGAAGTGGGTAGAGGTGATAGATGGAATTCCCCTACCAAGAAACAAAGAGGTACAGGTGTTCCTGGGAAGAAGAAATTTCCTCAAAAGGTTCATTCCCAACTATCCCGAGATTTTCTGAAACATCACTGGGATGCTGAAGAAAAACAACGAAGTTAGATGGACCCCTGAATCCAAGGACTCCTTCAACCATATCAAACATGCCTTTGCAGAAGCTCTAGTGCTGGCCGGTCCAGATTATGGGAAGTCGTTCATGATTTTCTCTTTCGCCTCTCCTCACACTATATCTGCAGTACTCTTACAGAAAAATTCCTAGGGGCACGAGCATCCCATTGCGTTCTTCAACGAAGTCCTACGAGATGCTGAGATGAAATATGATATTCTGGAGAAGCAAGCTTATGCCCTGGTCAAATCTCTAAAGTCATTCCGGGTATATGTATTACAGTTTTCCATAATTGCCTATGTTCCCACAACAGCGGTGAAGGATATCTTGGTATAGGGCGACAGTGAAGGAATAAGGGGCAAGTGGATAGCCAATATTCATGAGTATGAACTGGAGATAAAGCCTACCAAGCTCATTAAAGGCCAAGAGCTGGAAAAAATCTTGTCTGAATCCAACTGTCAAGCTCTGGGGATAAATTTGTCTATGACAGGAGGAGAGGCACAGGAGGACATAGGTGCACATCAAGGCATAGAATCTTCCACTCAAAAAACACATGTGAAGTACCTTCTATCCCCATGGTATAAAGATTTAGTGGAATATATTTTAATGCTTAGATGTCCCCCCAGTTATGATAAGGCCAAGTACCACACCTTAAGGCTGAAGTCTCAAAAGTATATCATGGCAAATGGGAAACTTTATTGGAAGGACCCGGCAGGGATCCTACTATTGTGTTTAATAGAGCAGGAAGTGGACCAAGTTATGGTTGAATTCCATGAAGGGATATGTGGTAGACATTATAATTGACAATCCACTACACACAAGATCCTGAGGGCAGGTTTCTTCTGGCCTAAACTGTTTGGTGATGTACATGCTTGTGTTCAGGCCTGCGAGAAGTGTCAGACGTTCGCTGAAAATAAAAGGTATGCACCTCTCTCGTTGATCACAGTACATGTTGAAGAACCTTTTAGGCAGTGGGGAATTGATTTCATAGGAGAGATTCACCTGGCCTCTAGCAATCAACATCGATGGATCCTCACTTCTACAGATTACTTCACCAAGTGGGTAGAAGTCGTGCCCACAAGAAATGATACAAATTCAGTGGTGATCAAGTTCCTAGAGGAGAACATAATAGCCAGGTTTGGATGCCCAGCTAAAATCATTACAGATAATTCCCCGGCTTTCAAGTCAACTAAATTTGTAAATTTTTGTCAGCGTTACAACATCTTGATGGGACACTCCACTGCATACTACACACAGGGAAATGGGCTGGCAGAATCATCTAACAACACACCAATGATAATTATGAAGAAGACCATCAATGAAAATCAAAAGAACTAGGACTCTCAGCTCAAGTTCGCACTTTGGGCAAATCGCATCTCCATTAAAATATCCACAGGAAAGTCCCCTTATGAGATGGTGTATGGCATTGCCGCGGTCTTCCCAATTCAGCGTGCATTAGCTGTGGCACAATTCTTACAAGAAAGCGAGGAGGAGCCAAATGACCTCGTCCGAAGAATGAATCAGTTGGTGGAGTTGAATGAAACCCAGGAACAAGTAAGCCTTAGACTAACAGAGTATCAAGAAAAAATGAAAGGCTTATTTGACCATAGAGCTAAAGATAGAGAAATCCAAGTTGGGGATTGGGTGTTGCAATGGGATATCAAGCGAGCAGACAAAGGAAAACATGGGAAGTTAGACCCCCTCTGGTTTGGTCCATTCAGGGTGACATAGGATAAAGGAAATAATACTTTCGCACTGGAGAAATTAGAAGGAGACATGCTTGAGGCACCCATAAATGGGAAGTTCCTCAAGTTTTACTTTCATCACTGATGAGGGCTGATCTAGCTCATTGTATATATCATTTCATTGTACTCCCTTTTGTTTACATTTATCCCATTTCATCTTCCATATCATATTCCACTATTTCCATTTTGTTTCATCCATTGTTTGCATCTAACATTTCATCTTCCATATCATCCTCCATTTCATCTTCCATTTTGTGTCCACTTGACCATTGGTATAAAAAAATTTCTAATCAATGTGCATTTGCGACTCCATGTACCCAATAAAGCACAAGAATTTAGGTCTGTAGGTTCTCAATGCATTGAATAACAACACATTATCCCCAGATGGATCCAATGTTGGCCTGTGACCACACACAAAGGGGAGAAGGAGAAAGGAAGGCAAGTCGTGACTATCAAAGAGCTTCAAAGGAATCAATCTGCATCTTAGTTCAGTAGAAAGGGGAAAAATGTAGCTGATAAGGCTTAAATGGTAAGAAAACTTCATTCCCGCCATCCTTCATCTCATCTATCCTCTCTATCTCCATTTACCCTCTCTTACCCCTTCACTTCCCCTTTTTCTAAAGCCCCCGCGTTGCATTTCTTCATTTTGCATCACCACTTCCCACAAGTCTTAACCTTTACATCTTAAGACTTACCGAATTTTACCTTGCCGTTGATGCAACTTGGTGGGACCCACCCAACCTTGATACATCACCCAAATTTGCATGCCAAACCTTGTATTCTGCATTTTTTTTCTTACCCTAGGCTTTTTCGCACTTTGCAGCATCTAGTGCATCGCACGTTGCATATCGCACAATTTATAATTTACTGCTTAAGCGCCCACAAAGTTTCATGTTTAAGTTGCAATGCGGTTGGACCCACCGTAATAGCTCCCCCCCCCACTTCACAACCATCTCCAATGCATATTATATATCATAACCCCGTCGATTGCAGTGGGCTCCACCACTCCCTGACACATCATCCTCCATTTAGCGCAAACCACACTTTGCAGTTTTAAGAGTTTACCATATTCCCCAAATGCTAAATTCTCCAATGTACGAAGCAGGCGGGTCCCACTTTCCCCTACGACGTCACTTACCTCCTCCCCGTGCTTCTCACTTTTCATCCTTTAAAGTTTGCCTCTGCTGTTTAGTGTTAAGATTTGTGATCCGCGGGCTGTGGTCGGGTCCCACCTTCCCTCCATGTCACCTTCCCCACCATCGCACATTGCTCCCCACAGCTTTTAACGTTTACCACCCACTTCTCCCAGCTAAACCTTGCGATATGCGTTTTGTGGGCGCGGGTCCCATCACTTTTACATGTCTTCAATAACCCCCCGTGGCTTGTCTTTCGCCCACTTCAATGTAAATGACTTTCGTTAAGCCCACACCCGCTTCCGCCATCTCGCCTTCACTTCTACTCCACCCCAATGCATCTGACGGCCCTTATCTAGTTTCGCCCCCCCCCCCCCATTCGAACTCTATCAGGGGGGGGGGTCCGAAAAAGGGTGGTTTTCATTACCACCCACTCCTCCACGTGCCTTCATCGCATCATTTCGCACCCCCCCCCCTCTCCGATACCACTTACCGTTCGAGACCCCCTCTGAAATTCAGATCCTGGTTTTCAAATACAACATGAGTTTTTCATTTGGTGGAGCACACGGTCACAGTTCGTGCAGTCCCTCCAAGAGCTCCACACTAAATAATTCAGTGTACATAACGCAACTAACCGTTCCGCAACGACGAGTGGAGATCATGAGAGTCAGAGAGTGGAGGATGCTCAGGTGTTAATCTCCTCTTCATGTGTAATCATCTTTCATGCTATTCTACTTTGATGGTTCGTGTAATGTAGCTGCTAGTGATCTGCAATTTTATTCATGAATTCGTATCTGTATAATGCTCAGGTGTTAACGCTCATGTATTAAGCTTGTTGCATTCCCTTAATTCTTGCTCCACGAGTCTCTGTTGTTGTCCATATTTCATTTATACATGTTTCCTATAAGTTCATAGGGGACAGATTCTTAAATCTCTTAAGCCTGTCTCTTGTGGGTTCCTTCTCCGTTCTCTCTCAATGCCTCTTCATATTTTCAAAATTTCTGCTCATTGTTTTATAATTGGCCCATTTAAAAGCCACCAAGCCTCACAGGCTCTTGAGCCCTCTCACAATATAGGGAGTTCACATGAATTGACTCCAAGGTCTTCTCCACCCATGAACCACCAAAACCTTTATTCTCTTATTCCATATTCCGTCAAAGGCATTTATATAATTGTTCACAATTAAACTCTGATTTTAAGATGTCCTAGGCATTGGTCTTTTGCAACTCAGGGTTGTCTCTAGGAGCTACAACAGTAGCCATGAGATTCTTCTTCTTATTATATTTCTTCTTGTTCTTCGTGTTTAGCTCTAGATGCAACTTCCTGCACTTCTCACCTTGATCAAATTAAAAAAATCATAAAAATTAACTAAATTATAACTTTATTTTAAATTATTGTTACCATTATATATATATAAGAAGATTCTTAACCATGGAGATTTAACCCCATTTTACTCTGGAGATTGTTAACTTGTAAATAGGCTTTGGTACAATACCATCATGGACCAATACCACATGCCCAAACACCATAATTCACTTCATAAGACACTTGTTCATATGACATTTTTTAATTAATCAACTTAATTAAAAGAGAAAAAATACCACAACACCTTTGGAGATAAATATCAACTTTTGATTTGTATATATTACTACAAATATTCTAAAATATTTTATGGGGTTTGAATTCCTACCATCCATCTAATAATTATTGATAATTAAATTAAAATTTTGTTACATTTTCTCTTACTTAAGGAAACATGTTATGGGCACAAGACCCATATGCCCATTTACCTACCACTAATGGGTAATGTTAGGGGGTGTGGTTTTTCTCGAATAAAGGTTAGTTACTATAGACTTTACCACTATGTAAAAAAAAAAAAACCTAAATAATAAAAATTCATATTTCTAATCATGGCATTTCAGAACATATCATTAATAAATGTATAAAAATCTTAATAAGTTTAATTATTAAACACAAAATTAGAAATAAAAATATTTCTATGAAGATGTGAAATATATAATATAAATAGTAGATATAAATTAAGATTCATTATACAATACAAATTAAAATAATGATTCATGTTTGTCAAAACTATATACTTAAATTTAATTAATAAGCATATAAAAGCCTAACACTTACAATAAATTATTTTTTAAAATTCTGCCCCTCTCTTTATATAAAATAACACTATGCATATCACATTGACAAAAATTAAAAAAAATTATGAATCATGTTAAAGAAAAATGTTAAGCACACATATATGTAGTTGTATGTATCATGATTTTAATGAAATAAAAAATAAGAATATTTCTATAAATATGTGATATTTATATAGATATGAAAAATATTATTAAGAGCCATCATAGATCTATTTTAACTCTAAATTTATCTAATATATCAAATTTCAAAAGATGTAAATATTTCCTCAAGTTTTACACTAAAAAAAATTGCATAGTGAGAGATTTGATTCCTCTTAGCACAAATCCTGTGTTAAGATAAATCTATACTAGTTATTGTTATAAATAATTACTATTTACTAAAGCTAATATTGAATTAAGCTTTAAAAAATGATTAAAAATTGTTTAGTTGGTTTAAAAAAATATTTTTATACTAAAAAATATTTAAAAAATTTAAATCTTTTTAAAATCAATATGGTTACAAAAATAAAGGTCTATGGATGGGACATTTTGTGATATTGTTTTTCATCTTTTACTTATTTATTTTCCATTATCAAAATGATAAATTTTCATCCCACAATACTTTAAAAATAATCCTACCCCTTTTGTGAGTTAGATATAACAAAGATATAATTTCTGAAATCAATGACCTTTTTATACATATCTTAATTTTTTTTTTCTTTATTGTAATACAGTATTTCAAATTTAGTTGTAATAATATTTTTAATGACATCAATATTCTATAAAATAATTTCATCCTCTATTCTTTAATGGTTTGTCTATTATAAGGTGATTTTGTGTTAATAATTAAATTAATGTGAGAAAAAAAATCAGTAAGACAAATAGCAACAACACACATATTTATCTAGAGAAATCCCCATAAAAAAAGCCAGCTAAAAATATATCTATTATCTGCGACTCTGATAGCCAATGGATTTCTGGTGTTTGAAATCCGATACTTGTCTTTATCTGAGCATTCTCTGGTTTTAAAAAATGTGATCCACAATGATAAGTATGCCCACTGGTACAATCTTGATCTTTGTGTTGATCTGACAGGAGTTTCAAAACTGTGTAGTGTTTAAAATCTTATAGATCTGATTTAGAAATTATCAATTTAAGTTTCATATGGTACTTTTTCTTTTCTGTATTTCTGTCTTTTAGTTTCAGAGAGCAAGCTTTAAAAATTTTCATTTCTCTGTCAGATAACAACTTTTTATTTCTCTGTCATGATTTAATTTTTGCAGAGTAGATCACTCTCTCTATTTTATTATTAGTAAATAGCTTTTTTTTGTTAGAAAAGGTTAAATGTGAAAAACTTTTAATAACATTTGCATTCCTAAGATTTTTTTTTGGGATGAAAACATATAGGAAAACCCCTTTTTATTATATTTGTATTTATATTTTTTGGTACTTTTTTAAAAATCAGTTTTTAATTATTTAGCAGGTGATAAATATTTAACATTTTAAAATTTTTGGATAATATTGAAGATTTCCATGTAATTATTTATCTAATTTAGTTAATTAATATTTTTATTATGTAAATAAATATATATTTAATTTAAAAAATGATCATAAATAAATTTTAATATTAATATGGAATTTTCTTTATCTATAATGATTTATTTTTTATTTTTATTAAAGCAGTATTTTTCTATTTTCTATTTACCAAAAAAGATAAGCAGGGTGCAACAATTCAAAATTTGATGGCCTCAACTTGTCTGAAGGAAACCAGGTATGTCTGCCATCTTAAAGAGTTAAATGCCATCCAGTATTGAAAAAGTTTCAATGTTCTAAAATCCGCTATGTCCATTCTACTATTCCTACCAAAGTCTAACTACAAATAGTAAATGCTATCCGCAAAATACATGCGAATACCAAAGAAATGATTAGTCAGTCATCTGAGGATTGTTGGGGCTTTGACACTGGAGCCCAGCATATCCACTTGATGCATTGTTTGCAACTGCCTCTCAATTCTTTCAAGATGAGATGTAACATGATGTTGCGAAACACGGATCTCCTTAATCTCTTTTTTGATTTATTGCAGAGTTGAAACCACTTGGGGATCTCCTCCCATTTCTTGAAGGCTCATGAGAGCCTTGGCCAATACACATTTGAGTGTCCAGTAAGTGTGTATGGACTGATGAAAAAGGGACAGTCTCCCTCTTGTATTTCTTCCTCCTGTGTATCTATCTCCTCTTATTTATTGTCACACTCTCTCTCCCAGCCTGAATTAGATTGCGGACTTGAGGAGGGTTACTTGTACAGTGAACATCAAAGAGGTTTTCCATAACCTCTTTTTATTTTATTTTATGCCTCGTTTGCTAGACCCTGCAGTGGGCTTTAGAAGTTTTTGTTTCCCTTTTTCTTTGACCTGGTGCTTGGCAGGTTGTCCTTTTACCATGTTTGTATTCCTAAGTACAAACACTAGACTGTTCTGTTGCAAACTCTCTCAGACAGACAACACCTATTTTTAATTTAATGAGGCTTGTATATGGCAATAAAAAGTCAATAATTGTTTGCATGCAATAGTAAATAGGGGCCACAACTATTTTAGTTACCAAGTAATAGACAACACTGCTATTCCTATTGAGGGTGGTAGTAGAATTGTATAGGGTAAAATTAGAGCGACGCAATTCCGAGACCCAGAACCCATGAGGACGGGGGTGTGGATTAAATGAACAGAGGCTCCCATCACCCACCCAACTACTTCTAAGACTAGACATTAAAACAGAGAAATGATCACAAAAACCCAGTAAAGAGTGTGTACCTTAACCTATGAAATTAATATATAATTATAATATTAAATATAGATTAAGAAAGTAAAGGATAAAGTTTCTTAATTATAATGTTGAGTAACAATCTAGGCAAAATAAACGGTGTAGTTATCTTTGAAATTAGTTTGGAATACAAGTTATGGTTAAAGATGATTCTCTCCTAACATTATTTTCGAATACAAGTTATATAATTATAATGTTGAGTAACAATTGGGGAAAAATAAATTATCCAATTACCTTTGAAATTAGCTTGAAATACAAGTTATGGTTAAAAATGTAGTTATCATTTGGATTATTTTATTGAATATCTTGATAAGTAAAGTTATAATACGCTATTGTTAAATAAGTTAAATAAAAAGACTTAGTTTTTTTTTTAAATATTTGTTGTCAAATATTTATTGGAAAAATAATAATTTTAAATTATAAGAATTATATAATTTAAATATTAGTAATTTGGCTTTTGTGATCCATAAAATGTGTATAAGAACTTTTGGTAAAAATACACATAATTCAGATATCTTAAAATTTGGCCAAAATAAATTATTGCTATATTTAAAAATGTAATGTAAAATCTTTCGGTAAAAATCACACAAAGGAAATTTAGTCCACCGGCTTTCAGTGTGATTCATCATTAGGACAAATGAGAAATTGAGAAATAACCAATTTAAATAGATAAGTAAATCCCCAACTAGTCGATTGTAAATTAACTGCTAGTTTGACTAAAAAAGAAATAAAATCAAAATAATAATAATTTATTTATTTTTTTTGAATAAATTAAATGTTTAATATTTATAACTTGAATTTTTATTTTTAATAAAAACAATAATTATTTATTTATTTTTGAAATTTTTTTTTATTGTGTTTAATATTTATATTTTTTTGGGAATAAATTAAATGTTGAATATTTATAATTAAAAATAATAAATAAATATTTATTTTTATTTTTAGAATAAAAAAAAATTATATGTTATATAATTCAAATAGTTTTCTTATTTATTTTATTAGATAGGTAATTCTATTTTTACTTATTGGAAATTAAAATTATAATAAAATTTTTCAAAACCAAGAGCTAAAGCAGAGGAAAAGATAAAGAGGAGAATAAGGGAAGAGAAACCAAAACTAAGAATGAAGGGCAGGAATCCAGCATTTGCTAACAATCCACCCACCCATCATCTCTGTTGAGGTTAACTGACATCTTTTCGATTTCCAGGGCTTCTCTCAACTTGCGGTGGTGGAAATGGTCAATCCTCGCAATAACCTTAGCATCTTCAATGCAAATGTGATGATTTGTCTTCTCAACATGCTCTGCTAGGGCAAAGGAGTGTGATCTACAATCTTTAAGGGATATGTTCATGAATTCTTTGATTAATTGATCAACTAGTTTCACCTATGTAAGGTGTCCCACAAAAACACGAAATCAAGTAAACACCCTTACCAGCCTTAAGGACAAATCGGGTCCTTAACCGAACTAAGCGAACTCCGAATGGTGCGGAAAGGTTTGAAGGTTGAGGAAACATTATGTCTCTTTAGGATCCTAGAGATTTTATCCGTAATTCCATGGATAAACGAAAGGTGAACTCCAGATAACCGATCAGAAGGATCTTTCTTATGCGTGAGACATTTTTCAGTTTTTTGAAAAGCTCTAAGACATTGACTCATGCTATAACTATTGTTATTAAAAACTTTAAGGAGATGAACTTTTTCACCTTCAAAGTGGTATTTATTAGAGATTCTAAAGACTCTAGTGACTAAGAGACTGAGAACCTTGTGGCTAAGGCGCTGAGAACCCCAAGCTTCTGAGAAAGAAAATAGTATGAACTAGAATACAATTATTGTATTCTCACCAAAAATCAAATCACAATATTATTAAAATAAAATTAAAAAAACTCATAAACTTGCTACGAAGAATCTTACTGATATAACCTTTACGGAACATGACATATTAAAGTGGGGTCCATTTGTCCCCCTTAATTGTACAAGGAGATATTCACCATTATTAACAAGTCAGCATATATTTAAAGCTTTTTATCATTATTCAATACTATATCGCTGATATGGTACTCCTGGATTATATCTCTGATATGGTACTCCTGGAGACAGGGAGCGGATTGGATTCTGTTTAAAAGTTTCTTACCTCCTTCCTACAATAGGGTACCGATATTTACATATGTTTATGCTTTTCTTAATGATATATTTAGATATTTGGGGTAAAGATATTTTCGATAACTATATATATAATTATGTGGATAGTGGCTATTTTATTTTTGGGATTTTAAATTTGTTTATATGACTAAAAATTAAAATTAAATCATTGAAATTTAATTTCCAAAGTATATTTAGGAAATAATTTTTAATCATATGGATAAATATTTCATATCGACACTTTTATACAGTATTTTGATATTCTCATTTTTCTTAAATATTTATAAGTTTGAATCGAAATTATAGACAGTAGTAAATGCAATTTTGGCAGTCATAGCTACAATTGTAAATGTAATTTTGGTAGTGATAGCTAAATTTGTTTTTCAACCCTGGAGGACTTATATGGTCAAGCATTCGTGATATCACTTGAGTAAGAGAAATACATGTAAGGGTTTATGAGTTATAGTTGTCAAAAATATTATTTTTTATCTTTGTCATCTAACCAATAATAATTGTTTTGATATTTGTTATGGATTGATGTCTACAAGTGTTTATCCACCATTTAAATCACATGGTTACTTGGTTGCACTACTATTTTATTATATGTGTATTATAAGGATAATGGCCACAAATTAAAAAATAGAGTGTGTTTAAGTTGTAATTAGAATCTAAAATATTTAATAAGCTTTTTAAATTGAATAAAATATATTATTTTGTGACTAGTGGAATTAGTAACTAGATCTCTCTTGTATTTGTGTGACATGCGATTTATTCTAATCACTACCATTATAACTTGATTTATTCAAATTACTACTATTATAACTTATAGTTAAGGTTTACCTTGGTAGGACACCCAAGGGGTTTCAAATTGGTGACTATTATATTATGCAAGGAGTTCCTTAAGAGTGCACAAATTCAACCACTATTGTAAGCCACATGGACTATATAATTATTATTGTTACAATGATGATCATTATCATTTACTAAAACTAATATTGAATTAAGTTAAGAAAAATGATTAAAAAAAATGCTCTATTTGTTTTAAAATTTTATTTTCATATTAAAAAATATTGAAAAAAAGCACTCCCTAATTTTCATAATTTTCATGAGAAAGAAATTTATTATGGTTGCAACTATTTTGATATTGAGATATAATAAGGGTATATGAGTAGGAAAATTTAAGATAAATTGTTTTTCATCCTTCACGGTTTTACTATCATAGAGATGATAAATTCTTTCATTTCACAATACTTTATAAATAATCGAATACCCTCTTTAATTTGAGATTTTGAGTTAGATATAGAAAAGATATAATTTTGATAATTAAGGTTAATGACGTTTTTATACTATTTTAATTTTAATTTTTTTGTTAATTCTTTATTTTGACACAATATCTAAAATTTAGTTGTCCACAGGTCTGTTGAAATTGGAAACAAGAATGACACCCCAAGGGGACTTCTAATTTAATTTTTCCATAATTAAATTAGAAGTAAATTGTAAGCCATGTCACATGACAACTTGTACGAGTTAACTAAGTTAGGAAGACTTAGTTAGTTCAGTCAATTCGAGTTGAGGGTCAAACTGGAGGCATGTAGAGGTCACTCTAAGTTTTAGGGGGTCTAGTTGCAGTTTATTTTGAGTTGTAATTAGTTAACTCAATTATTTGAGTTAAAATCAGTTTAACTAGTTCTAACTGAGAGATGAGCTAGTGATAGGTCCAGTGAATTAAATATGATTTAATTCACATGCAATAATCAATCAGATAATTGATAATTCTCTATAAATAGTTGGTTGTTGTTTGTAAATTCTAAGGAAGGCCTAGTTGATATTGGAGTTAAAGGGAAGATAACTATTAATTGTATAATTTGAAAATTGTATAGGTCATGCATGAGGTCATCAGGATGCCTTGGATGTATTGCGCAATATATTGATGGGAATTTCCTAATTAATAGGGGCTCAATTAGCCCAATAATGCATGAGATAGGATGGCCAGGTAGAGGCAAGGGATTGGTGAAATATTAGACCAAACTTGCTTAAATCAAAGTGAGACAGTCAACAGAGTGCAAAGGTTTCTCAGGAAGGGAAATAACATTGTATTGTTTGATGTTCTTGAATTTATGCAATATACATATAGCATATTTTTTAGCTTAGGCTTTCCCTAGATACATCGTTGTGTTTTGCGATTGCTATTCTTTCTCTTTCTTGTTCATGTGATTGTGCGATTGAAATTGGTTTCCGCAATTTGTAGAATTGATTCAGTATTTTGTTTTAGTACATTACAAGATCAGTTGAATCTATTTAGATATTTCGACCGGGTCTTGGATAGACAGTGATCATGTGCTCTGTTAAGACACTCCTTGAGGTGAAGTCACCAGTCCAATTCCCCGCCCCGGTCAAGGTGAAGTTGTTGCGTTAAAATATCAAATCCATCTTTAGTATGTGCAACAACTTCCATGTTCCAATACAACAAAAAATCTATCTTCTTCCCCTTATGAGCCTTATAAATGATTACTTGACACTGATAACTACCACAAACCTGAAAAAACAGACCTAAAATCAACACATAAAAATAATACATATAAGATACATTATCCAATGTTCAGCTTCCTGACATCCTCGCTGATTTCTATGCCTTGACTACTCGGTCCAGTCCTAACGACACCCTCTCCCACATCATTAACTGGGCAACAACCAACTCAGGGAACCTTCCTATGACATCCTTCACCTCTACAAACAAACTGCCACTTATCAAATTTGAATTGGAGGATAGCATATCAATTTCCATCTTAACTACCTTCTGCTCCAGGGACACCTCAATACTTTCGAATTTGGAATTAATGTGTTCAAAATTGGAAGAAAAATCTTTCTCAAGCAGTTCTACCTTGTGGGTGAGGAGGTCTAACCTTCCCATTAGAAATTTAAACAAGAATTTAACTGCCCTTTTTTATCGATTCAAATCATCATCAGAGGACTGCCCTTCTTGACCTTCGTGCGAAGCCATACTAGAATCTATCTAGACAATGCAATTAACAAACCTTATAGGGGCTTCACTTAATGAATCTCTGACATATCACCTGTGTTCATGGCATACTAAACAATACCCCTAATTTTACTACATATTGGAAATTCACATTATTTAACCCCCTACCAATATGAAGCCAATACACCTCCCTAATTTAAAAAACCCCTACTTTCACTAGATATTATAGGTATCCATTTTTTCATTAACATTTTTTATACCCCTTTATCTTTTTTCATTAACTTTGAGCTCCAGTTTTCATACCTGCCAATATAAAAACCCTTTACCCCTTATATATCCCCCAATATATTAAGTCAATTTTTCCTCAATATATATCCCCCAATATAAAACCACGTGATATGGTATTGCTCCCCTAGTGAAGCCCATGTGCAAAACCTATACTTCAAACTTGGAACAACAGATGTTTCAGTTGAGGGATGAGGGTCCATATATGATAAATCATGCTGCTACGTGCAATTTCCCACTACTCTTTCCATTAATGCATATATATCCTCGATATTCATGCCCATTAAGTATGCATCTTGTATGAGAGATCTTCCACAACAACCCTGTAGCCATTTTTTCGAGGAACAAGAAGAATTCTTGCACCATCCTGTTAGAACCCTGTAATTTACAGTATCACAAGGTGCCTGTGTACTTTCTCTTTGCAAATTTTTCATATTATACACAGATGTCAATATTCAAAAGTATTTTCCAAAGAAAGATAAAGAGAAACAAAAGAATAAGAAAAGACGTTATTTAAAAAGGAAAAAGGCAAAGTTCATACTATAGGTAAGCAACCTATAAACTGCTTGATTGTTTTCCTATAATCAAACTGAAAAGATCAAATTTTTCTCTGAAGATCTGAAAAGGGATGATTTTTTTCAAGTTTGGGACCTGATGGTATGTTTTTATTCTAAGTCCCCGACCATGTTTCATATCCTTTTACCCCGCCCCTTTTTTATTTCTCTTATCCTAAGTTTCATTTTACCCCCTCGACTCTTATACCCTGATGTAGAAATTTAATACAAAATATGTATTGCCTGGATTTTCCTGATCTAAAAATAATATTCTATTGTTAAATACAAAATCACTTCTACAAAATCTTTGCGGAGTTTTAAACACAATCGCCAATCACAATATCATGAAGAAAGATCAATCACACATAACATAGATAATTTACCCGGGGAAAGCATATAGCTAAAAACCCCACTATATTCTATTATGTATTATATCATGGATCATGAAACAATTACATACAAAGCTCCAATCCAAGAGATCTCGGTACAATATGTAATTGTCTCACACTGTCATACAAAAATTGGCAAGTTCCTTAGCCAATTTACTGTCTCCAGATAGCCTGCTTCCATTGCGCAATCCCAGCTGATAGCAATCCCTAAATGAATGGAATCATGCTTGCCTTGGATGCGCAATCCTCATGGGCACATCCAATGTGTGTGCGATTGCATGTGTGCAACCGATAATGTCACAACTAATAGTCAACTGTCCCTTTCACCCAGATCTCAACTGGGTCTCCACTGGATCTGACATGCATGTATTTAATAGTAGTAAATCTTCAGTTGCATGTGAGGCCACTGATTGTGAATTAACTAATAATTAATTCACTTGATCTCTCACTAATGTATCTTTAGTTACAACTAGCACAACTGAGTTTAACTCACTTAACTGAGTTAAACTACTTTACAACTTTCATAACTACACTTCTAACTTTGTTACAACTTCAAATCACTCAGTTACAACTAAGTCCACTTGCATGTCCCACCAACTAGCCACTCAACTTGAAATCCTAAAGCTAACTGATTTTCCACTTCAGTTAACTATTTCCAAGTGCTCATTAAGAATAGATTATTTCTTATTGTCCTACTAATTGATAGAAAAAATGGAATGCAGGCGCTAAGGAGAGCTATTCTCCCTTGTTTCTATCTTTTCATTCAACATGGTTTCTACACGTATTCTTATTCAATTCAATTCAATTTTCATTCATCAAATTTACAAAATTTGATTAATGAAATGGAATATGAACTTTAAAGCCCCTGAGGCTATAACCGCTTCTTGAAAATAAACCAAATTTAAAATTCCCCACTTTAGAAGTGCTTATCTATAACTTGAGTTCCCTTTCAGAATATAGCATTAAAATATATGAACTGGCACTTCACCTCTTTAACGAATATCCAAAGGTTTAATCACAATGTATTGAACCATTAACTTTCCACACAAACGCATTAAACCCCCCGACACAAACATAAACCAATGCCTTAGCTCTTTCGAGCCAAACCATAAACAATATTTAATAACCAATCACCAATGTAAAGCGCATGCCATACCTCAATTAACCTTCATGCATCTTGGATTGTGATAACCCTTGGATCCTCCTCCCTCGCGATTGGACGATAATCGCAAAACTTTTCAAACAGAACTTTAAAGCCCAAAAGAAATGTGAAATGGGCGGTATTGGCCCTATGACGTGGCACAATCTAACTGGATCGGGTTTTTATTTTGGAAACCACCCCGAGGCCCAAAAGTGGTGCGAAATAGGCAGTTTGGGGTCTCGAAACCACTTCCGGTAATCACACAGTGATAGCTCGAAATTCCACACAAAATTGGATTATTCCTTCAGTTCTCCTTCTCTGCTGACTTGGGAATGACTTCCACTGATATCTCCAACCGGACAACAAACAAGGTATTCTTTTCAATAGAAAAAGGTTTCATAATAAACGTCGTGTTCTATACAACCAGGGTTTAACACTTAGACAGAGGTTCGCTCTTCTAACAGAGTCCTTCTCCAGACATCTTATGCAGAACAAACACAGTCAATTCATTCATTGAGAATATGAGTTCAAGGACATACAAGGATATTTCACACATAATTGGATTCATTCAGGTCATACACAGAAAGTGTATATTCTACAACATTCAGGAGATATACGCCATTACACTGAGACAGAATATGTCCATAGACAGCCAATGAACTTGAAATTTATTCAATAGAGAACAAAGCTTCTCAATCTATATTTCACTGCAAAATTCCCCTTTCACTGTATCAGGGGTTAGAGTTTATAATTCATTATATGGCTCTTCGGTTCCCTCTCGAGGACTGTTTTATTCTTAACATAAAATAAAGCCTAATTACATTCTATCAACAGAAACCAACTAGACTGACACGAATGAACCTATTCGACTTCTACTGTTACTGAACTAACCCTAACTACTCTAAGTGCAACAGTCAGCTAAGGTATTGACACCTTGCTGTTACATTCCAAAATAATTTCGAACTCTCCTAGCCACAACATGTGGAAAATTTTCTCACATTGCTGGCTAGTGTCCAATGCTCCTACATCACTAATATTAAGGGATAATAATAATTGAGATGCATCTATAAATAGACATGCAATCTATAAATAGAACTTGCACATACATCTATAAATAGACCTCATCTATATATATAATTTTCTCATGCATCTATAAATAGAAATCCACCTAAAAATAACGTAAGGCTACATCCTAGTGTAGGTGCATAATTTTCACTAGGATCTTCTTGTTGAATCTCAACACTCCCTCTCAACAAGAAACAGATTATCCTTCACCCCGATCCTGTCTCTATGGTATTCAAATTTTCTCCTGGTGAGCGCCTTTGTTAGAATATTTGCATCCTAATCTTCCGTAAGAATGTACTGAAGCAACATGATATTCCTCTGCACAAAATCTCTAAGATGATGATATCGAATATCTATATGCAGCTTAGATCAATCATGAAACATAGGATTAATCGAGAGATTAATGCAACTCTGATTATCACAATGAATCACTGTAGGATCTAAATGAGAACCAAAAAAACCAACCAAGACCTTTCTCATCCAGATGGCCTCACATGCAGCTTGACTTGCTGCCATGTATTCCGCTTCCGCTGAACTGAGTGCCATGGATCTTTTCTTCCTCCTGTACCAAGAAACAACTGTAGATCCAATGCTAAAGATACCCCTTGATGTGCTCTTTCTTTCTGATGGGTTGCCTGCCCAATTTGCATCCGTGAAGCCATGCAACTTCACCTCATCCGTCTGCCTGTACCATAAACCATACTCAGATGTGCTCCTCAAGTATCTTAGGACATGCTTGCCCACCTTCCAAAAGAGTTTGGTAGGCTTAACCATCGCTTGACTCAGCTAGTTAACCGCATAGCAAATGTTTGGTCTCGTGTTCACTAGATACATTAGCAAACCCACTAACTGTCGATAGAAAATAGCATCCACTACCTCTCCAGAAGTAGCATCCTCTTTCTCCCAGTTTCATGGAAGAGGAGTATCCGTGGGTTTGCATCCCTCCATGTGAAACTTACCCAGTATCTCCCTTGCATACTTGCCTTGAGACACAAAAATTTCACCATCTCGTTGCCATATTTCCAATCCAAGGAAATAATGAAGGATGCCCATATCCTTCATCTCGAACTCCTTTGCAAGGTCCTCCTTGCATGAGTGTATTAGCTTCTCATCACCAATAAATATTAAATCATCAACATAAAGAAAAATGATTAAAAACTTACCCTCCACCACAATTTGGTATAGGTTTGCATCTTCTTCACTTTTGGTGAAGCCTAGTCTGGTGAAATAGCTGTCTATTTGAGTGTACCAAGCACAGGGTGCTTGCTTCAACCCATACATCGTTATTTTGAGTCGTCACACATGTGACTCGCTGTTGAAGATCTCAAATCCTTCGGGTTGCTCTATGTACACCACTTCCTCAATGATCCAATTGAGAAACGTATTCTTCACAACCATATGATGAATGTGCTAACCCATCTGCACTGAGAGAGAAAGGATGGTCCTTATGGAAGAATAACTTGCGACAGGTGCAAATATTTCTTCATAATCTATCCCCTCGATCTTTGAGAAGCCCCGGGCCACAAATCTGGCCTTGTATTTCTCAACACTCCCATCACCAACTTACTTATGTTGTAGATCCATATCGAACCTACCACTAATTTATCAATCGGCCTTGGAACAATTTCCCAAGCACTGTTTTTGATAATGGAGTCATAATCCTCCACCATTGCATCTACCCATGTGGGCTCCTGCACTGCTTCCTAAAAGGAAGATGGCTCAGTCACAATAGATTTTCTCATGAGAGCCATGTATCCAGTAAATTGGTCCGGTGACTGTCTTTGTTTGCGCTGTGAAGTAGGGGCTCCTACATTTTGTGCAGCATCAAGTCTCAGCCTATCAGATTCTGTGGTACGCCTTTTGCCAGTTCTGATGGTTGGCTTTGCGCGAGTGAACTCCTCCACCCCATGAACCTCCTCCTGTGGCTAATCCACATCTAGAGACTCATCTTTGGGAACCAGTAGTTCCTCCTTCGCATGCAAGTCCATCTCCCTCTCAAGTGACAACCACATGGATTTCCCCTCATTGAATTTTATATCCCATCGCATCAGAGTCATTCGACTGTTTGGAAAATACACACGATAATTATGGGGTGTTTTTGTGTACCCCACAAATATCCAAACTTTAGCAATCTACTCTAGCTCCTTCTTGGTGTCCTTGGTCACATGCACATAAACAGATGAACCAAAAATCTTAAAGTGTGAAACATCCAGTTTCTTACTAGCGAAAGCTTCTTCAGGTGTACTCATACCAAGTACTCTATGAGGACAACAGTTTTGCACATAAACCACAGTGTTGCATGCTTCTGCCCACAAATGCATTGGTAGGCCTTGATCATGCAACATTGCTCGTGCTGCACCCACGATCGTTCTTTTCTTCCTCTCTGCCACCCCATTTTGTTGTGGGTTATGAGGTGCTATGAGTTCTCTTCGAATTCCTTCTTTGCTGCAGAAGTTCTTGAATTCGTTAGAGATGTATTCTCCACCATTATCGCTCCTCAGAGCCTTCACTTGCTTCCCTGACTCTTTCTCCACCAATGCCTTAAACTCACAAAACTTTGAGAATGTTTGATCCTTCTTCTGCATGAAGAATATCCAACATTTACGAGAAAAGTCACAAAAAAAATAACATAGTACTTATGTTTTGCTGTTGAAGAAACCGAGAACGGTCCACACACGTCTATGTGAACTCTCTCAAGGATCCTTGAGGCATGGTTCTCATTTTCATGAAAGGTGGACTTTACATACTTCCCCATGGTGCAACCCTTGCACTGATCTAACTGAGCAAGTGTTCCCATTGGAAGTCCAGTAGATATTTCTTGCATGACTTTGAAGGCTTCATGATGAAGATGGCCCAATCGCCTGTGCCATAATTTGCCCTCATCCCGACTCACCACTTTTTCTGCCTTGCCCATCATGGCAGCGTAGCCATCTACCTCCAGCTTGTAGATATTCTTAACTCAAATCCCTATCCTTTTGGCTTGACCCATTGTTTTATGTCGCAGGAAAGCTTTTCCATCGCTGAAAACAATGTCATAGCCTCTGTCCTCCAACATTGCGGCTGAGACCAAATTTTTCTTCAGACCTAGAACATGCATAACATATTTCAATTGAAATTGTTTACCTGACTCCCTCTGAAAGGTAATGGTACCTGTTGGTGTTGGAATCAGCACTTGGACTGCAGCAAGCGCCTGACTAGACAATATTAAACTCTAAGGAAATTTTAATGTTTTGTTTTATGGGATTTGAAGATGGTATAAACTCTGATTCACTGAAGAGAGATTTCTGTCAAATCCATAGTTTTACTAAAGAGGGTATTGGAATTTGATGTGGTAGCAGAGTGAAAGTTTGTAGTCTATGAGGAAAGGAAATTGTGAGATGAGAGAAGAATCAATAGGTATATAAAACAAAAATCTACTGCATTTAGTATAAATTCACAAAAGTAGGAGTTTGACAATATTCCATTGGGAGAAAGCTATTTCTAGTCTGACAAGATTCTCACTGAAATATCATGAAGAATAACTGTCATGAGCGATGCTCTTCCACTATTGCAATATATATTTACCAGGAATTCTCACTATGTGAGACTAAAAAAAACTGATAAAAGACATAGCAGGCTTAAGAGACTAATAAAAACACATAATAGTATGATGATTTGCAAACAGGAACTGGAAGACAATACACACAACAAATTGGTAATAAGTCCTCAATAATATCATTCCATTTCATTCATAAAAAGATTACAGTTCATATAAGTCAAAATTCTATAACCACCAACCAACCCTGACTTCATATCAGTTTGGAATATATATACAAAATATGATACTATCATCTTCCACAGAAAAAGGTGAATCTGTTTCCAAAAGTTATTACGATCTCGTGCAAGAGATGAGGCTTATCCTTTAATCTTAATTACAAAGTGCTATGAAATAATGAAAATAACAACATTAAGGCTAACAATTTGAAGTGGTTTGTATGATGTGGAAGTTTTATGGGACGTCTCCTCTTCTGTTCTGGTGCAACCAACTCCATAAAAAGTGAAAACAACAGTGAAACTGATGTGTGGTTGTTCCTTGAATGTTGCTCAGTGCCTGGTAAAAATGTGCTAGTACAGAGAGTAGCAGTAGAAAACTGTTTGAGAGAAACTCTGTCACTGTTCCGCTGTTCCTTTCCCCTTTTTTGGTTGAAAAACCCTCTGTAATGGCGGAAAACCCGAAAATTTTGGATAGAATGATGGAGGTTCATTTTATGAGAAATTACAAAGAAATTTTTTGAAACAGGTTTAATTGATAGAGGAGACATGGAGCAGAATGAATGATAAGCGAGGGAGAGTGATGACAGGGTAGAGAAATGGGACCGATCGCAGATCATGCATTAGAAGTTTTATAAACATACATATGCATGCAATAAAAAACGATCACTTTATAGGAACTTTAACAAAATCACAATTGCTCCCAAACAATATGCATACATGCAGAATTGTGGTTCTAGCGCCCTGCAACCTGGTGACCAATCGGAAGGCATCGCACATCGCAACTTTCCTTATTATCGCAAATCGGTCACTCGCAAATTTAACTCTACATTGACAACGACTAAACTGTAAACTCCGCGATTTGTGAAATCGTGCTGATGCGCTATGCTGACACGTGCATCTCACCTCATCGCATCATAGATCACTTAACATACCACACGATTGCCTTAATGGTAAACCTTAAAAACCATGATTTGTGAAATCGCTCCATCTGCGCTTTAATCTCCATCATTGATCTGCACCTAGATCTGATGGTCTTCCTTGCTCTCCCTTCACCTCATCGCATCACGATTCACTTAACATACCACACGATTTCCTTAATGGTAAAATTTAAAATCTGCGATTTGCGAAATCACTCCATCTGCGCTTTAATCTCAGTTGCCAGTTTCTTCCCTTTTGGATCTGCGATTGAATCATGGTCATCAGCTCATCCTGCACGCAGTTCTTCTCTGTCACTTCATTCCTTAGTCTAATTCCTGGCGAGCTTCCTTTAAACATTATTTTCTGCTCTTCTCCAGATCTCCCTCTCTGTTGGTTAATCTGTTTTCTTTAGGAAATGCTTTGAAAATTGATTACATGTTTACTTGTAGCCTCTTTTCTGAGATAACCAAAATCTCAGTAAAATAGCTGCGCTTTTCACTATGTGGACTATATGACTTCCATTTATTAGAAATAGCTGCCCTTTATTGTATTACTGTTTTGACAATGAATTTTCAACAAAGGTAGTTATTATTCCAGACAAGATGACTGCAATTTTATTCCCCATACATCAAATAACCTTCAACACTAACATAAGTCAAAATAGAGATTTTAACTTATTTTATGACTCTGAAACACTATGACACCTATTCACTTAAAAATACCTTGATGTTGGGACTCTTTTTAACTTTTATTGGAAATGACTCAAACTTTGTACATGGACTAGGACAGAATAAAAATTTGAAAACAATGATACAATGGCGATTACACCATTAACATTTTCAGTGCTAGTAGTGGCTCCTACTGGGAATGAAGTCCTCCCTGTGAGGCTTCAAGGACTTTAGACTTAGTGCCTCAAAAACTCTTGAATCTCAGAAGACTTCTTGAAAATAAATACTAGGATTGACCATTGAAATACTAGACTCAAGACTAACCATATATATAGACATAAGTACCATTGGGTATGGAGTTTACTGACACATTACACTGGATATTTACAATGGAGTGACTCAACTAACTTACTAAATAAAGAAATTTTTAAGAAAATGACCATTGACTGGGCCTCCAGTTAGCTGATAATCATCAAGATGTTTGAGCATAAAAGTATTGTTCTCCAAAACTTCAGAAATTCTAAATGGCCCAAACCATATATTGTCAAACTTACCATGCTTTCCATGGTCTTGTATTCTAGCATCCCAACGCAACACCAAGTCATTATCCTGAAACAACTATTGATTTTCTCTTTTATCAAAAATAGATTTGACTTTAGCCTGATACTTCTAAAATTTTTCCAGCATTGATTCTCTGATTTGGTGCACCTCTATCAACTGTAGCATTCTCCTTTGGACCGGGTTTTCATGATCAACTTCATCTTGTAGGAATTTCATCACAGGAAGAGCTAATTGGAAAGGCATTACAACATCAGTACCATATACAAGCTGAAATGGAGACATTCCAATTGATTTTTTACCACTTACTCTATATATCCACAAAGCATGTATCAGTTGAGTGTCCAAATTCCTCCTATTTTCGGGCAAAATTTTCTTAATAATTCTCACCAAAAATTTATTGGGTGACTCGGCCAATCCCTTACCTTGAGGGTAATAAGGCATGGAATGAGTCAATTCAATCCCATATTGCTGACAAAAGCTGTACATATTAGTAGACTTAAAGGCCATTGCATTATTAGTTACTAATTTATGTGGACAACCAAATCTTGACATAATGTTTTCCAACAGAAATTAATAATTACCGTATCAATAGCATTGCTAGTTGGTACAGATTCAATCCATTTAGTGAAATAGTCTGTAGCTGTAAGAATCCATCTATGTTGTCTTGATGAAGGTGGATGAATTTCACCGATGAAGTCTAACCCCCACTACTGGAAAGGAACATCTACTGAAATAGGAATGAGAGGTAATGGTAGAAACTTATGTTTACCAACAAATTTTTGACATTCGACACAGCTTCTGACTTTGGCAAAGACATTAGAGAAAAGAGTTTCCCAATAATAACCAACTCTTAAGATTTTGTTTGCAGTTTCTCTCCAATATAAATTCCTTCCACACACTCCTGAATGTATCTTTGTCATAATCTCCTAGGATTCTGCTTCATCTACACATATGAACAAGACTCCAACAGGATCCTTCCTATAAAGATGGTCTTCCAAAATGCAATACTTCACAACTCTTAATTTAAAAGCCCTCCTTTTAGACTTCTCCATTTGAGGTGGACAGTTGAAATTTAACAAGATGTAAATGATATCCTTGTACCAATCTGAATTAAATATTTCAAGATAATTAGAAATACCTTCTCCATATTCTCCTTCAGTTGACTGTACATTCAGATTTAAAGCCTTGCAGTTAGATTCGACCATCATGCGAGCCAAGCCCTGAACCTTTATCAATTTAGTTGGTTTGATTTCAATGTCAAATTCCAGAATCTTGGTCAGCCATCGTCCCCTCCTTCCATCTGTATCTAGCTGCAGCAACAAATCTTTAACAGTGATATCGGTAAAAAAGAAATTATTTTTGAATGCAACACATAAACTTGAAAAGACTTCAAAGACTTAACTAGTGCATATGCTTGTTTTTCAGTCAAGTTATAATTTAATTCAACATCCCTTAAAGCACGACTAGAAAATGAAATTGGCTGCTCCAAACCCTCCTTGTTCTTCTGTAGTAAGATAGCTGCAATTGTTTCTTCTGAAGCATATGAAAAAATCAAAAAATCCTTTTTAAAATTAGGACTAATCAAAACTGGTGCTTCAGTCAAGGTAGACTTAATTGCTAAAAAATAATTATTTGCTTCATCTCACCACTTAAATTCTGCATCTTTTTTCAGCAAGACATTTATATGTTTGATCAAATCTGCAAAGTTAGGAGAAAAACGCCTCAGAAAATTGATTTTCCCTAAAAATCACTGTAATTCCTTTTTATTTCTTGGAAAACCAATCTTTTGAATAGCTTCTACTCTTCCTGGATCAATATAGATGCCACTTTTTGTTACAATATGTCCTAATAAGTTACCTTCTTGGACTGCAAAAGATAAATTTTTTGGGTTTAAGGACAAACCAAATTTTCTAAATTTGTCAAAAACTTGCTTCAAATGTTTCAAGTGGTCTTCATCAGATTTTGAATAAACTTTGATGTCATCCAAATATATGACCACAAATCTGTCCTTTTCCCCCGCAAAGGCAATATCCATTTCCCTTTGAAAGGTTGCACCTACATTCATCAAACCAAATGTCATTTTGTTGTACATGAATGTGCCCCAGGGTGTGGTAAAAGCTGTCTTTTATCTATCTTTCCTATCAACTGGAATCTGATTATAGCCTGAAAAGCCATCAATCATTGGCAGTATTTTGGATCCTACAACCTTCTGCAAGATATAATCCATCTTGGGTAGTGGATAGTTATCTTTTAATGAATACCGGTTCAGGTTGAGAAAATCGACACAAATCCTTGTCTCTCCATTATTTTTCTGAACTGGGACTATATTAGCTACACAGTTAGAAAATATCAAAGGCACAATTATCTTTGCTTCCCATAATTTTTTGATTTCTTTCTCAATGATTGGGAGCAACATGGGATTGGTGTGTCTAATTTTTTGTGCTACAGGATTTGCATCTGTTTTCAAAGGAATCTTATGCTCCATTATGCTCTTATCATAAGTTTTCAACTCACTATAAGACCATGCAAAAATATTAGAAAATTCCTTTAGCAGTTTGATATATTTTGTTCTGGTTTCCAGAGGAAGGAATTTGGACACTTTGACTAATCTTGGATGGTCTTCTGTACCAATGTTACATTCTATTGTAATCTATCCATCAACTTTGTTTTTAGGATTGAGAAAAACATCATTATTATCAAATAGTCCTTCTAAAGGAACTAAACCCTTAGGAATAAAGTTAGTTTTCAGATCTATAATGTTTTTCCCAGCCATAGTTTTCTTAAAAGGGCTGTTATTTTGGTTTTCAACAATTTCCTACTAATCATCAACTTGTATGTCTGCAAACTCTTGTACACACTCTAAAAATTTATTAATCTCCCTCTCATCCTCAAATACTTGCCAGTGCTTGATGTTATCAAGAATTGAAGATTTGTTTTTTATTTGAACCTCATAGACTGCCTTGACATCTAGATGAACTTTGAAATTACTAGCAGCAATAGCTAGTGAATCAGTAATTTGATTTTCTTCTCTAGTGATAAAAAAATATATTAAATGCTGAAAAGTAATGCTCAATGAAATCCCAGACTTCATTCCTATAATTATTCAATTTGGAATTTTTCACTTGGTAATTGTTTCTCACTTGCTTAATCACAAACTCTAAATCACCAAAGGCAATTAGCTATTGTGCTCCCAAATATTTCATTGCCTTCATACCCAGCAAAAGTGCTTCATACTCAGCAGTGTTGTTTGTAGTAGAAAATTGCAATTTGTATGATATGGTCACCTTCTGCTGAGTAGGAGAAATGAGGACTACATTGGCTCTTGATCCCTCTCTTGATGAGGCTCCATCAAAGTACAATTTCCATATTTGTCCTCCTTCTGAATGTTGATCATTTGCACCTTGAAAGTGTTTTTTTTCACTTATTTCAGTCTGGAATCATTATCATCATCAGTAAGGTGTAGAATTGATGACCCCAATTCCTTTTCTTCAGCATATATGGGATGATTTTATGGATTGTGTTGATCACTAATGATGTAGGCCATTTGAGTTTCCATATAAAACCTTCTGAATTCCCCTCCAAATACTGGGATGGTAGGATATGACATGTCCATCTGAAGGGTACCTCCCAATTTCTTAGACCAAGATATGGAAAGTAACATCCCAAATCTAGAAGGAATGTCGACAACCACAATGTCCATCACTAAGCTCTTCATAGGCAGCTGGGTAAGGGAAACAACCAAATCCTTAATCACTCCTAGACACTAGAATTTTTTGGAGTCAAAGGTGTAAATGTAATGGTATTGCTTTGTGATCTCTAATCCCAATTCATCCATCACTTTCTTGTTGAAAATGCAACAATATGATGATATTAGTGGAAAGAAGTCGCCTTCACTAAGTGGGCCCGCAGGCTATTTTTGGCGTAAAGTCTATTTTTAGACATATGGATCATGTTCTATGAGTTGCAGGATGCTATTTGTGGATGGTTGGTCAAGTCGGAAAAAATAGATGGAATTCTATTTTTAGACATGTTGGGCGGAATCTATTTTTAGATTGCCAGTCTAAAAATAGATATGTCGAATATTATTAGCTCTTAATAATATTTGACTCTAAACATTATCTTATTCTCTTGGAGCACTTCAGTTAAGTGCATAGATGTGGCACAGGAGCTGACAGAAGGAATTACGCTATTCCTGAGGGTTTAGTGGAGCTATTGCATGGAGACTTCAGTTAGAACTCATGTGACAGAGTTTGGTGGAGTTATTGAGGTAGTTGGTGGAGTTGTGTTCAGTTTAACTGAGTTAAACATAATTGAGCTAGTTGTATCTAGTCTAACTGATTGATACACTAGTGAGAGTGGTGTGAATTAATTATTAATTAATTCACTAATTATTAACTCAAAAATCAACTAAAGAATACATCAGTTAACTTCAGTGCATGGACAGTTTCAGTGGAGACCAGTGGAGAGGTAGGTGAAAGAGCAAGTGTGACTATCAGTTGTGACCATACTGGTGCATGAGTTTGCACCACACATTGATGGAGATGCCAATGAGAATTGCGCAGTGCATACCAGGTGGATTCGAACTCAAGTTGGGCCATTATTCATATTGGATTGTGCAGTAGAGGCAGGCTAACATGTGGAGCAGATTGGAGCATGTGTTTTGTTAGATCTAAGCTTGTGTATTGTGTAACAATTGGAGATTGTACTGAGAGCTTGTGAGGATTTTGTACAATGATTGTTACATGATCTCTATCATTATAATATACATATATTTGGGGGTTTTTAGATTTAAGATTTCCCATAAATACTGTGTTTATATGTGTGATTGTTTATGGTTTTAATGTGTGCATGCGATTGTTTATATTTCCACAATTAATGATCAATAGTAGAAGAGGTTATGTATTATGCATGAAGCTCAAATAGTGTGTGATCAGGATAATCTCAGTGAATAATTTAACAGTTATTCAAATTTCTACATGGTATCAGAGCGATATTGATCATTGGAGCAATTGCAGAACATTGAAGCGGTTGAGTTTTGTGCTGGTGGAATTCGAATTTGCAGCAGTGTTTTCTTGGTGTCGAAGTTGAGATGTCTTTCAACGGATTGCGATTGGAGTATGCCCTTGAGGGAAGATTGAATTATATTGCATGGAAGGACAGGATGGAGGCGGTGCTGGATGAAAATGGGTTGAAGGAGTTCATAGATGCAGAAATTCCAAAGCCTACTTCTAGCGATGTTGTCGTAATTGAGGCTTGGAAAAAGAAGACAGCAAAGTGTCGAAGGATTCTGTTGGAGGGCGTGAAGGATCACATAGTGTCCAGCCTGCATGGTAAGGCTTCTCCATTCTTGATGTGGAAAGCCTTGACAGATTTATTCCAAAGAAAGAGCGACCAGAGGAAGTTGGCGCTCAAGGATAAACTCAGAAACATAAAGATGGAGAAAGGCGACAGTATGCCCAAGTACCTCACGAAGTTCACCCAATGCAGGGATGAGCTGGGAAGTGTGGGGGTGAATGTAGATGATGAGGACTTGGTGAGCTTGGCTCTCCTTGGGCTTCCGAAGAGTTGGCATTCCTATCAGGACTATGTCAATGGTCGAGAGAAATTGCCAGGATGGGAGCGACTTTGGTCGGATCTTGTGCAAGAGGAGATAAGGTGAAGTACCAGGGACGGATCTTCATCAAAGAACTCTGATGAAGAGAATTGTGCTTTGGTTGCCAAAGAAAAGAAGGGGAATAGCAAGAAAGCTTCTCATTCCAGTCCGAAAGGCAAGAAGCAGGACATGTCCAAGGTGAAGTGCTTTCACTGTCACCAACACAGACATTATGCCACAAATTGTTCACAGAAGAAGAAAAATAAGCATGCTGCTGGATCTACAGCTGGAGAGGCCTTAGCCTCGCATTTTGAGCTGTATTTTTTGCTGATCGCATGCTTGGTCTCAAGTGTGATGGGTTCAGTGTGGTTTCTGGAAAGTGGTGCGTCTTTTCACATGACAGGAGATCGAGATTTGTTTACTGATCTGGATGAGAAAGATCTTGGAGTGCACATCGAGATGGGCGATGATGGTAGATACAGTGCGACCGGTATTGGTACCATTTCCTTTGAGAGGGAGTCTGGTAAACCCTTCGTATTGAAGGAAGTGATGCATGTTCCAAGATTGAAGAAGAATCTTATCTCTGTGGTGATGTTAGAAGACAAGGGATATGATGTTGTCTTTAGCGAGGGAAAGGCTTTCCTGCGCAGTAAGGCAACTGGTGAGACCCGGAGGATAGGGGTTCGAGTTAAGAACCTTTATCAATTGTAGGTAGATGGCTATGCAGCAATGGCAGGCAAGGCAGAAGGAGTGGTGAGTCGGGATGATGGCGAGTTGTGGCACCGGAGATTGGGCCACCTTCACCATGGAGCTTTGAAGATACTGCAGCAGATTTCTATTAGGCTTCCTAAGGGTACTCTTGCGCAGTCAGATCAGTGCAAGGGATGTACCTTGGGAAAATTTGTGAAAGCCACCTTTCACGAGAAGGATAGTCGCGCCACGACGATCCTCGAGAGAATTCACACAGACGTGTGTGGACCTTTCTCAGTAGCTTCGACAGCAAATCACAGGTATTATGTGATATTTGTTGATGATTTTTCTCGTAAGTGCTGGATCTTCTTCATGCAGAAGAAGAGCGAGACATACTCAAAGTTCTGTGAGTTCAAGGCACTGGTTGAGAAAGAATCGGGGAAGCAGGTGAAGGATCTTAGGAGCGACAATGGTGGTGAATTCATCTCTGGCGAATTCAAGGACTTTTGCAGCGCAGAAGGAATTTGAAGAGAGCTCATAGCACCTCATAACCCACAGCAGAACGGGGTTGCTGAGCGGAAGAACAGAACGATCGTGGGTGCTGAACGGGCGATGTTGCATGATCAGGGCCTTCCCATTCACTTGTGGGCAGAGGCATGCAATACTACAGTATATGTGCAGAACCATTGTCCTCACAGGATACTTGGCATGAGTACACCCGAGGAGGCGTTTTCTGGTAAGAGGCCTGATATTTCCCATTTGAGGATTTTTGGTTCACTTGTTTACATTCATGTGACGAAGGATGCCAGGAAGAAGCTGGAGCCGACCGCAGAGGTTGGGATATTTGTGGGGTACACTGATACGCCCCACAACTATTGTGTGTATTTTCCAGACAGTCGCAAGACTGTTGTGCGACGGGATATCAAATTTCAGGAGGAGAAAGCCATGAAGTGTTCGCTTGAGAGGGAGCCACACTTGCATGCATATGAGGAGCTATTAGTTCCTAAGGATGAGTCTTAGGATGTGGATCAACCACAAGATGAGGTTCATGGAGTGGAAGAGACCACTCATGCAGCACCAACCATCAAAGGGTAGAAGCGCACTACAAAAGCTGAGCGACTGGCTCAAGATGCAGAGAAGGTTGTAGGAGCACCTACATCATAGCGCAGACAAAGACAGTCACCTGACCGGTATACCAGATACATGGCTCTTATGAGAAAGTGTATCATGACAGATCCATCCTCTTTCGAGGAAGCTGTGGAGGATCCCACATGGGTAGATGCCATGGTGGAAGAGTATGATTCGATTGTCAGAAACAGTGCATGGGAGATTGTCCCGAGACCGGAAGGGAAATCAATGGTGGGTTCGAGATGGATCTACAAAGTGAAGCAAGCAGCTGACGGGAGTGTGGAGAAGTACAAGGCACGATTTGTTGCCCGAGGCTTTTCACAGATTGAGGGGATCGATTATGAGGAGACCTTTGCACCTGTCACAAGGTATTCTTCCATACGAACGATTCTTGCTCTCTCAGCGCAGATGGGGTGGCACATTCATCAGATGGATGTGAAGACTGCGTTCCTCAACGGAGTCATTGAGGAGGAGGTGTACATAGAGCAGCCCGAAGGTTTCGAGATCTTCAGCAGCGAGTCTCATGTGTGCAGGCTCAAGAGAGCGTTGTATGGGTTGAAACAAGCACCTCGTGCTTGGCACACACGGATAGACAGTTATTTCACCGGACTTGGATTCTCCAAGAGTGAGGCGGATCCTAACCTATACCAGATTGTGGTGGAGGGTAAGTTGCTGATCATTGTACTTTATGTAGATGATTTGATTTTGACAAGTGATGAGCTGTTGATACTTTCATGCAAGGAGGATCTTGCAAGAGAGTTTGAGATGAAGGACTTGGGCCTCCTTCATTATTTCCCGGGATTGGAAATTTGGCAGCGCAGTGATGGACTGTTTGTTTCTCAGGGTAAGTATGCCCGGGAAATACTGGAGAAGTTCAACATGCATGGCTGCAAGCCTGTTGATGAGCTCCTTCCCGGGGAAGGAGGGAAGGAGGATGCTACTTCGGCGGAGGTAGTGGATGCCACTGTTTATCGACAGTTGGTGGGGTCGCTTATGTATCTAGTCAATACATGACCCGACATATGATATGCTGTTAACCAGCTTTCACAAGCTATGGTTAAGCCTACCAAGCTCTACTGGAAGGCAGGCAATCATGTATTTAGATATCTCAGAGGTACATCGGGATATGGATTATGGTACAGACAGTCGGATGAGGTGAAGCTGTGTGGCTTCATGGATGCAGATTGGGCAGGGAGCCCAACGGACAGAAAGAGCACATCTGGAGGGATTTTCAATATCGGGTCGACAACAGTTTATTGGTACAGCAGGAAGCAGAGATCCATGGCACTCAGTTCAGCAGAGGCCGAGTACATGGCAGCAAGTTTGGCTGCATGTGAGGCTATATGGATGAGGAAGATCTTGGTCGGGTTGTTTGGTTCACACTTGGATCCTACTGTGATTTATTGTGATAATCAGAGTTGCATCAAGCTCTCGGTTAATCCAGTATTTCATGATAGATATAAACACATTGACATCCGGTATCATCATATCAGAGATTGTGTGCAGCGGAAGGTCATGTTACTTTCATACATTCCTACGGAGGATCTGGATGCTGATATCTTGACGAAGGCGCTCACCAGGAGAAAATTCGAATACCACAGAGGCAGGATAGGGGTTGCAGATAATCCATATCTTGTTGAGAGGGAGTGTTGAGAATGCAACAAGATGATGAGCTAAGTGGAAAGAAGTCGCCTTCACTAAGTGGGCCCGCAGGCTATTTTTGGCGCAAAGTCTATTTTTAGACTATGTCTATTTTTAGACATATGGATCATGTTCTATGAGTTGCAGGATGCTATTTGTGGATGGTTGGTCAAGTCGAAAAAAATAGATGGACTTCTATTTTTAGACATATTGGGCGAAATCTATTTTTAGATTGCCAGTCTAAAAATAGATATGTCGAATATTATTAGCTCTTAATAATATTTAGACTCTAAACATTATCTTATTCTCTTGGAGCACTTCAGTTAAGTGCACAGATGTGGCACAGGAGCTGACAGAAGGAATTACGCTATTCCCGAGGGTTATGTGGAGCTATTGCATGGATACTTCAGTTAGAACTCATGTGACAGAGTTTGGTGGAGTTGATTGAGGAAGTTAGTGGAGTTGTATTCAGTTTAACTCAGTTAAACATAGTTGAGCTAGTTGTATCTAGTCTAACCGATTGATACACTAGTGAGAGTGGTGTGAATTAATTATTAATTAATTCACTAATTATTAACTCATTAATCAACTGAATAATACATCAGTTAACTACAGTGCATGGACAGTTTCAGTAGAGACCAGTGGAGAGGTAGGTGAAAGAGCAGTGTGACTATCAGTTGTGACTATACTGGTGCATGAGTTTGCACCACACATTGATGGAGATGCCAATGAGGATTGCGCAGTGCATACCAGAGGGATTCGAACTCAGATTGGGCCATTATTCATCTTGGATTGCGCAGTAGAGGCAGGCTCACAGGTGGAGCAGATTGGAGCATGTGTTTTGTTAGATCTGAGCTTATGTAGTGTGTAACAATTGAAGATTGTACTGAGAGCTTGTGAGGAGTTTGTACAATGATTGTTACATGATCTCTATCATTATAATATACAGATAGTTGGGGGTTTTCAGCTTTAAGCTTTCCCATAAATACTGTGTTTATATGTGTGATTGTTTATGGTTTTAATGTGCGCATGTGATTGTTTATATTTCCGCAATTAATGATCAATAGTAGAAGAGGTTATGTATTATGCATGAAGCTCAAATAGTGTGTGATTAGGATAATCTTGGTGAATAATTTAACAGTTATTCAAATTTCTACATTTCTTTGGCATGAAATTGCGGGAAGCTCCAGAATCTAAAAAATAATTATGCAACAATTTGTCATGTATATTGAGTGATAGGTATAAAGGTGGTGAGTTAACGTCATTTTGGTCTTGGACTTGGCAACCTAGATAAATAGTGGGATGCTCATCCTCAAGGTTGAATGAATCAAGAGCAAGAGGAGGATGCATCAGACTCTTTAAAGACTCTTTATATGATGGATTTTTCAATAATTCCAGGAGTGGAACTAGAATTTTGATTTTATTCAATTCAGATTTGAAAATAAAATAAATTGGAACTAATTCCTTATTTTCTGCAGTAATTTTAACAATTGGAGCAGAATTTTGAGGTGGAGGAACCTCATTTACCTTGGTCTTCTGTTTAGCAACTTGTTTATTTGAATTTGATTTTTGTTGAGGCTGCTAAGCAAGACCTTTGGACCTCAAAGGGTTTTTTCTGTTTTGCACTTATTGTTGTTTTTTATCATTCTGTGCATAAATTTGAGCATTCATATCATCAGAAAACAAAAAAATTCTTGATATATCTTCATATTCCTGCAATGTCAAACATGTTGACTGTGAAGTTTCTCCCACGTGTTTTATTTTTTCATTTTCTTCCTCATTTCCTTATTGTTCTTCTTCAGCAAAATTATTTAAAGGAGGTTGAACATTTTGATCATCATCATTCCTCCTTGGGTGTTGTAGGATTTTTTGAGGCTGAAAGGGCCTCCTGAAGGGAGCCTGATTTCTATTAGCTTCGTTTTGATTAGCTCTAGCAGCTGGTTTATTTTCTACCTATAATTTTGACATCTTAGAGGCAAGTTCCTTGATCAAATTGGACATTTGATCGATCTTTTCCTCTACTAAAAGAGACTTGGAAGAAGAAGGCTTTTCTTCTTTCATCTTCTTTTTATCTTTTTCTTCCTTTTCTTCCTCCATTTTTAATTTATTTGAAGCTATGAGATTAGACTGCACTCCAATTGTAGCCTCTTGCATTTTTGTCAGTGTCTGTGCTTTTTCAACCCTCAACCATAAGGAAAACTCGGAATCTAAAGCATTTGCAAAATTTATCATAGTTGTGGTTTCAGTAGGTTTAATTTCTTCAGGAATTTTCTGATAAATCTTATTAAACCTCTTAGTAAAATCAACTAATGACTCATCTGCCTTCTTCTTCATAGTTCTAAATTATGAAAGATAATAAACATAATATTTCCTATCACCCCAATGCTTCACAAATATCTTTTCTAATTCATCAATTCCTGTTAGAATTTGGAGCCAGAATTCTAAACGATTTTCGAGCTTCACCATCGAAGCTCTGAACAAAGAGTCTTGTCTATACATCTTCATGTTCAATATTTTGATTGTCAGCATAACTATAGAAAGCCACTAAATTTTCTTCAGTAGAAGCTCATTCTCCCTCCCTACTGTATTTTAGAAGATATTTCAAGTAATCTCCTTGAGGAAGTGGATGCAAGGGTTGAGGGAGAAGAAGTGGCACATATCTCGCAGCCACTATCTGTTGCATCCTTGTAAGGGCATGTTCGGCCATTTTTTGCTGATGTACAACTAATGTAGCTATTTGAGAAATAGAATTACAATTGGTGAATTCTAATTCTGATTTGGGACAACAGAAAATTGGGGGTCTTGAGCTGATTTTTTAGTCTTTGGAATTGAGAAGAGTGGGTTTTCAAAAATAGGAACAGAGGATGTCTTGACCTTTCCGTCAGTAGAATAATCAGAATCTAAAGTTGTCTCTTGAGGGGATGGAGTTAATTTAGCTTTATTTTTCTGACTGAGGAAATCAGATAAATTAAAAATAAGACCTTCAGGTACAAACTCTTCAAAAGGATGAGAGGAAGATGACCCAACAACTGTATTTGGAGAAAAAGGAAAATACTCTTGCTGAGGGGTAATAAGAGACTGGTATTCAGGATGAGTCTAAAGGAAATTTAAAATAGTCTTGAATTCTTATTTAGTTAAAATATCTCTATCAAGGAAAAGTGCAATATCAAATACTTATTCTAATTCCCTTCAGTCAGCACAAATTCTTCTGACTTGTTAACAACATCCACTTTATTTTCTAGGGGAGTAGCTTCAACTTGAGATTTTTCAATGGAATCTTTTGAAACTAAAACCTCTTTAGATTCTAAAGTAGATAGAGGTACCTTTTGCTTTGGAACGTACTTTTTGTGTACCTTATTCACTGTTTGAGATGTGGCTTCAACTGATCATTTTTTTCCTTTAGCATCATTAATGATTTTCTTTGGGTCAGCAACTGGAGTCACAATTAGAGATCTATGATTCCTCCTTGTAGAAGGAGGTCTTGAAACCCATCTTCCTCTTCATGGAGTTGCCAGGTGAAAAAATTTGCAGTCTTCTTCAAGTAACCAATTCTTGTTCACCATCAATAAATGATTATCAACAATTCATAACAATATGCTCGGGAGAATACTTCATTACAAGGCCTTCGTCTCTCGGTAGACGCACCAAAATATGTTGGAGTTGGAATCAACACTTGGACTGCAGCAAGCGCCTGACCAGGCACATCTTAAACTCTAAGGAAATTTTAATGTTTTGTTTTATGTGATTGGAAGATGGTATAAACTCTTATTCACTGAAGAGAGATTTCAATCAAATCCACAGTTTTACTAAATAGAGTATTGGAATCTGATGTTGTAGCAGAGTGCAAGTTTGTAGTCTATGAGGAGAGGAAATTGTGACATGAGAGAAGAATCAGTAGGTCTGTAAAATAGAAATCTACTGCATTTAGTAGAAATTCACAGGAGTAGCAGTTTGACAATATTCCATTGAGAGAAATCTATTTCTATTCTGACAAGATTCTCACTGAAATATCATGAAGAATAACATTCATGAGTGATGCTCTTCCACTATTTCAATATATATTTACTAGGAATGCTCACTATGTGAGACTAAAAAAAACTGATAAAAAACATAGCAGGCTTAAGAGACTAGTAAAAACACTTAACAATATGATTATTTGCAAAATGGAACTAGAAGAAAGGAGATATGGAAACACAAGTAAAGTAGACAATACACATATAAAATTGGTAATAAGTCCTCAGTAGTATCATTCCATTTCATTCAAAAAAAGATTACAGTTCATATAAGTCTAAATTCTATAACCACCAACCAACCCTGATTTCATATAAGTTTGGAATATATATACAAAATATGATACTGTCATATTCCACAGAAAAAGGTGAATTTGTTTCCAAAAGTTATTACGATCTCGTGCAGGATATGAGGATTATCCTTTAATCTTAATTACAAAGTGCCATGACATAATGAAAATAACAACATTAAGGTTCACAATTTGAAGTGGTTTGTATGATGTGGCAGTTTTATGGGAAGACTCCTCTTCCATTCTGGTGCAACTAAATCCATAAAAAGTGCAAAGAACAGTGAAAATGGTGTGTGGCTATTCCTTGAATGCTGCTCGGTGCCTGCTAAAAACGTGCTGGTACTGAGAGTAGTGGTAGAAAACTGTTTGAGAGAAACTCTGCCATTGTTCCGCTATTCCTTTCCCCTTTTTTGGTTGAAAAATCCTCTGTAGTGGCGGAAAACCCAAAACTTTTGGATAAAATGATGAAGGTTCATTTTATGAGAAATTACAAAGAAACCCTTTGAAAGAGGTTTAATTGATAGAGGAGACATGGAGAGGAATGAATGATAAGTGAGGGGGGTGATGACGTGGTAGAGAAATGGGACCGATCACATATCATGCATCATAAGTTTTATAAACATACATACATGTGCAATCAACAATGATCACTTTATAGGAGCTTTAAACAAAATCGTAATTTCTCCCAAACAATATTCATACACGCGAAATTGTGGTTCTAGGGCCCCACAAACTGGTGACCAATCGAAAGGCATCGTACATCGCAACTTTTCGTATTATCAGAAATTTTCCACCCGCAAATTTAACTCTACACTTACAATGCCTAAACTGGAAACTCTGCAATTTGCGAAATCGTGCTGGTGCGCTATGCCGACAGATGCCCCTCGCCTCATCGCATCGCAAATCACTTAACATACCGCACAATTTCCTTAATGGTAAACTTTAAAAACTGCGATTTTTGAAATCACTCCATCTGCGCTTTAATCTCCACTTTTTATCTGCGCCCAGATCTGACGGTCTTCCTTTCTTGCCTTTCACTTCATCGCATCGCAAATCACTTAACACACCACGCAATTTCCTTAATGGTAAAATTTAAAAACTGCGATTTGCGAAATCGCTCCATCTGCGCTTTAATCTCATCCCTCGGTTTCTTCCATTTCAGATCTATGATTGGATCATGGTTGTTGGTTCATCCTACACGCAGTTCGTCTTCGTCACTTCATTCCTTAGTATAATTCCTGGAGAGCTTCCTTTAAACATTCTATGCTGCTCTTCTCCAGATCTCCCTCTTCGTTGGTCAATCTGTTTTCTTCAGGCAACGCTTTGAAAACTGATTACATGTTTGCTTGTAGCCTCTTTTCTGAGATAACCAAAATCTCAGTAAAATAGCTGCTCTTTTTCACTGTGTGAACTATATGACTTCCATTTTTGAGAAATGGCTTCCCTTTACTATATTACTGTTTTGACAATGAAATTGCAACAAAGGTAGCTATTATTCCAGACTATATGACTGCAATTTTATTACCCAAACATCGACTAACCTTCAACACTAACATAAGTTAAAATAGAGATTTTAACCTATTTTAGGACTCTGAAACAATATGACAAATATTCAGTTAAAAATACCTTGATGTTGGGACTCTTTTTAAATTTGATTGGAAATGAATCAAACTTTGGACATGGACTAGGACACAGTAAAAATTTGAAAACAGTGATACAATGGCGATTACACCATTAAAATTTTCAGTGCTAACAATACTAATGCCGGTTGCACTATACCGTTTGTTGTCACCCATCTCTATATGCATCTGGAGATCTTTCTCCTCGAGGTCACTCAAAAGTTCCTTATCTCCCATCATGTGAAAGGAAGCGCCATTATCCAAATACCACACCAATCCCAATGCACTTGACACCATGCATGTGATCAAAGAGAAGTCAAGTTCAAATTGCGAGGCAAGGGACTCACCAGCTACAACTCCAGGAGCCTTCTAGTTCTTCTTATTTGTGGACAGTTAGTAGAAAGATGCAGATTTTTGTGATAGTGAAAACAATTCACCTTGGACATATACATCTTGTTGCCTTTAGACTCAGATTTAGAATGGAATTTCTTCCCCTTCCACTTCTTCGCCTCGAAATCCAAAGCACAATCCTCTTGATCATCACACTTTGATGAAGAGCCATCTCTGGTGTTCCGCCTAAAATCCTCCTGCACTAGATCTGACCACAGTCGTTCCCAATCTGAAAATTTTTCCCGTCTGTGATATAGTCTTCATAATTGTGCCAACTCTTAGGAAGTCCCAAGAGAGCCAAGCTCGCTAAATCATCATCGGCAACATTTATTCCCACACTCCCCAATTCAACCCGACATTAGACAAACTTCATTAAATACTTTGGAATGTTTTCGCCCTTTTCCATCTTGATCTTCCTGAGTTTATCTTTGAGCACCAATTTCCTATGGTCACTGGTGCTTTGGAAAAGATCCGTCAAAGCCTTCCACATAGCATATGGTGTGGCTTTCCTATGGAGGCTTGAGACAATGTGGTATCATACTCCCTCCAAAAAAATCCTCCTCGCCTTTGCCACTTTATTTTTCCATGCATCGAGATTGGCAACATCTGACAAAGCAGGCTTAGGAACATCATTGTCAATGAATTCATTCAAGCCATTATCTTTGAGCACCGCCTCCATCCTGTCCTTCCAAGAAATGTAGTTCGAGCTTCCCTGGAGTTCATACTCTAACCTCAAGCCATTGAAATCTATTTCGATATTGAATCAACTATAGCACCAAGAAATTATTTAGGCAAATTCAAATTCTTTCCACCAACAAGCTCAGCTCATTCAAAATTGCAATTTCCTGTGCTCTAATACCATGTAGAAATTTAATATAAAATATGTATTTCCTGGATTCTTCTTATCTAACAATAATATGCTATTGTTAAATACAGAATTGCTTCCACAAAATCTTTGCGGAATTTCAAACACAATCGCCAATCACAATATCATGAAGAAAGATCAATCACACATAACAAAAATAATTTACTTGGGGAAAGCATATAGCTAAAAAACCCACTATCTTCTATTATGTATTATATCATGGATCATGAAACATTCACATACAAAGCTCCAATCCAAGAGCTCTTAGTACAATAGCTAACTATCTCACACTGTCATACAAAAATTGGCAAGTTCCTTAGCCAATTTACTGTCTCCAAACAACCTGCCTCCACTGTGCAATTCCAGCTGATAACAATCCCTAAATGAATGGACTCATGCTTTCCTTGACTGCAAAATCCTCATGGGCACATCCAATGTGTGTGTGGTTGCATGTGTGCAACCGATAATGTCACAACTAATAGTCAACTGTCCCTTTCACCTAGATCTCAACTGGGTCTCCACTGGATCTGACATGCATGTAGTTAATAGTAGTAAATGTTCAGTTGCATGTGAGGCCACTAATTGTGAATTAATTAATAATTAATTCACTTGATCTCTCACTAGTGTATCTTTAGTTACAACTGGCACAACTGAGTTTAACTCACTTAACTGAGTTAAACTACTTTACAACTTTCATAACTACACTTCCAACTCTGTTACAACTTCGAATAACTCAGTTACAACTAAGTCCACTTGCATGTCCCACCAACCAACCACTCAACTTGAAATTCCTATAGCTAACTGATTTTCCACTTCAGTTAAATATTTCAAAGTGCTCATTGAGAATAGATTATTGTTTATTTTCCAACTAATATTAATGGATAATAATAGTCGACATGCATCTATAAATAGACACACAATCTATCAATAGAACTTGCACATACATCTATAAATAGAATTTTCTCATGCATCTATAAATATACATCCACCTAAAAATAGCCTGAGGCTCCATCCTAGTGTAGGTTCATAATTTTCACTAGGATCTTCTTGTTGAATCTCAACACCTGACTCCATCTCGCATCACCTGCCCTGACCCATCCACGTTAACCATCTATATTCCCCACCTCCACATCTGACGGTTTTCGATGCATTTTGCACCCCCCCTTAGCCTTCGAACTTTAACCATGAATAGGGGGGGTCTGAAATGGGAAATTTCAAGTTTGGGCCCTACTACCATGCATCAAATCACAATTATTTAGCATCCCCCTTTCACAATACTGCCTACCACCTTAGGACCCCCCCAAAAACCAAATTCGGGTTTTATATAACGGATCTTTGTAGCCAACCATTATCCCACTTAAAACCTTTGCCTCTCACCGTATGCCGAAAAGTTTCCAAAGATAAGTACAAAAGTTCGTGATATAATATCCAAAATATTATATGTGACGACGGTGGGACCTAATCGCAATCAAAAAGTGAAAATGTTAAAAGATGGGTGCGGTAGGTAAAAGTTAAAGTCAGTGAAGTGCGATATGCGACAACGGTGGGGCCTGATCGCAATAAAAAATCGCAAATGTTAAAGTATAGGTGCTGGAGGTAAAATTTAAAGTCAGCAAAGTGCAATATGTGACGACGGTGCGACCTGATTGCAATCACAAATGTTAACAGATAGGCGCAAAGGGTAAAGGTTAAAGTCGGCGAAGTGCGATATGCCACGTGGGTGGGACCCAATCACAATATCGTAGTGCACATGTTTCAGGAGGAAAAGTGTTAAAGGAAAAGTTAAAGATAGCAGAGTGCGAAGTGTGATGTTAGCATGGATGCAACGTAATTCCAAGATGAAATCTAAAATATTTCAGGTCTTGGTGTATGAGTTTTGTACACCATTTTGTGAATAAATAGGCTAAAACATGGCAGAAAGACTCGGGTAGGACCTGACGAGGGGAAAAAGGAAAAGCGAGGTTGAACGTTATTGTAGCAAGGAAATAGACCAAAAAGGTCAACTTGGGAAAAGGGCGTTCATACATAACTGTTATGGTATACCAGCAGAAATGGAAAATTCAGTAAACACATTAGCATCGTCACCAAACAGTGAAAAGTGGCCAACACTGCGCTAGATTTGATTACCCAATGCCAGTTTCTGAAAAACAGAGCCAGATGTCAGAGCCACCATTGGTTGCCTCTTCATGACCATCACAACCACCTCTAAACTTATTATTTGATCTTACGAAGAGCCACTGAAGCGTTTGGATCTACGAAGCATCACCCAAAATTAATTCCAGAGGCGGTGTTGTTGTCATAGATTTTCTTTGCTCAGGCCTTGCATGGACACAGTTGTCTAATTTCAGTTTGTTTGTAATTAATGAAGTTTCCCAAAGTATATTAGGGAAACCAACTCAATTTTTAGTTAAATACTGCTTGAATTTCCATTATCAAGGGTTGGATATTGTTAGCCCCTGCATTGTAAGAACTACTATATTGGAGCACTGTAATTTTGGTGCTGGACATCAATAATCAACGTCCGTTTACAAGATTCTTGAGCTGTGTTAATGTTTTCGTTGTTTTCCCCGCTATGCATCTGTTCATCTAATTGTAAATGAGAAAGTTTAGATTAAGATTTGTTGTCAAAGAACCTTAATTCTGTTTGAATTTACAATCTCAATGTTTTATGCTGAAGTATGATTAAAGAATTCTTAACTGATCTTTAGTCACTACCGAACCTTACTATGTATTTCACCTCATAATTCATACAACTCTTAAGATCTATTTAGCACAGTTATCTTACCCTATGATGCTCTTGAACGTTGATGTGCCAATCCAACATTTCACTCCATAGCCCAATGGAATAGTCCCTGCAGACCTGCTCATCCAACCAACCCAATCAATAAAAAATAGCCAATACTACCGTCACTATAACTAGCCTAACATCTGCATTTTTGATATTAAAGATAAATTCAAATCAAAGATAGAGAGAACCCTCTCTGAGTCTGGGAAGGCTAGATCCTGGACTCAAAAGTTGTTTGATGTTGTCCTCTGTCATTTGTTATTGCCAATATAACAAATTATGGAGTGATAACACATCCCCTCACCATTAATTCTCTAGTGTGATATGAATACCTCCCAATTTGAAGAAATGACTGCTCCTCTACGAATACCTTGGGTTGAGATAATAACCTCATCATGACTCACGGCTTGATGTCTTGGGATTCAATAGGATCACCATGTGTTAATGGTGTGTAGTCTTTTTCCCACCTGTCCCGCATGCCCACTATATCTCCATGCATCATCCTTCTGTCAGCGCTATCAATAATGGTATTAAACACTACCCCGACCAACATTCATTTATGGTATGGGGAGACAACCCGAATATTTTCCAATTATTTCACATATACCTGCTCCAAAATGCGCTCCAAGGCTAACCATCTCATCGAAAACCCTGTTGAGGTGGCGTAGAACGTGGAAGAGTGAGAGTGCTTCAAATTTTTTCATAATATAATTTATCCTTTTAATAATGGAGGGATTGATGGAATTAATTTTATGAATGAAAAATGTATACATTCGAATAACCATCAAGAAGTCACCTACTACATTTAATTTCTCGATTCCAAGGCTTAGAGCGAGATCTAGTCCTTTCAACAAAGAATGTAACTTTTTTGTATTATTAGTAGGCACTCCTAAGCCCCACACATATTTTTTCTTGAATTTTTTCTCTAAATATTTGATCACCTCTCCCACTCCTGCCACCCTTGGGTTCCCTTTTTCTGCTCGATCGAAGAAGAGTATGGCCACCGATTTATTTTCTTTCCAAAGATTGAATTCTTCCTGACTAGATCTTAAACAAAAAAATTTTCTCACCTTAGGGAAAGGAATGAGGCTTCTAGCATGATCTATGGATGTGCTTATTCTTATCCATCTCCTCTTGATCTATGTTCACCCATCCATCTCTGAAGACTTTGTACCCTTCACATATAGATATTCATAAAGAAAAGAGATGGCCTTGTAGACAATTCGTATAATCAAAGGGTGATCTCCTTCAAATATGATTTGGTTCCCAGAGATCCAAATAACCCAACATATGAACTTCGGAAGGTATTTCCATGATCTTTTAATAATATAGCCCTATGAGGAGCGTTGAAATGACTAGTTTATAAGCATGTCTTTCCAGCTTGAAGAAATGGATTGAATATGAAAAATATGTCCAAAAACACATCTCCACACAGATAAAGAAAAATGACAATAAAAAAGAGTCGAGAAATCGATTATTCTTCCTGTTTTCACAAAACACACCTTAATGAACCTTGAATGTTTCTTCGTTTTAATTTTTTTGCAGTGAGAATGATTCCATAGAGTAGAGTCCAAAAAAAGGCATCCACCTTCAGAATGACATCATTATTCCATATGGATTTCCACAATTTGGAAGCACTGGAGGATGGAATACTTCTCAATAGATATTTGTTGCCTTCTTTGACCGAGTAAGTGATCGACTTTCCAGGTCTCCAAGACCTGAGATATTTTTCATTAACATGCATCAGGTCTAGTTCCTTCAAGGGAGGAATTATTTTTTCCCAGGATGATTGCAATCAAGAAGGAATTCCTTGACAACCCCATCCTCTCCAAGATCTAGAGTTGTCTCATATTGAAATATCCCTCAATTTTTTGACCCCATTTCCCTTCATCCAATAAACTAGGGATTTAAACTCTTTATAGGGGAGAGGATAAACCTAGGCAAATATTCTTCCTTCCAGAGATTAATTCGAGCACCATTCCCTGCTTTCCAGCCCAACTTATCAATAATAAGAGGGGCAAATTTTTCTCATAAAATCCAAATTTTTGAGCTATTTCTCGTCCATTGGACATGATGTCAATATTTTATAAAGTGATATCATCCTTTATTCTCTAATGATTTATCTAATATTTAGAATCTTTCTAATCCTCTCAATTTCAAGGTGATTTTGTGTTGATAATTAAATTGAAGTGAGAAGAAAAATAATTAAAAATCAATGATACATATAGCAAAAACACACCTTTATCCTAGAAAATCCCAATTGGGGGAAACCAATTATATATATATATATATATATATATATATATATATATATATATATATATATATATATATATAATTAAAAATCAATGATACATATAGCAACAACACACCTTTATCCTTGAAAATCCCAATTGGGGGAAACCAATTATATATATATATATTATGACTTAAAATAAAACAAAATCCTTGAGTTAAAAACAATTAAGTTAGCCAACATCCTAACCCTCTCTAAGTTAGGCTTTTGCATATAGAAACAACACATGTTTATCCTAGAAAATCCCAATTGGGGGAAAATAAGTTGTGTTTGTGTGTGTTTGAGAGAGAGAGAGAGAGAGAGAGAGAGAGAGAGAGAGAGAGAGAGAGAGAGATATTATGACTTAAAAGCAACCAATTACCTTGATTTAAACATAATTAAGTCAGCCAACATCCTAACTCTCTCTAAGTGATCCTTCTACAAAAATTTGGCCTCTTACAATGGAGAGTCTCCAAGCCTTTTAAAGGCTTTAAATACATCAAATACCATTCACCAATATGAGGTGCCCAAGACCACCATTTTTTACCTAATAACCTATACTCTTTCATTAAGTCAAATTTACGTAAAAATCCCCACTTTAAACTTTCCTAGGGGTATTCTTTGGATACATTTTGCGAAACTTGCATGCTCTCTTTCCATATCACCTAGTTCTATGTCTATACTTTATCGATAGGGATACACATAAATAATCATGTCTCACAATAGTATGCCCATTTATATGTAGTTTACAAATTTCCATATGCAAAGTAATTTTTATTTTAATTGTTATCACAATGCTTATGTCACTATTCTCTTGCTTGGATAGACCTACTCACACTAGGTTCTCTCCTCATGCCACTACATCACAACCAACATCATGATATAGTTTCCATCTGTGTTGGCTTTGATTTTCGGCTCTACATCTAGATATTGAACCAACAATCTCATATCATTTTCAAGTAGGTCATCCATGCACTGCACTTACTATATTGCAACTTGACCAAAAAATATAGTTCTTCCTTCACCAAGTAGCAACTTGTCCTTTTCGGCCCTTGGTTTGGCTCCAACTTATTTTTCCCTAGTGGCCATTAGGATCCAAACAATGGTGTATTTAGACACCACCAATTCTCTCAGTGGCTTGTGGTCTTAACATGTGATTCCCTCTGTGCTCAACATGGAGTCGACACATGTTCTTTAAAGAAAAAAGTATACTCTAAATAAAAATACAACGTACTATATAATAAAAATATAAGTGAATATGCATACTTTGTTAGATTTAATTAAAAACATTGTAAAACATTAATAATCCCACTCTTGTTGTGCTAGCTAGATTTTTTTTTTAATATTACAACCCATATGAAGGAAATGTGGTAAAAACATTTCACTTTCACTCTGAGAACCATAAATAAAATATTTCAATTTCCATATTTTATATAAAAATCTAAGAGATAAGGTGAATATTCATGAGAGAACACATATATGTTGATCATAGTAAACTATTTCAATGCCTCGAAGGAATACATAATCAAAAGTAAATTAATTCAGCTTCTTTCCTAATAAGAGGAGATTTGTAATTGATTCAACTTTTAATATAAAATTCATATGTGGGATTCGAAAGATATTATTAATAATAAAAATATTCAATATAAGTCATAACTAAAATATTTCAGTGTGCAAAGTTATATAATATTAACATATATTTAAAAATATATTAATAAAAGAATAATATTTTAAGATAGAAAATGTGATTTATAAATTAAATATGTCAGTGTCCATATTAAGTAAAATATTATATTTCAATGTCAACTATGCATATATGTATATATTATATAAATAAATTAAAAAGTTTTAATTCTTATAGCTAAGAAATTTTAAAGCATTTCAATAGTCTCACTATTTTACATTTTGGCCTTGGTATATATATGAGGTAATTTTGTATAAAATCTAGCAAAATCCAAGTGTTCTAGGGGAATTTCAAGGCATTATATCCATTTATGCATTCAAAAAATCAATTTAAACAATGAAAAATTACACATGGTGTGTTTGTGTGTGAGAGAGAAAGAGAGAGAGAACCAAAACGTTGTCAAGTGTTGAGAGGGATTAAATCTCTTGTGATGAAAACCATTTTGTATGCTAAAGGAGTTTTCATATAAAGAGATTTGAACCCTCTCAACGCTTGGAAAATTCGTGGTTAAAATGGATCTTGTTGGCTTGAGGGGTCTTAACCCAGGTTCAGAGTTAAGCGTAACCAACAAAACCGTCTTTCTACTGGACCTTTTGGCAATGACCTACTTGCGTAGGCAAAAGTCTCACTTGAAGCAGTATGGGGGGGGGGGGTGTTGGAACCAGGTTTCCACACCCTGAGAGAGAATTAAATGATGCGTGTGTCCACATATCTATAATAATAACAGATTGTATTATGCACCAGAAACCCTAACTAGGAAAATCTAGGTCAACATACACATGCTACCATGCGCGCACACAGATAATAACTTCTCAATCCCTTCAAAATTCTTAATAAAGTGATATTCAAGTCTTACAATAACAGATCTATGCAACTAACATTCATATTAAGAAGTAAATAAGTACGTAACTGATCCAATCACAGATAACATAAGTAGTAAGAAAAACAGATCACAGACGCATTTAGTACTCAGAATTATCCAAAACACTTCTTTATTCATCAACAATCGCAAAACCATTTACAATTCTTCATATTCACCTGTGCACATAGCTAGCAGGGTCCGCACATAGCCGGACTAAAGTCTCTGCGCACACAGCCAGCAGGAGCCTTTCAGATACAAACACTTACATAGATTCGCTTCAAAGTTCAGAACATATCATAATATTACATATAAATCTATCCTATCTGAGTCGATCTAGACTTCTATTTATATCTTAGCTTGCACTCATCCTAAGGTCCAAAAACGGTGGTTTGCGACTCCTAGTTTTACCCTTTAGCCCATTACAACTCATGAAGGGACTTTGAACAGCCCCAAATCCCCTTGACCTGTCCATTTATTAGCGCGCACGACTCAAAACTACAAAAAATACTTATTAATTACCCAAAAATTTGGTCCTAAGGGACTCTGATCCAACATCCCCCCAACACAATCTTGTGACTCGTCCTGAGTCACAGAGGTACTGGGGTCTTAATCTTCATCTTCAGTTCCTCGATGGCAACAATGAAGGGAGCAAGGATGCCCGAGCTCTGATCGGCTGCACTTTGCGTTGCATCCACCAATTTCTGAGATGTTAGCCCCTCTGTTGTGAGATTGATACTTTGATATGTTTGGTTCAGGTTCTTCACAGCAGCATCCAAATCCTATGACAACTTCATGGCTTCATATGGTCGGTCATGATGTTATTTTTCCTACTCAGATATTCAACTTCATCGTGCAGTATCTGGCTTGTCTATAGTTGGGCCATTCCTTGAGAAGGCAGAAATGTAGGCAACACCTCCTGAAGGTCATCAAATGCCTAATCCTTGGCGTGCATCTCTTGCGAAATTTTTCTAACAAGGGGATCTATCTGTACGGATGTCCATAGGCCCATAGCTGTCTCTAGTAGCTCGGTACCCTTATCAAATGTTGTGGCAATACTTGTTGAAGCTTCTTTGACTAAGGTCGCACGTTGCACTCGCACTTCTGGCGAAGTTTCTGGTTGAAGCTTGGCCTGCAACTCCGCGATATGTTGCTCAAAGTCTGCCTTTACTGCCTTCACTATGGATTTGGATTCCTTAAAAGCTACTACTAGACCTTCGAATTTGGCTTGCGACGCGGCTGAAGCAGGGATGGAAACCTCAGGCAGGTCACCACAAAGTCGGTCAATTAGATGCTCCAATTCCACAATGTGCCATCGCTGCTTGATGCGCCATCTGAGCCTGGAGAGACTCTTCTGTCTTTGCTGCAAAATTATGCTCAACTTCAGTAAGTTGTTGGTGCACGTGCGCCTCCTTGCACTTCAGCTTGTTTGTGATGATTATTTGTATGGCATGCAACTTACCATTGTGTAGCATCAATAAATCAATTCCAACTTTTGAGCAGGTTTGCACCTGCACACGCAATGCAGGTTATTCTACTGTAACTATTGCTTCAGGGAAGGGGCAGATCCTGCTATCTGATATGCTGAGGATCATACTAGTTCTCTCGCTCGTTTGAATCAACGTTGCTTGATTCACGCTCACCTTAATGTTATCTGTCTTTAACTGCAACACCTGCAATCCAGTATTTAATGACTCGACTACAACATTGTATTGCTCCTCTAGCACAATCCACCTTTCCTCGGAGGTAGATGAAATCAAATCTGCTATCTTATCAAGGTCATATTTAGTGAGTGTGATGCCCTCTATGCCCTCAACCTTCGAACATTTTCGCTTCTTGTGCGTGCCCATGGGGGTTTTGGCACCGCGCTTAGTTCCTCTGGGGGATTCAACTTCTCCACCATAGAGGCCATCTTTGCCTCCAAGATCCACCTCAGCTTATTCTTCTGGTTCCTTTTATTTTCTGCTTCCTTCTCCGCTTCTTTGTCCTTTTCAGTTGTTGTCGTCTCCTTGCCGAATGTTGAGGCTGTGACGAGCTAGGTGGAGCCGAGCCCAACCTTGCATGCTTCTAGCTAGGCTGCAATGACCTAGTCAATTTATGCCTCTGTCACCATATATGGAAATTTGTACCATATTGGGTCCTGGCGCACCCAGATCTGCACTTGGTGCATGGTCACCTAGAAGTATGCAATACCTTTGTACTTTTCATAGGCGGTTGGGGACATCTAGGGCCACGAGTGCATTGATTCTACCAAAAATCCCTCGAATAAGACCCATAAGATATTATTCTCTTTTACTCTCTTCGGGTCAGGTGAAAACCATATATTAGCGTAGCACACCCCTTCACACACACCAGGTTCTACCTCTGGGAGGATTGCGCCCTCTGGCGTCTCCCATGCAACCCACAAAATTAACAGAAGCAACCACGAATAAAAAAACTTCTTCCCTTCGTCCTGTGCCTCATGCACGTTCTACAGGAACTCAGTGCGTAGGTATTGGGACCAATTTTAGCTTACCCCCTTCTCGCACTGTCCTACTAGCGTGATGACATGCGCAGGGACTCCCTTAGGGCGACACTTGCGTATTAGCTTACATCCTAGGACTAAGGTTCCTAGGCATATTGCTCGGTATTCGAGGTGTTGCACCAGGAATCCCCTAGAATCCTGTCCTACGTTGTAGTCTTTCTTGACCCTCGCATCTTGTTAGTATGAATCTTTCGTCAGAAAAAGACCACTTTAGCTACGCATAACAAATAGCCCTAACATCGATTATGGCTGCCAATATCTTTAAATCTACAGTTAGGTGATCCAAATAAAGCTGCACAAATCCAGATCTAAGCATAAAAGACATTAAACAGTGAAAATAAAATGTCACTCCATGCATCCAATAGACAAGACAAGAACGATGTATTTGAAAGTTTTTTTTTTTTTTAAGGGGGCACTTGAGAGGAAAACAAGAAAGGTGTTTCCTATTCTCCTCAATGGGATGGGTTCTTGAAAGTCCTCAGCATTTCAGATCTAAAATTTCTCTCTCTTGTTGGTGTAGAAAACCCATACAAACATAGAACTCAAAGGGAGCTCACAAGGCAAAAATGGAAAATGTGACAAAAAGTATAGATCTAGAGTGATCTAATGCAATGAAAGGTGACTAATGAATGGGGAAAAACCTTCCATTTATAACAAAATATTAGGGTGGTCTAGAACTTGGTGCATGAATAAAATATTATTAATTGAATTCTAGAACCACCCTTTAGGAATATTTTATTATATTTGTTGGAGGGAAAATGATTTTTGAATTGGGTCAATTCCTTTATTTATAAATAATAAATAAATAAATGATTTATTTACTATTTTAAGGAAATGGTGGGAATATAATTAAATAAATAATGATTTATTTAATTATTTATAAATGATTTAGTAAAATTTAACTAGGAATATTATTTAAATAGGATTTAAATAACTTATTCGTAGGAAATAATCAAATAAATAAGGATTTATTTAATTGATTTCCTTGTTTTGGGTTAAATATGACTAGGAAATATAAACAAATACATATTTTCTTATTATTTCCTTTTGGGGTTTCGTGTTTAGACCATAAACAACTTAATAAGGGTGTTTTACTAAGTTATTTCACATAGTGAAAGCAATTTTACTTAGGGTAAATTTGGTCTTACATGGTGTACTTGGGTTCATATAATGATAGTAGGTTAGATGACCAAAAAATGGTGTAACAGATTCCCCCCCAACGTACAAGTGTTAGGAGCAAATCGTATGACTGAAGTACGTTGTAAGAACTCAATCACTAGACATCAAAAGGGAAGTCAGAGAGAGAAATGTAAGGTATTCTAATGTGATAAAGGACCAAACCCTAAGGAGACGAGACTTATAGGTGCAAAAAGTCTCTAGTTTATGAAGTGGTACTTGTGTGAAAGGCGGCGGGGGAGGCATACCTATGCCCGCCGAGATAAAGTACAAAAGAATAATAGGTCCAGTAAACAAGGAACCGAACTATAAAGTGAATGCTGGCATAAATACGAGCCAGAAAATAGAATGATGAATCCCACATACATGCTGTGCCTGGAATAACAACCAGGACTTATAAAATTTTATTTTAGTACATGAGATACAAATACAACCCAAATGCCCCCTATACTCGGGGAAGGGCTCGCACAATCTGACTGATACATGCAAATCAAAAAGGTACTGCAAGCGGCTGAGGCCGATATCATCAAATGTAAGGAGCTGCATCAAAAGGCTGAAAATGAAGAAGTCATCTGGGCATGTGGGGGGCTACCTGCAGGGCCACCCCCTCATGAGGGTTGAGACATCTTACACATACTCGGGAATCACCAATAGCTGCTGCTGCATCTCTAGACCATTGAGTATATGAATCACGATCATGCTGAAAGGAGCTCGAACCAAGGTACACCGCTCTCTAGACCTGGCTTCTGGAGTAAATGAGTTGATGTCGAAATAAGGAGGTCCACCATAGGTGAGGTGATGAGGGATCCCCAACTAAGGCACGAGAGAAAATAGTAGAGCGAAAAATAGACAGACACTAATGATGATGATGGAATGAGGGATACTGAGTAGCGGATGGACGACTTCCCTTATTAGAGCATAAAGGGCATGAATGGCTTGGCAGCGACTTACACAATATCATGAGGGATAGGGGACAATGGTACTAAAGGCCATAATGTGCAACACGAGAGAGGGACCAAGCAATGAAGGATGGAGGACTATAGCGGGATACAAAGGGACTCGAGATAGACTCCATGACTGATGATGACTCAACTCGGATGCTCTAACCAAGGGCGAATTGACGGTGCTGCCACACAGTAAAGGTCCAATGGGGGACCATAAAAACATGATTACAATAGGATATCTCATGACGAAAATCAACACGAACAAAGACAAGTAAGGAGGCAAAGTGGTGCCCCAAGTACGAGTGTTGGAGGTGAGGAAATTCGATTTGGAGGAGAGGTGAAAAGAACCTTTGTGGAAAAAATGGGTCCTAGTGAAGTATGAAAAAATGAAAAAATAACAGATACCCATTTAAGTGCTCGGTGAGAGCTTTCCAACGGTGCAGACGGTGTGTCAAACAGGGCTACGGTTTGGTCGCAGAGAGCCAAAGAAAAAGCAGGGGTTTTTCTTCTAATAAGGCATTTTCCCTCCAAATTCATTCATTTGCTTGTGTAGATGTGGTGAATGTGGAGAAGGGAGAAGGCCCTAAATCTTGTGGCGATCATAGCGGACAAACCGATCGTTGGAATCGAGATCCGTCAGTTGCAGGTGAGAGGCCTAATCCTACTCTTTGTTTTTGATGGATTAAAAGTTCAGATTAGGATCTGAAATCTCAGTAACAGCCCTGACCTCATCCTTACGATCGGGTCGCACATTTTGGGGAAAAAACTGCGACCTGGGACACAGGTTTGGGCCTAAAAAGTGCGACCATGCCCATGATTTTGCCAAAAAGTGCGACCTGTCAGATGGAGGTGGTTTTAGTGCTGTTGTGGGCTGAGATTCAGTTTTTGTGTAATTGAATGTAGTTGTACCTATCTGTAGACTGAAAAAGATGATGGTTTTGTGCAGATATACGGATCAAGTTGAGAGAGAGAGAGCTGGGTACATTACAGACGGAAATCCAAGCGGATCAGGGTGTCCATCGTGCATTGGCCAAGTTTGGGGTTCTGAAATTTGTGGAGAACCCCTTGATGAGAGCTGGGGAGCCCTTGTTGGCCCGGATTATCAGTTATTGGGATCCAAATCATGAGGTTTTTATAGTGCAGGGGCACAAGATTGAGCTGATAGTCCAGGATCTGTATTTCCTAATTGGTCTCCCACCATTAGGGATGGTGGGAAATACACAGCCAGTGTTACCGCGTGGGCGTAACATCATGGAGTTCGTAGAGCGACATTGTCGACCAGGTGTTCGAGTCAAAGGGACTTGGATATCGATTGGGGATCTAGAGAGGTTGGAGACCTGGGCAGTGGCGGCAGAGGTGTTGCGGATTTTGGGCAGCCAGGGGCTCCATCACATCACTGGAGGGCAGATGATGATTGTAGAAAGTATGTTGAGTGGGAAATACTATGGGTGGGCCCAGATGATGTTGGTGTCATTGAAATTACAGATGTTGCTGTGTAAGCGGCAAGTGAACCATGATTGTGTGTATGAGACTGTATTGTGCTCCTTCTTTTTTGAGAAGATCTTGACCTTGTGACCTTGTGTATAGCTACCTGATGGGGGTCCAAGAGAACCCAGGATGCATCGGTGGGGACGAATACTGTGTAGAGGAGGGGGAGGGGCGGTCGGACGGGTGTTCCGACCAGAGTTCTTTGCCCATTGGGATCAGATGCCATTGTACATATACGACTATCCCTATAGTGGGATGAGTTATTGGGGAGATCCGGACTTGCCGCTTCCGCTTGGTCGGGTATGGGGGCCTGATGGTAAGTGACAAGTAACTAATCTATTATGTGCATGTTAAAGTTTGTGAATAGTATTGATGGTACTAATCCTTATACTTTTTTGGAATGCAAATATAGCTCCGGTGAAACCGACCGGAAATATGGGACGACCTGCAGCAGCCAGAACTACAGGTGCTAGTGGATCGAGGACGATCCAGAATGAGGATATGGCTGCTCTTGTGGAAGACATTCGTCGTATATTTGAGGGGCTGCTGACCGGTGTGTCGGAGCGGGGTTGGCAGGATTTAGACGACCAGTACATAGAACTATGTATTGGGCTACCCTCAGAATGGCGAGGTATCATGCGACGCATGGCGATGGCTGATCATACTGTGTGTGATCTACGAGCTGCGGGAGCGGAGCCATTGGCTCAGGATCCTCCAGAGAGTGATTAGATGTAGGGCAGGTGGTGCCCCCCAGTGTGTATGTAGGGGGAAGTGGTGCCCCCTAGTTTTTTGAGTTTTGTTTTTGTAACATGCTATGGGCATGTCATATATTTCAGAGTAGATGGACTTTAAAAACATGTTATATGATATATATTATGTATATGAATTGTGTTGAGGGTTTGAAATGTTATTGTCTTGTGTGTGATAAATGCCAGTCTAGAACATGATTTGCAATTCTATCTATGTAGTGATTTTGATTTCTAGGGACATGGTTGAAAGTAATGAATATAAAGTCACGTATAAAAAGTTTAACTCGTAAATATTGTCTAAACAGGATAGGGTTATGCACATGATAGACACCATTGAGTTGTAAAACAAGAAGTAGGGAATCTAAATGAACGTGCAGATGGAGGATGCGATGAGATAGGGCATCGACTAAGAGACCACATACTGCATCATATTTGGCCTGATTATTGGTGGCATTACCAATCCAGACCCCATTCGAAAGAACAAGGGTATGCAAGGGGGTGAAGATGGCCCAGGCGGCCGAAGCGAGATTCCGGGAGTAGCGACTTGCCCCATCAACATAGCCAATATAATGTGTGGACGAGAGGTCTGGCGGGATAATGTCACAAGACAAGAAATGGGAGGAAGGATAAGAATGAGGGCAACATGAGTATAGGGTAGACATCAAATGACTACTATGGGAGGGAGTAGTCTGGGTAGGATGGCAAGGACTCATAGATCAACTAGAGGGTGATGAATGAGAACTATGGAGGAAAAGCGGGAGCTCATGCTATGAAGGACATCATAGATATGGATGGTATCCTCCTGGTGATGAGAGGAAAGGGAGAGGTCGAGGAAACCACATGATGTTGCAAAGCTACCTAAATCATCAGCATGGGAAGAAAGGCGCACATATGGATCGTCACAGGGGATGATGGAAGAACAATTCAAAAGTTGGTCAAAGCATGTAGAGCCCGAGAATGTTGCTGAAGGGGAATCAAGAAAAATATATGGAGTGGATTCGGAGGGAATGTACTTCGAGGGTCGTGCGGATGATGATAGGTACAAGAGGGGGGTAGCAGGCTCTGACATCTCAACATCAGGGGGAGGAATGTCAATGGTAGTGGGGGGATCCTCGAGTAAGCCTGACGCATACTAAGCAAAGATGGGAGAGGCAGATTGATTTTGTTCGACCTCGTACTCGCGAATGACCTCTAAAAAGGATTGGTAATGCGTGAGGTGAGGAAAATGGTGAGAATAATGGCCATGGACACCACACAGAGCACAGGGTTTGTTGGTGCGAAGAGTCTTTGGGTTCTTGGCTGCGGACGAGGAAGAAACAGAGGTTTCAGGGACTGTAGATTCAAGGAACACGACCTTAAGCATGGGTTGGATACGGGGCAAATCAGGACAAGTATGGGTGGTATGGCCGACACCATCACATAAGGCACAAGGCTTGGTGGGTAGAGGAGGGGTAGGGTCAGGTGCGGTGGCCTTGTCTTTGGATGCCCCCTTGCGAGCTTTTCATTTCTTTCCCATAGCTGTCACAACAGGAGAAGGGTCCAGTTGAGGAGCAGGTGGTACTATAGCGACGGAAGCAGTGACGGGAACTGGTTGAACAGGTGTCAAGGCAAGGTATGGTTTGGGGTGACCTGGTGGGGTAGCGGCTGGAGGGTCAAGGTACCAGACGAGAATACCCAGGGTCAAATTAGGGAGGGAAAGGGTGGCCATGATGGGGACTGAATAAACTCCAGGAGGGGGAGCGAGGAAGGGTATCTGACGAGCGGGGTAATGGCCAGGAGGGACGACGCCAAGATGGTTAAGACTTGGGGGAACCGACGCAGGAGGGTAGAGAGGCTCATGGGGACCAGCTGTAGGGGAAGGGCCAGTAGGAAGATGTCCAGTTGGCGGTGGCGAAGGGCTAGGAGCAGGTAGCGGCGGGCGAGTTTGAGGTTGCTGACTGGCAGAAGCGGGCTATGTGAGGTCGGCCCAAGACGATTGCATCATGCAAACATTCACTGAGCTGGGATCCGAGACAAGAAGAGGAGGAAGACCAGGGAAGGTTCCAAGCAAGGAGGAGTCTTTGTAGACGCCGGGGGAGACACTGGTCAAAGAATCGATGGTTGGCTTATTGGTTATAGAAGAGATGATCGACTCAGGGGAAGTCTGAGATTTTGGATCATGATATGTCAACTGGAAAATTGTGACTATCTTTCCATTATGAGGGAAAAACATCTTATGGTGGACTGCGGATGGGACGAAAGACATGGCATAGGTGTAACTACGCCCCAAAAGAATGTTATAGTCAAGAGGGGCGCCGATAAATTCAACATCGACACAAACAGTCTTGCCCGCAAGGGTGATGGGACAGTTACAGAAAAGGTCGATGGGCTAGGAGGCATGGCCATCCCACGCACGAAGGGTGATTGTGGAAGGGGCCAACTCAGGAGATCCAAGTTGTTTCCAAACCGAAGAAGACATCACACAGGTAGATGCCCCCTCATCAATAATACACCGAGCGACGTTGGCATTTCAGATTTTGAATGGGATTTGGAAAGTAATAGATGCAGGAAGGGGGGGATGGTATGACTGACGGGCGTCGAAAACAATCAATTGGTCATCAGCAGGATCTACAACACCCACGACAGATAGTAGAGCCTTCTTTTGAGAAGGACACGACAGGAGGAGTTCTAGTGTTTAAATGGCAGCAGGAGATTGTGCCAGATCATCTACTATGCTATATGAATGGGTAGCCACACCAGAGGCAGCATTTCGGCATAATGGGCCCTTAGGAACCTTAATAGGGACCTCAACTTTGGGTTGAGGGATCTGTAAAGGACCATTTGGTGTCGAAAGAGGCTCTGTAGGACCTGAAGATGTGGACTTGGGGATAGACAGAGCGAGAGGCGTGGAGTACTGACGAGACCGAGTTTGAAGGTTAAGGTCGATGGTGAGAGGTTGGTCAGAGGCCATCATGAGAATCTGGTAATCAGAGGAACCAGAAGGGGAAGGTTGAGTGGTTACCGGGGCATGAGGTGGTTGAGTGGCCACAAATCCTTGTTGAGGGAAAGGATCGGTAAACACAACGGGTTGAGAAGTAGCCGTATTGGGAGGGACAATAGGGGAGGAATGCTGTCCTCGCACGGTGGCCTGAGACTCCCACATCTGCCGCATCTGTGGTAATATGGGACAATCGTGAGTGTAATGACCATAAACACCGCAACACGAACATGGCTTATTGGTGCGAAGAGGCCTGTCCAACTTGGGCTGAGAGCCCTGTGGCTGGGTAGCGGTGCTAGAATTAATACTTGGAGGATTGGGTCCATGATTACCAGAGGCAGATTGATTTCATTTTCGCTTTCTTTGAGAAGGAAGATAATTAGTTGTGCCCTGTTGCGCAAAGACTTGCCCACTGGGGGGTAGTAAGTGTGGCTGCAGGGGTGGAGAAGGCAAGGGAGGGAGAGGTCTAAATGCTGGAGGAGCTGGGACACCAGGGTGTGGGTAAGGATAAGGGTTAGGATGGGAAACATTGAGGTAAGCAGGAGGGTGGGAAAAAGGAGGAGGCATGCCATATCCTAGATATGTGCTACCTGGAGGGGCAAAATTGTTGGAGGTGCTGGCCCCTCCTGGAGGGAAACCATAGCCCATAAGAGGTTGAGCGGTGGTATGTGAAAGAGCTCTAATGATACTGTCAGCAGAGTGAGATTCCCCTGGGGCGTTAGCACCACTGGGTTTGGGGAGGTCAGGAAGGACGGTATACACATAGCCAGATTGAGCATAGATAAGGTCATATTTCAAGGCTATTTGGAGGGAAGATTCTTCAGTTTGAGGGAAATGGGAGGTGACATCTTTGCCAATGGGAGGTAAGAGAGAGCGAAGGAACCAGTCCATATAGACTCGATCTTCAAAGGTAGGAGCGCGACATAAGCTTCTTCTTCGCCGCCATTCTTGGACATGAGCGGAAAGGCGGGTCGAAGAGGATTGACAGAAAGAGGTTAAAAGCTCGGTACCAGTGTCATATCAGAGAGGTAGCTGGAAATAAGATAAAAATGCTTGGGCAATGGTCGCAAAAGTGGTATGGGAGGAGGTGGCCTGATCAACATACCATTTAGAAGCTTCGCCGGTAAGCGTTCGTTGGAACAATCTAAGACAGATGGAATCATCCGTAATGGAATTGGATGAACACCACATATGGAAAGATCGAATATGGGTTAAGGGATCTTCACTAGCAAGGCCTTCGAACTTGGGAATGTCGGAGGGGAGCTTGGTTGGCATAGCAGGCCAACTAACATCATGGTGGATAGGATCATTGATCAGTTGATTGAAGTCGGGGAGACTAAGACCGGCCATATAAGGGAGAAAAAGGGTAGTCGAGGTAGGTCCCGTAGTGGTTCCACTGGAAATAGACCCAGCAGTAGAACTGGGGTTGCTGCTAGGGCTAGGCCCTGAACTAGACATGGTGAAGGTAACAGGGGGAGAACCAGGAGTAGGGGGAGAACCTGAACAATCAGAAGAAGAGTAAGAGTGCAGACTCGGGGGAGGACTAACTCGATGACGACGGGTAGGAGGAAGTCGACCAACCGCAAACTGAGGGTGAAGGCCAAGAAGTTTCCGGGATAAACGCCTTGGAGGCGCAATGATGGCGGGAAGAAGAAAAACTGACAAGGGAAGGGAGGTGCAAAATCAAGTGAGGTCAATGTCGAAATAAGGGCAGATAGGTGCGGTGTCAATTGATTTTAAATTATTTGCTAGGCGGTGTTAACCAGGCTCTTCTTCACTTAGGGTCAGTATGTGGCGTGTGTTGATTTTAATTTTTTAAACCCAGACTTTTTGAGAGTAAAAGAAAAAGTGTGTTGCGCAACTGAAAATAAATCTGCAAATAACAGTATATAATGTTGAAAGAACAGAAAATTAACAGCTAACAATGCATCGGTCTAACCCAAGAAGGCGGGGCTCTCAGAACTAGTCGAAAAAGAGGGAAAAAATCTAGTCAAAACACACTAAAAAGAGGCCGATAGATCGAGGGTCGGGAGGGATAGGGATCTAAAGGATAAACCTACTGGAAAGAGGTGTAGAGAATAGCAAAGAGGCAGAGGTAAGGTTGCTGTAACAAAAGGGGAAATTAGCTAAAGGTAGGAGGGAAAAAGAGGTGGCCCTAGAGGTAAACCCAAACAAAACTATATGAGGTGATTTGAAAGGGATAAGAGCTTTTCTAAAGGGATCTGAAAAGGAGGTATCAGATCTGAAAAGAAGAAGGCTGAAACTCTGAAAATTCAGACGTCTTAAACAACTAAAACTCGTCCATAAAAAGTGGAGGGTACTAAAGCCCTAAGGTGTAAGATTCCCACTTAGTTGAGTGAAACAGATCAGAAACAGGTCCAAACGGGTAGAGATGGAGGCTATAGAACCGTGACAGAAGCTTCAGACAAACCCAGAAAAATTGCTGGAAAATTGTAGAAAAAAGGGCAGGTCACAGGTTCTGACCTGTTTTCAGTCCAGGTTGCAGTTTTGGGGAATAAAATTACGCCCTCCAGTCCAGGTCGCAGTTTTTGGGCTGATAAGTGTGACCTGTAGATCCGGGTCTCTCGGCGGCAGATCTTAGAAAAAAAATTTCATCTCAGTTGCGGCTGATGTCCGTCACCTGCAAAATAGGGCCATAAACACACGGAAGTTAAAAATTTTAATGTTTGAGGGTTTTAGAGGTGAAAGGCACCATAAAAATAGGAAAAACAGAAAACTGAAGAGAAACCCTAGGGTTTGAAATAGCTGGATATGCAGGAATATATAAAACGACAGTAGTCGCAAAATAAAACCCATGTGGAGTCGCCAATTGTTAGTATGAATCTTTTTTCAGAAAAAGACCACTTTAGCTACGCATAACAAATAGCCCTAACATCGATTATGGCTGCCAATATCTTTAAATATGCAGTTAGGTGATCCAAATAAAGCTGCACAAATCCAAATCTAAGCATAAAAGACATTAAGCAGTGAAAATAAAATGTCACTCCATGCATCCAATAGACAGGACAAGAACGATGTATTTGAAAGATTTTTTTATTTTATATTTTATATTAAAAGGGGGCACCGGAGAGGAAAACAAGAAAGGTGTTTCCGATTCTCGTCAATGGGATGGGTTCTTGAAAGTCCTCAGCATTTCAGATCTAAAATTTCTCTCTCTTGTTGGTGTAGAAAACCCAGACAAACATAGAACTCAAAGGGAGCTCACAAGGCAAAAATAGAAAATGTGACCAAAAGTATAGATCTAGAGTGATCTAATGCAATTAAAGGTGACTAAAGAATGGGGAAAACCCTTCTATTTATAACAAAATACTAGGGCGGTCTAGAACTTGGTGCATGAATAAAATATTATTAATCGAATTCTAGAACCACCCTTTAGGAATATTTTATTATATTTGTTGGAGGGAAAAGGATTTTTGACTTGGGTCAATTCCTTTATTTATAAATAATAAATAAATAAATGATTTATTTACTATTTTAAGGAAATGGGGGGAATATAATTAAATAAATAATGATTTATTTAATTATTTATAAATGATTTAGTCAAATTTAACTAGGAATATTATTTAAATAGGATTTAAATAACTTATTCCTAGAAAATAATCAAATAAATAAGGATTTATTTAATTGATTTCCTTGTTTTGGGTTAAATATGACCAGGAAATATAAAAAAATATAGATTTGTTTATTATTTCCTTTTGGGGTTTCCTGTTTAGACCATAAACAACTTAATAAATGTGTTTTACTAAGTTATTTCACATAGTGAAAGCAATTTTACTTAGGGTAAAATTGGTCTTACATGGTGTACTTGGGTTCATCTAATGATAGTAGGTTAGATGACCAAAAAATGGTGTAACACAACTATCTTCAACTCCTGCTCTTTCCATAATGGCCCATGGGATGGGGCCCCTTCTTGGGAAGACCAGTGATCTGGTGGATCAGCGCGGCATCAATTGGAATTCTATTTTGGATCCATAGGCACCCATCGTGCACCAGCGCCAACATTTAGCGCACGCAGAAAGTTATGATGGGGTACGTAATGAAGTGAGGAATCCTCAACAGATTGAGAATTTTGACGTTACTCAACTCGTGGGCCCATGTAATAGGCTCTACCTTCACAAAATCATCATATAGTACTCGCTCCAGGTATTACTCAAGCACAAACTTGGGGAACGTATCCTCGTTTTCCAGGTCATAATCATCGAATTTCACAAGGGGGATTTTTCCAAACATATCCCCTTCAAAAGGGACTACCTACGGGATCAACGACATCTGCAGATAGTTGTGCACCACATTTACATCCTTTAGGGCTTGAACAGAGGATCTGCGCGGCTTGACATACTTCGGGCACCATGAGATGGGCTCGATGAGCACAACCTTTTCATTTGCGCTCATGGGTCTCTTGGTCGGGTAACCCATAGGAGACCTATCCTTCATTGCTTGGTGCGAGGACATAAAATGTCTGGGAGATGTCCTCGGATTTGAGGTTGAGCCCTTAGTCACCTTTCCATTTCCTTTGCCAGGTGTTGACACTACTTCTTTCACTTCTAGGATAACTTCGTGAACATCATCAGAGCCAAGCTTAGTAGACGATGTGAGCGGCATAGAGTGCTCCTCATATGGTACGCTGTCAAGGTTAGTGGTCTTCATTCTTGGTTTGAAAATGAACTCGGGGTTACGCACGTCAGATGCGGGGGTCCACGGCCAGGCATGCAATACTCATAGATAAATTCAAGGTGCAACTCACATATTATTTCAAGGCACAATATACTCAAACAAAAAAGGAACATAATATGACCTGTGCCCCTCCTTTTATAGGAAATACATGGTAAAAACGGTCGAAAATTCATTAATGGCACCTTATTCCCATAAAAATTGTCAAAAATATCGTAAGATATCCTCATTAAATGCAGAAAACCCGCTCCATTCAATGGTAAAATTGCTTTTTCACCTAGATTTACTATTCCAACAACTATTTTCTCCTGCATCGCACTACCTCTGCGCTCATGTCACACTTGTCTACGTATGTCCTCTGCGCAAGGTGCAGACAAGTGGGTTCCCATTCTCTGGCCATATATTCATTTGGTAGGCATAGGTTTATCCCTATATGGCTTCAATCAGCTTCCATTGATGTACCCAAGAAGACTCTCGCCGCGCAACATGGCCAAGTGCACCACACCTCCATTAGTGATCTATTTCACAGTGTATGGCCCTAACCAATGCTTTTTGAACTTTCCTGGGTCATGCACAAACTGACTGTCAGACACAAACACCAAATATTCTTCTTTGAATGCCTTCTATCAAATGTGTCTATCATGCCAGGCCTTTTTGATCACCTTCTGCACTTGCTGATGAAAGTTGGCAATAAACCAATCCTCTTCTAAGGAAACCAATTGCGCTAGACGTTCCTCCATGATTTTTGGCTCAACCATATTAGTGAATTTTGCGATGCACAGGCTTCAGACAATAAATGCCATTGGCATGATTGTTTCTTGTCTATAAACCATCCTAAAAGGTGTTTTCCCAGTCAACTTCTTACATGTGGCCCTATAAGCCCGTAACACAAAAGGGATGCGCACGTCCCAATCATTCCGATTGCATTACAGATCTTTGTGATCGCGTTCTCCAAGATTGTGTTGAAGGCTCCTACTGCACCATTTTCTTGAGGGTGACAAGGATTACTCTTCTAGTGATGTATCTAAAATTCCTCTATCAAAGCTCCAATGGTTTCAATAGCAAAGTGCATACCCCTATCATTCATCAATATCTTTGGGCACCAAAATCTTGTCAAGATATTTTCAAAAATGAAATGTGCAGCAGTATCTGTGGTACAATCCTTGAATGGCTTGGTTTTTTCCAACCTGGTTACATAATATGTGGCAGTGATGATGTAGTGCGCACCAGTCTTCTTCCCAGGAGGTTTGATAGTTCCAACAAAGTCTATAGCCCATTTACCAAAAGCCTATAGATACCATCTATGGCTACAATGGAATCTTATCTCTGTGTGATGGCTTCCCCTTTCTTTGGCATGCATCATAAGCTCCATAATATACATGTTCATTTTTGTGCAGTGTGGGCCACCATAACCCAACACAAAACACCTTCTACGCAGTAGCCTTCCTTGCATAGTTGCCTCTTGCCACTCCTCCATGAGATTCAGCCAAGATGTCTTGTCTTTCATGTTCCAAAACATACCTCCTTAACACTTCATCCACTCCCAACTTGTATAGTTGACCAACAATCAATGTGAAATCAGCTGTGTGCGAAACCAACTCCTTATTTTGTTGCACTGAATATTCAGCAGGCGCACTACTAGTAGTCATAAATTGAATGATATCTGCAAAGTGTTCATTAACAACTTTAATATAAAATATCTGCGCATCAGGTAATCCCTCCTCCAGACTGGTTGGTTCCTCCCAAATCTCAATGCGTGATAGGTGATCAGGTCCAACATTCAATCTACCAGGCTTAACAATAATTTCAAAATCATATTCCTGAAATAAAAATAGCCATCTACAAATCTCCCACCCCCCCAACACAGGCTTATTGACCAGGTGGTCAGTGAACATATTGAAGTTCCTTCCTAGCAGATAATGCCTATATTTATGCAGAGAATAGATCATATCCAATCCCTCCCTCTCTATGGTTGAGTAGTTGTGCTCTACACTGGAGAGCTTCCTACAGGCAAAGTCAACGGGGTGATCAATATCTCCTTCTCCTGGTTGTGCTAAAAAAACTCCAAGTGCGATTTCGGATGCATCAACCTGTACATGGAATGCCTTGGACTAGTCTGGGAATATTAAGATAGGTACAGTTTCCATCTTTTCCTTCAACAACTCAAATCTCTTTTGACATTCCTCATCCCATAAAAAGGACACATCTTTCTTCAACAATTTCTCCATAGGTACAGCGATCAGAGCATAGCCCTGGATGAATTTTCTATAATATCTGGTGTGTCCTAGAATAGAGCGCAACTGTTTTTCATTGGTAGGGACCTCTAAGTTGATAATAATTGCAATCTCGAATGGATTTACCATCAATCCTTGCTAACAAACAATGTGTCCCAACAAGGTTCCAAAATGCACACAAAATATACACTTCATCGAATTAAGAGAGATTTGATGCTTCCTACAAGTTTCAAGCATCATGCGCCAGTTGGACACATGCTTCTTTACCATCCCAAACACAATCCAATCATCAAATTACACCTCCAAAAACTTGTGTACGAATTCCTTGAATACAGCTACTACTAAGCGTGAGAAGATAAAAGGTGCATTCTTCAATCTGAAAGGCATGATTGTGTAGTAGAAGGATCCCCATTCTATTGTAAAAGTGGTCCTGATTCAGTATTTTGGCACAATCTTGATCAGATGATACCTGGAAAATCCATCAGTGAAAGAATAAGCCTCTTTTCCTCCCACATTGTCCAAGATCTCATATGAAAATGGAGTAGGGAAAGGGTCATGTCCACATGCATCATTCAGCTTGTGCAGATCCACACAAATCCTTATTTCAACCTTAGTCTTATTTTCTTGAACATCCATTGGGCTCACCCAATTAGACTGCTCCATAGGCTCAATGATACCTGCAATGACCATATTCTCTAACTATTCCTTTGCTTTCTGCTTATACTTGGAATTTATTCGGTATGGTCGCTTCTTGACAGGGCACATGTCCGGTTTCAAAGTAATCTTCATAACTCCCAAATCTCCTACAATTCCTTTGAGCTCAGAGAACTTTGTGGGAAACATGTCTTGATATTCTGTCAGTAGTTCCACAACCTTTCCCACTGTGTCAGCATCCCAATAATCTCCTATTTTGGCCAACTTGGGTTGTTCCTCTATCCCAATGTTGACTTCCTTTAACTTCAGGGGCTTAGTTACATCCAACATTCCTAATAAGGGCCCTGCAACTGCAATATGCCTCTCGAATTCGGGGATGTTGATATCTCTTGGATCATCTTCATCATCTTCTACTGACATGTTTCTGTAGTTGACAATATCCTGCATTAGTGCTTCCCATTTTGGCGCAATACATTCTACTCAAGGTCAGGAGTCATAAAAAAAAATTTCTTCTATATGTTGTAGGGCTTCGTCCAATCCCACTGATCCACTAGCCATGCCGAAGGTTAACATGAAAATTTCACTTATTGTAACCCAATTAAGGGTCCCTTGGCATAGCTCAGTCTCCAAATGCGACGCAGTAGGTATTGGTCCCAATGTGTGGACAAACATGTGAACCCATTTGGCCATGGGATTCTTATCCCAGATCTCCATCCATGTAGTGAGGTGTTTGCATGGATCACCTCGACCACCAAAAATCTTATTTGGTGGGGTAGTGGGATGCTCAAAGTGCAACCACATCATCTTGCTGCATTATTCCCAATCTCTAAAGTTCCCATTATGCGTGCCCCACCAACCTGATAGAGTTGCGCGCATAGCAAGATCGAGTTCCCAGAACCTTCGCTCTTCTAGGAAAACCTTTTCTAATTTTTCTAAAAATAATACAACAGTACCATAAACATAAAAATAGGGTAACTCTCTTACCTCTGAGGATATGCATCGCAAATTTTTAGTTATTTTGAGGTAGCGCAGTGCAGATACATCATGCAAACGATTCTGCCAATTTTCCATCTCTCCATCCGAAACTGAGACATATGAGCTATCCTTTTCCCAATTCAACATCCCATCAACAATAGGGTTTATCCAATCCTGATCTCACACAGTCAGCCTGTAGATATGGTTGACATCATCTTCTTCACGCATTGGCTCTGCATATCTCTCTCCTTCTGCAGGATCCAAAGGTACTATAACCTGAGTTCCATTTTTTTCAAAGATCATGCTTCTGCACTTCAAGTTGATGATACCTCCCATATCAATGGCCCAATCCAGCCCGAGAAACAGAGGGTAGGGGTCTGCATCATCCACAATTTTTATTACTTCAAAGTCTGTATGTACCTTTAATCCAACAATGTCTACTAGAACCTGTGGGAGTCTTCCAAGCAGAATGATATTCTACTAATTAGCCATGAGGAGCTGAATGGTGGACCACTCCAGTTTTGGTTCGCCCATCTTTTGCCAGGTCTACTTGGGTATAAATTTGAAATAGATCCCAAGTCTAAGATGACCTAATCCATATCATACTCTCCAATTTTCACTGTAATGCACATCTCCCTGGTAGTTCTCTTCTTGTTCTTATATATCTTGTTCACAACCTTATTCTCAGTTCAAGGAAACTCCTTGCCTGCGCAACTATCTATCAGAGCCTGAAGGTTGTCTACTGCTTTTTGTTTACGTAGTAGCTTAATGTAGGCTTGCAGGAAAGGTTTGAATTTACCATCAATCTTCACGTTTGTGATTGACTTGGATGTGGATGCACCTGCAGCAGCAAAATCCTTCATGGCTTATACAAAAGTCTCCTTTTCCTTCTGTAGGTTGAGTCCTTCCTTATTTTAGAGGCCTTCCTAATCAATGGCCCTGAATCAACCTTCTTTCCCTCATCTTATCTAGTGGCAGCACCACTGCATTTAATTATGTTTACACTTGGATCATCATCTCGAATTTCAACTCTAACCATTTCGATATTCCACGTAGGTGTTTTCTTTTTCTTCTCCTACATTCTAGCAATAAAAACATGACAATATTTAATAACATGATCAAATTTTCTACAATACCTACAAGATTGTTGCATAGGGTTTGGACAGTCGCGTGCATAATTCTCATCGTCTCCACAATTATAGCAAATCAATTTTCCTCTTCCACGACCTGCACCTCCACCTCTCCCTCCTCCCCTTCCTCTGGCTAGAGATCCACCACACCCAAAGGGAAATGATAGTGAATATGGGTCAATCTGCACTCTACAAAGGTTGGAATTGTCTATCATTAAATCAAAGGAGTAGTAGCAATTCTCATCATATCCAACCAAAGAGTAGAACCTACACCATTGCTGCTTCAATTTTGGCACATAGCTTCCTAATCGAGGGCAATGGTTTGTGTCATGCCTTCCAACCACTTGACAATCAACACACCACAACGTAGGAGTACCACTTGGTCTTGCAGCATCCCTGGGTTGTAATGGATTTGTTCCTCCCACTTTCATGTAATCTTGAAGCAAGGTACACTGATCTTTTGTGTGACCAAAACCCTTACATCGTATGCACTATACATCTGCGAAACTTCTTTCCCTCTGTCTCAACGCAGGTTTTGAATCTCCAAGTGAATTTCTTCCAACTGAATTTGGATTTGCAGAGTTCCAAAGTCAACATCATATCTAGGCATGGCTTCCATCTTTAAAGAAACTTCAAGAACCTCTGCTTGAGAATCGATTTGCTGCTGATTCATAGGGCCGTGCATATGTGGTAGGAGCAAGGAAATGAACCATTATGCTAGGTCCCTATATCACTAGTATAGTCCCTTATTATTGTTAGTGTAACCCCCTTATTGTTATTATTGTACTCTTGTAACCCCCATTTTGTTATTATTGTGCCCTTAAATTATTATTGTTAGGTCGGCTAGGATTACATTGTGGCCCACTAGTGGTTTACATTATGGCCCCATGGACTCCTATATATAGAAAGGAGGTTTTGTAAATTGTATCATCCAAGAATTGTTCATTTATGTAATGTATTGGAGGTTTCCCCCTCGAAGTGGCTTATTTATAAGGCATTGATATCCCTTTTCTTCTATTTTTGGAGTTGGTTTCATAACATTTGGTATCAGAGCTTTGGATTCTAGGGTTTCACTAATCCAAACAAGTCATCGTGGAATGTTCGCTATAAAATTTTTCTCTGAAGGTTCAGAAGCTGAAATTTTTACACCACAAAGCCAAAATCATGTGGAACGTCATGGAAAAATTTCAGATCTTTGTTCACAATATTTTTGGAGATATGATCCGTGGAAGTTATGGCTTTTTTCGTGCTCCTAAAAAAAGGTCTCAATGGCATTTTAGCTGAAAATTTTTTCACGAAGTTTCCGAAGCTGAAATCCTAAGGAACATCATCAAAAATTTCGAGCTGTCTTTGTAATATTTTTGGAGATATGATCTGTGGAAGGTAGTGCTTTTTCAGGCTCCTGAATTTCATCTCAAAGAGGTGATCGTGGGAAAAGTTCAATAAATCTCTCTCTGAAGATTGGATTGGAGTGCCGTCAAAAGTGGTCACAAGTACACAGCCTGTAGTTTCTTCACTATCAATTTCAGAGACAAAGGACAAAACAGTGACACGTGGCAAGTCGTACAAGTTCGCTCTACTGAACCAGTCCAGAATTAGGTCATTGTGGGAGATTGGACACAACTTTGTCTTGGAGAATCCAAATCAGGTCAGACCTGTGGCATTTGAAAGAAGCTTCAGAGGGCTACTACAGGGCTAAATTTTAGATATCGAAGTTCCACAACGAGAGATAATTTAATTTCACACAAGCTCCCGAAAAGCAAGTAAAAGGTGTGAGGTATTTTTTTTTCCGAATTGCATAAGTCTTGTTTGAAGAATCAAGTTGAATTGATTGCAAGGGCATATTGTAGAATAGATATCAGTATTGGATTATAGAATGGTCCCAAAAAATAATTCAACACCCATTAATCCTTTGGAAAGCTCTACTATGACTCATGAAGACGAAGAATTGCAACATGATCTATCAAAATTACAAGAGCAAGTGCAACAAATTTCACTCTCGCAAAGAGCAACAAAAAATGAAATGGAAGTTTTCAAGAAAGGTGTGGAAGCTAAGATGGATGGCATGCAAGCTAATATAGATGGCATGGAAGCTAAGATGGATGGCATGGAGGCTGGCATGGAATCTAAGATGGATGACATGGAAGCTAAGATTGATGAGAAAATGGAAAACATGAAGAATTTTCTAAAAGTAGACATGGAAGGTTTGACAAAGTTGATACAAGAAAGGTTTCCCAATGGTGAAAAGATAGTAGAAGAACCTCATGATGAGAACAAAATAAATGTTAATTGTGATTTCATAAACTCTAATGTTGGCGGGAAGAACCACCATATTCCAAAGATGGATATGAGGAAGTTTGATGGAAAGGATCCTGTAACATGGATACTACACATGGAGCAATATTTTGATCTCCATAACGTGCAAAACACACAAAAGGTACGCATTGCAACTTTACATTTAGAACAAAATACATTTGTATGGTATCGATGGCTTTGTTCCCGTAAAAAAATTGTCACTTGGTCAATTTTTACGGAGGAACTGATAGCACATTATGAGGATACAAAGAGCAACACCTTCTTTACCCAATTGATAAATCTCAAACAAAAGGGTTTAGTGGGGCAGCACATTGAGGACTTCCAAAAATTGAATATAAGGGTAACTGATATTCCAGAGGAACACAGGATTGATCTCTTCATAGGCACTTTAAAGGATAAAATCCAACATGAAGTTCGTGTTTTGGAACCTGATTCATTGGAGAAGGCATTCAGGTTGGCAAGAAAAGTTGAATGTAAAATTATGGCGACAAGGAAGCCTACCACTCAATTTTATAAAGAAGGAAGTGTTGCTATGCCTAGATTTCCACAACCTACAAGGTTGACACCACAGCAATTGGAAGAAAAAAGAGCAAAAGGGCTTTGCTACAGTTGTGATAGCAAATACACTAAAGGTCATAAGTGTGCTGAGAAGAAATTATTTTATATAGATTGTGAAGAAGAAGAAGAAAATGAACAAGAAGAGGATATACACCAGGAACCAGCCCTAGAAGAAGAAGAAATGAATCCGACCATATCGTGTAATGCACTGGTAGGAATTACCACTCCTCAAACTCACAAGATAGAAGGACATATGAAGAAGAAAAAGGTAATAGTGTTGATTGATTCAGGTAGCACCCATAATTTTATTCATTGTAAGGTAGCCAAGGAATTAAATTGTTTCCTATAACCAACACCAGAATGTCAAGTGATGGTTGAAAATGGAGGAACTATAAATTTATTTGGAAAATGCCATAATATCAAGATAACCATGGGGGAATATGTATTGACTAGTCAAATTCTTTCCATTCCTATGGGAGGTGCTGACGTTGTACCAGGAGTACAATGGTTACAATCTTTGGGGACGGTAGCTTTTAATTTTCAAGAAATTTTCTTGAATTTTTTTTCAGAAGGAAAGGAAGCCGAATTACGAGGTATTGCAGGGAAGCCGGGAAGGATAATAAGCTCTAATGTCATGACAAAGCTTCTAAAGAAAGAACAACGAGGCGTAATTTCACAATTATGCTCACTAGAAGTTCCAACATCAAAATCATCTATTTCTGCAGATCTCCAACAAGTCTTGGAAAATCATTCCAAGGGGTTTGAAACTCCTAAAGGACTCCCACCTATTCGTGATCATGATCATGCTATTCATTTGATTCCAGGAAGTGTTCCTCCAAACATCAGGCCTTATATATATCCTTACGTTCAAAAGAGCGAAATTGAACATATGATTGCAGAAATGTTAGAGGCGGGTATAATTCAACCTAGTCAAAGTTCTTTCTCTGCTCCTGTAGTATTGGTACACAAGAAGGATGGATCATAGTGAATGTGTCCGGATTATAGGGAGTTCAATAAGCTCACCATTAAATATAAATTTCCCATTACTGTGATTGATGAATTATTGGATGAATTACATGGAGAAATTTATTTTACCAAGTTGGATCTTCATTCAGGATATCATCAAATTAGAATGAAGACTGAAGATATTCCAAAAACAGCATTTCGAACTCATGAGGGTCATTATGAATTTTTGGTCATGCCTTTTGGCCTTACCAATGCACTTTCTACATTTCAAGGGTTGATGAATTCGATTTTCAAACCCTTCCTTAGAAAATTTGTGCTAGTATTTTTTGATGATATACTAATCTATAGCAGGTCTTGGAAGGATCATGTTGAACATGTTGACAGGGTGCTCAAACTATTGCAGGAGAAACAATTATATGCAAAAACATCCAAATGTTTTTTTGGAGTACAAGAGGTGGAATATCTGGGTCATATTATATCTCACGAGGGTGTTAAAGTAGACCTTAACAAAATTAAAGCCATTAAGGAATGGAAAGTCCCCAAGACAATAAAGCAGTTGCGAGGATTTCTCGGGTTAACAGGCTATTATCGCAAGTTTGTTAAGAATTATGGGAGAATAGCAGCATCTCTAACAACATTATTGAAGAAAGATGCATTTTCATGGACTCCTGAAGCAACTAAGGCCTTTGAACATCTTAAAGAGGCAATGTGCCTAGCACCGGTCTTAGCTACGCCAGACTTCACAAAAACCTTTATTGGGGAATGTGATGCCTCAGGAAATGGAATTGGTGCAGTTTTAATGCAGGAAGGAAGACCCATTGCTTTTGAAAGTCGTCCAATCAAAGGAAAGTATTTACAGAAACCTATTTATGAGAAGGAAATGTTAGCACTACTGCATGCACTAAAGAAATGGCGAACTTACCTAATGGGAAGACACTTCAAGGTAAAAACTGATCATGATAGTCTTAAACACTTTTTGGAACAAAGACTATCTTCAGAAGAGCAGCAAAAATGGGTCACAAAGATGTTGAGTTATGACTTTGAAATAATATACAAAAAAGGAAAGCTTAATGTTGTTGCAGATGCACTCTCAAGAAAGAATGAAGAGGTGGAAGCATTGCTTTGTGCCATTTCTATTATCCAACCAGATTGGATAACCGAAGCAAGAGATGAATGGAAGAAGGACAAAGATGTATGGACACTCATTGAAAAGTTGCAGCAAGATCCTAGTACATATGATACATTTAGTTGGAAAAATGATTCCTTGTGGTACAAAGATCACTTATATCTTTGTAAGAATTCCCAACTAAAACAAAATATTCTTCTGGAATTTAATTCTTCTCCTTTAGGAGGACACTCGGGATTTTTAAAAACTTACCACAGGGTGAAGAAAGATTTTTTTTGGGATGGCCTTAAATCTGATATTCAAAATTTTGTGACAGAATGTTTGGTTTGCCAACAGAATAAAGTTGAGACAATTAAGACCCCGGGACTTCTACAACCTTTATCCATTCCAAGTCAACGTTAGGAGGATATTTCAATGGATTTTATCACAGTTTTACCTAAGTCTGAAGGAAAGAGTGTCATCATGGTGGTAGTTGATAGACTTACCAAGTATGCACACTTTTGTGCATTATCTCATCCATTTAAAGCAAGTACAGTTGCTACTACATTTATGGATAGAATTCAAAAGCTACATGGAAGCCCAAGGGTTATTGTGAGCTACAGAGATCCCATTTTTACTGGAAATTTTTGGACGGAGTTATTTTCTTGTTTGGGTACTCAATTAGCTCATAGCTCATCTTATCATCCTCAATCTGATGGTCAAACTGAGATAGTAAATAATTGTTTGGAAGGATATCTTCGTTGTTTTGTATCTAATAAACAAACACAATGGGTCAAGTGGTTACCTCTTGCTGAATGGTGGTATAACACTTCCTTCCATACCGCAACAAAAATGACCCCATTTATGGCACTTTATGGATATCATCCACCATCCATCACATCATCTTTAAGGGAAAATTCGAAGGTTCAAGCAGTGGAAGATCACATCGAGCATCAGCAAGAAGTTCTCCAACTCTTAAAGGATAAACTGAATTTGGCACAAAATCGAATGAAACAACAGGCAGATCAACATCGCAGCGAGAGAAGTTTTGATGTAGGAGATTGGGTATTTTTACGGCTACAACCATACAAAAAAATGTACCTCAAGCAAGCTAAGAAGGATAATAAATTATCACCAAAGTACTATGGTCCTTACAAGGTGTTGCAAAAGATTGGTTCTATGGCATACAAATTGGAGCTTCCTGCTTCTTCGCGAGTACATCCAGTTTTCCATGTTTCATGCTTAAAGAAGGTTATAGGTGAAAATCTTCCAGTTCAAACAATATTGCCGGAACTTGATGAGGAAGGAAAAATGATATTGGAACCTGAAGCGGTCACGGAAACAAGAACTCGAAAATTACGGAATCGATCAATTTCAGAGTATCTCATCAAGTGGAAGAACTTACCCACTGAAGATTCTACATGGGAGGATGAGAATTTTATACGAAAGCACCCAGAGCTACTCAAGCGTTGAGGACAACACTTTTTTTGAAGGAGAGGGGCATGTTAGGTCCCTATATTACTAGTATAGTCCCTTATTGTTGTTAGTGTAACCCCCTATTGTTATTATTGTACCCTTGTAACCCCCATTTTGTTATTATTGTGCCCTTAAATTATTATTGTTAGGTCGGCTAGGATTACATTGTGGCCCACTAGGATTACATTATGGCCCCATGGACTCCTATATATAGAAAGGATGTTTTGTAAATTGTATCATCCAAGAATTGTTCATTTATGTAATGTATTGGAGGTTGCCCCATCTACGTGGCTTATTTCTAAGGCGTTGATATCTCTTTTCTTCTATTTTTGAAGTTGGTTACACAACACATTATTTATGCTACTTATCATCACAACTCTCCATCATTTATGGTGCACTTCAATCTTTTATTAGCTTCCCAGACAAATTCGTTTGGTTCTTGTCGGATATCTTTCAATTCCGTTACACGTTGTGAGTAGGAATTTGGTTTTCTTAACTACTGCTTTAAGGCCTTCTTGATCTCATCGACAGGAGGATCAACATTCTGAGTTAGATATCCCTTATACTAGTCCAGTGCGCGAACTTAAAATGCCATGGCCGGCTGCGCCATTTTGATAGCATCAGTGTTGAAATTCTGCGTAGTCCATACTGCATCTGCAACAGACCAAAACTTGTCCATGTCTTCATCACCCACACCCTTGAAGGTGGGTAGCTTCATGTGCGTAGCCATATCGCCCCCTGGTGGTGGTGGAGGTGGGGTAGGAGATGGCTGACACCTGCGCAAGTTAGACTGTGGAGTAGCTGGAGGGCTACCTCTGGCACGTGTACCCTCACCACTCTCTATATCACTATTAGGCAGGTTCCTCAGAGGGTTGCATATAGATCTGTCTCCTCTCTGGTCAACCCGAAAGTAATTTCCACTGCACGCAGTGCTTTCAACTTTTTTTAGGGTCATTCACTTGGTGTGACTGCATAGAACACCCTTTTCACACAATAACATCTTAATGAGAAAAGGAAGAGATCATATGAAATTTCCCCTCAGTCCGTTGAAGAACCTCCTTTCAGCTTCAGAATATGACACAAACTGATCTACTGCAAATTCTATTACAAACCAACCCAGAATGTTGTCAACCTAATGATCTGCAAAGCGAGTGATGGGGTTATCAGTATGTTCTAGCTGTTGGATCAACTCAGGTTTCCACCAAGTGATCTTATCATCCTTCCAGTAGGTTTGAAACTCATCTAACCTTAACAAATACTCCTACAGCTCATGTGAAAATGTCACAAAGAAATTTTCGTGAAACTCTATGAAAATATACTTATTTTCCCACTATTCAACAGAAAAATTATTACTTCTGTTAACCTTGATGGATAATTCACGTATATTTTGTTCAAAACAGTCTTGTAATTTAGTCTTTGATGGATTCCACATCACCTAATCTCACTCAAAATGATCCTGGTCCAGCATCGGAACCATTTGTTGGCTTGAGGGGTCCTGACGTAGGTTTAGAGTTGAGCGTAACCAACAAAACCCTCTTACTACTGGCCCTTTCGGCAATGAACTACTTGTGTAGGCCAAAGTCTCACCCGAAGTAGTATGGGTGGGTGCTGGAACCAAATTTCCACACCCTGAGAGAGAATTAAATGATGCAGGTTTCCACAAATCTATAATAATAACAGACTATTTTACACACTAGAAACCCTAACAAAAAACCCTAACCAGGAAACTCTAGGTCAACATACGCAAGCTAGCCTGCACGCGCATAGATAGTAGCTTCACAATCCCTTCAACAGTCTTAATAAAGTGATATTCAAGTCTTATAGTAACAGATCTATGAAACTAACATTTATATTCATTAGTAAAAAAGTACAGAACCAATCCAATCACGGATAACATAAGTCGTAAGAAAAACATATCACAGATGCATTTAGTACTCAGAATTATCCAGAACACTTCTTTATTCATCAACAGTCTCAAAACCATTTACAATTCTTCAAATTCACCCGCGCACATAGCCAGTGGGGTCTGCACACAACTAGACTAAGGTTTCCGTGCACACAGCCAGTAGGAGCCTTTTAGATACAGACACTTACACAGATTCGCTTCAAAGTTCAGAACATATGACAATATTACATCTAAATCTATCCTATATGACTCGATCTATCCTTATTTATATATTAGCCTGCGCTCATCCTAAGGTCCACAAACTGTGGTTTGTGACTCCTAGGTTTACCCTTTAGCCCATTAAAACTCATGAAGGGACTTTGACCCACCCCAAAACCCCTTGAACTGTGCATTTCTTAGCGTGCACAACTCAAAACTACAAAAAATACTTATTAATTACCCAAAAATGTGGTCCTAAGGGACCCTACTCCAACATATCTATATTGGTATTAAAATATATTAGTTAACATCCTTAATCAAAATAAAAGCCAAGTGCTTAAATAAACATGGGGGCTAGGTAAGAGGACCAAATTCTAGGCTGAAATGTATGGACTCTTTCTTGGGCTAAATTTGGAAAAAGAAATGGAAATTACTAAGATAATTATATTGGGAGATTCTCTTCTCACCATCCAATATTTATATAAAGGCTCTTATCCTAAGGATAATAACCTTAAGCTACTCTACAAAATTATGGGCGCCCTCGACCACTTTCATATCAAGAACTTTTTCCATATCCTAAAGTCTCAAAATAAGGAAGCGAATGAGAAAGGAAATCAGGTGTGTCTCATAAAATTGGTCCAAAATGACATTAATAATTTGACATGATGGTGAAGCATCCTATGATTCAATGCTCTCCATTCATAGCCTACTTAAATTATTTTAGAGCCCTTATGGAAAATTATACAGAGATCAAGGTTGTCATATTTTATAGCCCCTCCCTCCCTTATATTGGCTTCATCCAATATAGTTCATGCATTTGAATCTTGTAATTTCATAAGGGACGAGGTGGAAGATGGTGAGCATGCAAACCATCCTAAGAGTTCTCTACTAATGAATTTGTATGGACCTAAAGCTTAGGTTGTGCAGTACTACAATTAGAACTTGGATTTTGCATCTGCAAATTTGATGGCACCAAGGTGTAGGGTGATTATAGAATTTAATGGTGAAGAAATATATTCTTCATGTGAGATATCCTACCCTGGTTTTAAATCCATGGGAAACATCAGGTCATCCTGTATCTGGAATTCAAGGTAGTTGGGTCTGTTATGGTGCTGACAAATCAATTTCTCGAGCTAGATGAATACCCCTACAATGAATGGTGTCTCTTGCTATGAATTGGAGCTATTATCGAGCAATTGTTTCGTCAATCACATTTGTGGTCTAGATTGAAGGTTTTTTTGGTATGTTTGGTGAGGCTCGAGCATTTTAGTCAATTTTGGGGTGATTTGTACTTCTATATTCTACTGTGAGATTAAATTATTCTATATCCTTATTGTTCTCCCAAATTTAGTTCATCGTAAAGAAACTACCTTCTATGGGATGTTGTGGGTCATTATGTTTGTTTTGAAAGACAATTACTATTGGATGTGGTTGTGTAATTAGTTATGGGGTACACCTTCGTAAAGGCCTCCATGATAATTTTGATTTTCCCCATGCCTTCAGGTATGCCTCTATATTCATGATTGAATTTTTCTCTATCATTTGTATTCCTCTTTAGGCCTGCATTCATAACTTCTCTTCGCTACTTAGTATTCACCTCCTTGTTTATTGTATCGTTAGTGCCTTGTTTTCTTTGGACCTCTGCCCGCCCCTCCCTAGTTCTCTCTTTCACCTCCATTAGACTCCTAGGGAGCTCTCTCATTCAATGAACCTACAATATCTCTTTTCCACCTTTCCTTTGAACCTTGGTTTAGTCATGATAGGGCCCTCATTGGAAAATTTTTCCTCCCTCTTGGAAACTTTTTAATGTCGCTTAGAAAGGAACCTCAAGTTTTAGGTGGAAGTAATGTTGGTAGCAAGTGTCCACAACACCATGAATATTTGTACCTTGAAACTATGGACTTGAAGTGGAAATTCTATTAATAAATAAGCTAAATAATTTTCCTTGTGGATGAAATTTAGTCTCTCAAAGCCAAACAAGTGACACCTTGACACCTTGTGCAAACAAGTGAATGAACTGAAAATATATATGGAAGCAGAAGACAAAAAAATCTATACAAGTAAGGCACTAAGCCAACCTCATGAAAATTCGCTGATAGATCTTAATATACCCTTGAATAATGATCCCTATCTCTTTTCTTCATGAATTCATATTGTAAAATTTTCCTTTTTCTAGGATAGTTTTGCAAGTTGTTTTTATGTAGATCATTTTCCATAGGCAAATCGTTTTTAGTAGTGGGCTTGTAGTCATAAATTTTGATATCACCTTCCAGTACTCCTTTGAAGGAAAAATTGTTTGGAATAATGATGTAACCATTTCCTTTTTAGCTTGCTATGTTTGGAAACATAAATAATAAAATGATTACCCATACATACATACATACATGCAAAGTAGAAGCAACATTGATTGACAAGGAGGAACAACTGGGGGCACATTGGCAAGCATAACTAGATTAGAGGGAGACTACACTAGTGAGTCTGCAAATAAATTTTGATTCTCTCCAAATTCAGCACGCAGAGGAAATAAAATCCAAGGATGAACATCTACACGAATCCCAGAAAAAGATAAATCAATTGGAAGGGGAAACCCTTCGGTTGAAATACTTCAAGCAGGAGGCTTGTGACTTGAATGAATGATTGCAGAGACAACAACAATTATTCTGTGAGAGATTGAATTTGATTAAGGAACAATGCAGTTTGGGGAATAATTTGACAAACAATTTAATGGATATGATGTCGCATTTTGATGAAGCTACAAAAGACCTAAATGAGATGTTGGAGTGGTAGGACAGTGATGAGGGAAGAAAAAACGACTTTCCCAAAATTGATGCAATGCACAAGTCAGTTATCCTCAAAGGATGGAATGCATAGATATGGTCAATGTTGAAAATGCAACAAGATGATGGAGCTTAGTGAAATGAAGTCACCTTCACTAAGTGGGCCCGCAGGCTATTTTTGGCGCAAAGTCTATTTTTAGACTATGTCTATTTTTAGACATATGGATCATGGTCTATGAGTTGCAGGATGCTATTTATGGATGACTGGTCGAGTTGGTAAAAATAGATGGACCTCTATTTTTAGACATTGGGCGGTTTCTATTTTTAGACTGTCGAGCTAAAAATAGAACAGTCAAATATTATTAACCCTTAATAATATTTAGACTATAAACATTATCTTATCCTCTTGAAGCACTTCAGTTTGATGCTTGGATGTGGCACATGCAGCTGACAGAAGGAAATACGCTTTTCCTAAGGGTTAGTTGAGCTATTGCATGGTTGACTTCAGTTAGAACTCATGTGGCAGAGTTTGGTGGAGTTGATGAGACAGTTGGTGGAGTTGTGTTCGTTTTAACTTAGTTGAACTAGTTGTATTTAGTCTAACTGACAAATACACTAGTGATGAGTGGTGTGAATTAATTATTAATTAATTCACTAATTATTAACTCATAAATCAACTAAATAACACATCAGTTAACTGCAATGCACGGACAGTTCAGTGGAGACCAGTGTTAGAGGTGGGTGCAAGGGTGAGTGTGACTATTAGTTGTGACTATACCTGTGCATGAGATTTTCACACACATTGATGGAGATTGCCAATGAGGATTGCGCAGTTGGAGCTAGTGGGATTCGAACTTGGATCTCATCATTAATCAACTTGTATTGCGCAGTAGAGGTAGGCAGACTTGTGGAGGAGATTTGAACCTGTGACTAGATCATTTTCCATACTAGTTTTGTGTGTAGCATTGAGATAGCGATGAGAGCTGTGAGAGCTTTGTGCTATGTATTGTTACATGTTCTCTATCATTATAATATACAGATAGTTGGGGGATTTCAGCTATTGCTTTCCCCATTACATCCTGTGTTGATATGTGTGCTTGATTATGTTTTAATGAGCGCATGCGACTGCTTTCTATTTCCGCATATTGATGATCAATTGTAGAAGAGGTTATGTATTATGCATGAAGCTTAAATAGTGTGTAATAAGGATAATCTCGGTGAATAATTCAACTATTATTCAAATTTCTATAGTCAATTACAAATCTTATCGATGATGTATGTGAGATGTCTAATTCCATGGAGGAATCTTTTAATGATTCCTTACTTGGGTCAAATCTCATTTCCAGTTGTCTTGGAGATTCCCTACGAGATATAGAGAGCTTGCGATGAAATTGGCTTACACATGGAGTTGGTTTTGTAGAGAGAATCAACCAACAAAGTAAGATTGATCTTGAATCCAATTGGAAGAAGTGTAAAAAAACAGAGATTGGATCTATAACATAACAAATATTGGACTTGTTTCCAGAAATAAATGGATGAGCATGTAAAAGTTGAAAACGTGGAACCATGAAATCCCTCTTCTTGTTATGAAATTAATTATAAAAGGACTTGGGGACTGGAGCTCATAAATATGTCAATTATCGGAGTCGGGGGCATCTGTCGACAGAACCCTGTAATGGAGAATGGAGACACATACCCCACAACCCCTAATCCCCGTAATGCTTATCTAACTTAATCCTCAATGAAGATGGGATTTCACAATTCAAAGTCTCGACATATAGATGAAAATGCGCTATTGAGAAAATATGATGTCAACAACCACTCACTGAAAGTTGGAGACATGGAAGAAAATTTCAAAGTTTTTAGGAAAATGAAGGACCCAAATATAAATGAAATTTGAACCAATCACAAGTTGACACATGTCTTGGGTAACGTCAATATGACATCATCCCAGTGGAAAAATCATGGAGGAGCAAGGGCCCCCTTTCTAATTGCATTATAAAGGGGTCAAGCTTCCGGGATTTAAGGGGCCAACGCACTTGAGCTACTAGGTTACAGCTCAGTGGTGACAAACACCGCTTCCAGCAAGGGGAAGGTGCCAAATGGAAGTGAATTTTCCATATGTCACAGTTATCAACGACTAAAGAGCGGGAATTTATTAAAAGTATCACCACCCATCATAAATCTATATCAGTCAAAATAGAGTTTCAACGGGTGGACATGTGTGGCCATTAAGCCAATGTTTCCCCCTGGATGGTCAGAGTCAACAAAGAAATATTTGCATATCCATGTCAATAGTGAAGACCATTATCAAGCGAGTGTGTCAAGCAAGAGAAAAATTAAATTATTGTAGCTCCTTTCCACCCTTGTCCTTCACCCAATCAAGTTTTTCCATGTGTCTCCCACACACCATCTCAGTATGTTTCTCGCCTAAAATCCCCGCGAACTAAGTTTTGTACCCCACACAACTACCATTGCATTTCAAATCGCCTATTTAACACTATCATGTGTCAAGCCTCTTTTTCTATATATGCCTTCGATTACTTGTTCACCAGATTAAAAACTTTCGTGCTCTCACAATAATCTATCCTTCCATTCATTAGAAATTCTCTACCATCCTCATCAGGAAAGTGTGAAGAAAGCCAAGGGGAAGCTAAAAATTCCCATGCAAAAACCTACTGACCCATTTACGGAAACCATTGATGAGAAATTTCCTAGCAAAAGACTATTTTTGGATATAGTATGCACCAGGGATGCAGGGCATTCCTCGCGGGAGGAAATCTACAATTATTTTGAAGATGAATGTCCTTGGATCACCATAAGGACAATAGTCGTCAATGATCAAACCCAAACTTCAGAAGAAACCCCACAAAACGTGACCAATTCATTTCCTCATAGAATTAGAGCAAGACCTAGGATATTTCCCTACACAAACATGGTTAGATGGGTGATTGAAACACTATATATTTCAAGGAGAATGTTCCACACGCCATATGGCACGATAATTGTAACATTCACAGCAGGGACCTTACAAAGGACGTATCAATTGCAAAACCCGCAATACGTCTATGAAAAAATGTATGTGGAATATTTTTGTAAGAAGAATGAGGATCCAATGGAGTTAATTAGGGAATGGAGGGACAAACCGAACCAGCACAAAAAATAACAAGAGGATACGTATTCTATAGACTCACTAGCCTCTCCTTTCATTCAGGTGGCTTCCATGATTTTCAAACTATATGCATACCTCAATGTTTCTAAATTTCCTAAATATTCTGTTCCTCTTATTCATGGGACCTATGAAGGATATATTTTTTACTGGGCCACAATAATTTCCAATAATCCAATGACCGTTTTCGACCTTCGTGCATGCCTCCATGACATGCCTGATTCTATGCTTCCCGACCAGATTATACACTTAGAGTCCGGGCTTAGGGGGACACACTCATTTTGAAACAATTGCAGAGGTGAAATCACTAATATGATCACACAAATAGGTAGTCCTACTTTATTCTTCACCCTTAGTGCAGCTGATACCAAATGGCATGACCTACACATGGTCATGTCTAAAAGTCCCCCACCAAATTCATCATAGTTGTCTCGATGGAGATTCAAAAATATAATAAAGAATATGCATCAAACAAAAAAATACATTCATTGTCGATTCACAGTCTTCCTCGAAGAGGTCTTGCAAAAAGGTTTTCATGCAACAGAATTCTGGTGTAGGTTTTTGTCTAACCATCCTTCTCCTCTTTGTTTTTATTCCTACACATACACTTGCCTCACAAATTTTCCTTTATCATCTTTGCAGATATGAGTGGAAATGTAGGGGCTCCACACAAATACATGGTTTCCTCTAGCTAGAAAACACACCTGATATGGACAACCTCGATTGGCATGACCAAGCTGTAGTTGATAGAGAAAAGTACTATTTCAATTAACACATTTCTGCTTGAATCCTCGGTTTTCTTAACAACGTGAACCTTTTGTACATCTTTATACAGAGCATGAGCCATGCATCCTCCCATCACTAATGATATTTGCATCCTCTTGCACTTAGGACTATGAGGAGCTTGTTAATTATGTTTAGCGACATACAAAATTCCACACCTATTCCCGTCTTCACAAAAAAGGTCCTATTCTTGCTTTTCGCTATGGAGATCCATGGGATTCACATCCCACATATTCTTTGATGATTAATGAAAATGGAAAAAATAAATATGTCACCGCTCGTTATGACGACATGTTAAATTTTCACAACTCTGACACACTATCCATATGGAGAGCAAAAATCGACTATTAGCTGATTCTGTTTTGCCATGTTGTTCTCCACTACATCTCAAAATATGAAGTGAAACCAGAGACAAGATCAGAAATCTATCACCAAATGTTGTCACGTGTCTCGCAAGATTTCCACCCGGAAGCACTTGTTGTTAATGTTGTTCGAAAAATCTTGATAGAAACAATTACCGATAAGGACATCAATGCACAAGAGACATGCCACATGCTACAAAAAATTCCCCTTTCACTCTATAGCCACTCATTTGTTTCTCTCAATGTTAGCCGAACTGTTTTTAGATGTGTTTCTCATGGTCACGCTGCCCCCTTCCCAAAACCACCCTTCATTGTAGCATACATGGATAGGCCTCCTTCACTTCAAACACTAAATCTTCTTGAAGTTGCATTTCCTGGTTCTTCTCTACTCACCAAAAAAAAAACCAATGGAAACATATAAACCCTTCCAATATTTTTCATGTCCTACCTTGCTACAACTCAATCCATTCTCCTACCGATGTATGCTATGCCTCTTTCTGTTGTAGTGAATTTCACATTGGGAAAAAAAAATGCATATTTTGCATGTCATGTTCATCATGCCCCTACAGACCCCATTTCCCATTGTTGTGATGACACCTTCACTAATGATATGCCCCACCCCCCTAAATTTTTAGACATGGATGAATGGAAATTCCTTTCTCAACTACATCTTGGAAACAACATGGAGGTTTATGACCTTGATATGCTTGGCCATCACGACTTTGACTCAAATCACAAAATGGCCCATACTACTATCCCTTCCACTTTGCAAGAGACAACCATACATTTCATAGACTTCATTCGCTCATCCACCCAAGTCCATTCAAGCCCCTCTCCAGTTCCCTTCTCCCTTAACTCATTATCACCCACCCAAAAAGTTGCTTTCAACATTGTACTCACCCACTTTAGGACCACTTCCTCCATTCCTCCACTTAGAATGCTCATCCAAGGTACTGGTGGCACGAGGAAGCCTTACTTAATTGATTTCCTAAAATATACATTCCTTTCTGAATCTACTCCCATTTCAAGTCCATTGTTTCTACTTGCTCCAACAGGTGTTGCAAAATTTGACATAAAGGTGCTTACAATCCATTATTCCCTATGTATTCCTTTAGTTTCATTGCATCCTCTTAGGGCCAATCACTTCTACATCTCCAAAATCAACTTCGTCATTTCAAATACGTTTTAATCGATGAGATGAGATTTTTGAGCCTAAACTTCTTTCACACATAGATGATCGCTTAAGGGAGGTATTCCCTTCATATCAGAATGTTCCTTTCAGAAATCAGTCCATCATACTTGTTGGTGATATTGGAAAACTACCTCCTGTAAAGTAAATCCCCATGCATTTCAGCACTTCATGTGACAATTACCTTTGGCGCAAATTTGACATGGTCGTCACACTATCTACCATATTTCGTCAACAGGGGATCGAACTTGCTTAAGTTGTGTTCTGCCAAATGCTCATGAATCTCAGGAATGCAAAACCTACTATGAAGGACTGGAAACTTCTCATATCAAGGACAAATTCCTTTTTTTTAATCAATTAGCAATATAAATTTGACAATGCAATGCACCTATATCCAACCAACCTAGATGTCACATTGCATAACAAACAAATTCTCAAAAAGCTGAACATGCCAATTACATGATGCTATGCAAAGAAAAGGAACCACCATCCTGTTGGTACACACAAAGAAGATGAATAGTTGGATGCAAAATTTCTTATTTGTAATGAACAACATGTTTTCCTCACATGCAACTTGTGGGTTGAAGGAGCCCTTGTCAATGGAGCACTTGGATAAGTAGTTTCCATTTTGTATGCACCTAGATCAAAACCCCTTGAGTTTCCATCCTTTGTTGTTGTTGAATTATTATAATAAAAGGGCCACCATGGGATGAATTCAACCCATATTATGGTCCACTCCCCCCAATAACGTGAGCCTGGCTCTCCTAGGAAAATTCCCCTTCGAATGGCGTGGGGCTTAAAAATACATAAATCACAAGGCATGACATTAGAAAAGGCGACAATGGACATTGGAAACACATACCACCAAGGCTCAACATTCACTGCCATCTCCAAAGTTAGAACCATTTTTGACCTTCACATATCTCCACCATTTCCCTTCAGCCGCTACTCCCGCATGCAAGGCAATGCATACATCAAACATAGGAAATAAGAGGAGTCATTTTTAATTTGAAATTATTTACAACCATCTACAGTCTTATCATTGCATCTAGTCCCTTCTGATTCCGTTTCAGTAAGTATAGTTTCAACTCAAGTTCAATATACTTGCTTTCTTTTAAAAATATTTGCTGCTAATATTTCTTGAAATTTCAAAATGTTTTCCCTTTCTCAAATAAATAAAAATCTTCCTCCTCCATAACCTGCTATCCTTGTAGTATTTTTTGCATTTCATCAATGTTTTACACTTTCCTTTACTTATACTAATAAAATTATGATTTCCATGTAAGTCATTCAGCTAATTCAAAAACCCTTGTTTTTCCCCTTTTTTAGACTATCAATATAGATATTGAGTACCTTTCCCTACTATATGGATACTGCAAAGAGATACGTTCCCAACAACTTGCTCTTCTCGGCATAAAGGAAAAACACCTTCCGCGCTCGCTCTTCCTTCTCCATCGTCTACAACCAACTATTGCCCTTATCAGTAAGCTGAAGGCCTTCCTACAATTCCTTATACTTATTCATGAAAGAGATAATGTAATAACATTTCAGATGGATTGGCAGTCCCGTAATTCTCATATTGGTATTGTTATAGATACAAACTGGTGTTTCCAATGTCGTTGCTCTCATTTTATATATGAATAGTTGCTTGTCCAATGTCATTGCTTCAAATCCAAAGTAAAAAACACAAAATTCTGTCAAATTTGTTCCATCAAATTTTTTTTGATAGTAATGGACGCAAAATATTTCACTTTTTTTTGCATCTGTTCCATCACCAACATTGATGCAATTCTATTTGCACATATTCCTCTATTTCAGTACACATCAACCAAGTATATCTGGAACTAAAACAACCATTTGTATAAGCTTTGTATTCTTATTAATGGATAATACTTCCTTTTGTTAATCTAAATATCAAGTCATAACTTCTTTCAATTTAACCAAACCTATTGTCTTAAAAGTTTTAGCTTCTATTCTTGTTTCTCTCTAATTGGTTTTAGATTCATTTCGATTGAATACTATTTCCTATAGTATTGTTACATGTTCATTGCAAGTTCATTATAGTGTTGTTACATGTTCCTTTCTTGTATCTGATTCAAATTTCAATCATTTCACTGTTGTTTCTCGCCTCTTAACTATTATTTCAAGAAGAGGCTTACAGTACTCATGTGACATCTATATTTGAACATATGTATATATATTTAAAACTATTAAAATATTGTGATAAAAAATTGTAATAAACCACAACTTTGTTGGTACCACTATTGAGATATGATGGAGCACAACCATAGTAGATCAATTGAGGAAATCAATAGTCAAGTTGGGAAAGTGAATCCAAGCTCATATTTTAGATCAGCCCCATTAGAACTCTAATTCAAAGCTACACATATCAATAGCCTTCATTGTTATCCAAATCATCTCCACTTCCCTAGGAATTATGTTTCAGAGCTGGATTTCACTTCTGATGATTTTTATCCCAGTTCTGATTTGGTTCAAGACATCATAACAAGTCTAAAGCAGTGCTACAACAATCCTACCTTTTACTGCATATGCCACAAAAATGTATAAGAAGGGATCTCAATGCTCTATGTGCCAAGAATTCCATGAGAAAAAAAACTGAAGACAATCACATTAACACGTAATCTCATGGGACTCTTATTTATTGCTTCCTACACTAACGATCCATTTCACCTCCATTAATCTCATCAACTACATTATCAAGCAATTCCTCCTATTATCTAAAATAGTAAAGGCCATCCAGAGAACAAAGGCCACACACTACATCTCCTTTTCCAAGGACCCATCATGGCCAAAAATTCGTTGGGATTGGAAGAACCACTGATACCCTTTTTAGATTTATTTTTGTCTTAATACGTATTTTTGAAAGTAGTATTAAATGCCATTGGTTATGGAAGATTAACTTAGTCAAGGTTTTGGAAATGATAAATCTCAGTATATCCTAGCAAATTTCAAAGATCTTTGAAATGAATCGGTCCATAAAAATAGGCTCCGGACATTTATATTCCAAATTGAGGATCTCATCACCAAATTTCATGGATTCTGTCCTTTGCAAGTAATAGGATTATTGTTGCTCGAGACAATTACTGCCAGTTATTTCAAGTTTATTGCATATATCATTGTAAGCTAGGTAGTTTATTTTCCTTATGACTAGCATATATGTTATTTCTTGGGGTTGTCAATGCAATGTGATCTTCCATTCCTTACACTCGATATTGTATCATTTCAATCTGATTTCACTAATATGTCTGTCAAATTCCATGCCCGCTCTTAGCACCTTTCTTTATTGGTTCAAGGAAATTGTTTTCTCTTAAATAGAAAACAACATGTAGGTTTGATTTCTTTGGAATTCACTAAAAGTAGGGCATATGCAATAAGAATAATGCATCTTAATTACTACTAAAAATTAAATGAATATTCTCAACTATGGAATGACATTTAGGCCAAGGAAGATACTAGAACATAATGGACATGAATGCTGGTTTAGGAGTTTTTTTTTTTTGCCTTGGTCAATGATTATTTTCATGTGAATTATTTCATTGATAGAATGCAAATCTCTCTGCCACTTGATATCATGGAAAAGAGGATGTAAGAGTGTGCCTTTTCTGTGTGACTTAAATTATATGTTGGGTTTCCTAGAACAACAATTATACAATTCTTTTATCCTTGAAGGTGCTCAAAGTTTATGAGTGGCCTGATATGCAAAATAAATTTCATAGTTTGAGAACACACACCCTTGTCGCTTCATTTAACATCTCTTTTGTTCGATCCAATCTACATACTCAACACAGACCATGTATTAGAAAAAAATATGTCTAAATATTTGTCATGTACGTTTTTCCCCTGCCATAGCTTTTCATGGAGCATTTTATTGGGGCATTCTCATTATTGTTATTTTCTAGTGATTTCAAGGCAATGGAGCTTTTTCTTGGGTTTTTCGCAAAACAGAGTTGGGGCGCTCATTTGAACCATTCCATGAAGGCTCTTTCCCTGTTAATGTTTTGTAGTGGAGGATTTCATATAAGCATTTTCATCCTCGGTAGTTTCTATTCATTTCAAAGTCATGGAGATTTTTCCTTGGGTATTGTCCTTGTGGGCATTTTAAACCTGAATTTTCATTCATGGTGGTTGAAGTGACAGGTTAGTGTTAAAATGACATTTAATCCCTTAAATTTTCATAGTTGGGGCGTTGAAAATTTTGGGGAAAAATCCAGGCGCTTGGTGTTTTTTCTCTACAATTTCTCATTCTCCATCTATGGTCAATGAATGTTGTCAAACTCAGTATTTCCTAACAAAGTTCAAATATATTTGAAATGAATTGGTCCACATTTAACTTTAACCTGTTGGGATCAAAGTATTTAATAAAAAACTCTAAAGGTTTTGGTTAAGTCTAGATGTTTGGAAAATTAAGATCTATTTGAATGCACTCAACTAGAGGAAGTCTCTAGCTCTTTCCATCATTTTAAATAAAAAGGATATTGAATCTATTCCACTATGAAAGGTTGGAAGATATATAGATGCAATGCATGTGGAATATTGAGAATGATTTGACATTGAAAAAAGTAGCGAAAGTGTCAAGAATCTCATAGAAAAGAAAAGCAATAAAGAACCCAAGGAATGGCCTTTACCCTTTAGAGGTTCACAAGTTAAAAAAACTCAAGGAAACAACATTCCTTGGATCCCTACACCTTTGCATCCAAGGAAACTTGTAAGCTTGGAAATGCCTATTTTTTAGTGCAAAATTAAAATTTGAAATTATTATTTACCATGTAGATGTATCGCAAAAATTCTAAAATAGTAATGTGGGGTCATCCATCCCCACACTTCTGCATCCAAGGAAACTTGTAAGATTGCATGCCGAAAAGGACCTGCACATTATGATCGCTTACAAGCCAGCAAGGCATAAAAATAAACACAAGGGTACTTGAATGCTCTTATAACTATAATATGATGTGAATTACTTGACATCAAGATTATATATTTTATTATCTACCCATATTTTACAAAAGAGATATCTACAAACATGGAAAGAAACTATTAATATTCCAAAAACATTGTTTTCTACCCAAAATGCATATAATGGTCTGGTTGAAAAATATTTGTGTGGGTGAGATATACAATATCCTTGTAAGGTCCATATTCCATGTTTTTTTTATACAGACAAGACAAAGAGGCTTCGGCTGGTTGGTATTCTTGATAGAACTTTAGAGAGAAGAACTGGGCATATGATGGAAAAATACCAATACCATGCCATGATGGTTTTCCATAGATTTCTTTGGTACGTTTTCTGCTACTTTGATCTATTTCATATAAGAATAAAAATAACTGATTTGATTCCTATCTAGAAGCAAGCTGCTCTTCTAGGTATTTCACCATTCGCTCCAAATCAGTAAGTTGGTCTTGCATGTGTTCAAGTTTCTCTTTGGTTGCAGCCACTACAGTTTCTAGATTGGTATTTTTGGTCTCCAATAGCACAAAATCCTCTATATTTTATTTATGTGAATCCGTAGCTCCTAATTCATACTCGAATGATTTTTTTAATCCTTGTGCAGAATCAAGATACACTTTCAGGTTTGCCACCATTTGTTGAGACTCAGTGGGTTGCCCTTGTGTGCGCTGAAGTTTCTCTTGGTTTTAACCATGATATTCTCTAGAATATCTTTATGGGTCTTCAATTGTATAACTCCTCCTCTAAATCTACATATATGTGCACATGGTTCTTCAACTCAGATTCCAATGCCACTTTCTCAACTTGAATGCTATTAAGCTTCAGAATTATGTGAAAATTTCCGTTCAACAAGGGAAATTGAATGCCTTTATTAATTTCTTGTCCCAAAACACTATATTTACTAGAAAAATTATTGCATAAACTAAACCGGATCGTGTCATAGGTTTTACTTTCAAATTCAGTGGCTTCACTTTGTGAAATTTCATCATAATCATGCATAAAAATTTTCCTGACTAGGGATAGGAAAGCTATTAGTTAAGTTATTAACTGTAATTTATTTATTTTCCAAGTAAAATTGATCCACTAGCTCAGAAAACTCTGGAATTATAACATCTAGCCTATGAACTTTAGAATCTCTAAGTTGTGTATTTTTAGGTTGTTGAATTATACATTGTACGAAGTTGAAGACACTGGAAATAACAGTTTCCAACCCTACTTTAATAACACGGATTTTACTTCCATAATAAAAAAGATAAGTTGATTCTACATTCATTAACAATCTACTACAAACATAAGGATTAACTGCCCTTTCATCGACAACTGTTGCATTTCTTACATCCTCCAATACCTTGTTCAAGTCTGCACCCTAAGCTTCAGTATCGAGGATTGCATCAAGCTTACCTCGAAGACTAACTAAAGAAGTTTCATTCAAAACATTTATAGCTTGCAAAGAAATCAATTCTTCTTTCAAAGAAGTTAGTTTTTTGACCAAATCAGAGAATTCCTGATTGGTGGCTGGAAGCGCTATCTCTCTTTGTCCAAGAGTTTCTTCTAAGGAAACCTTATCTTCTTGAACACATAAAGCACTTAAACCTCCTATAAAATTCTTCCCAGTAAATTTATCTTCTTTTTCTATTCCCGTCTCATTGAATCTAGCATAGATGCTACCAATTTCTCCATCTGAATAAAATCATCCATCAATTCAACCTTGGGTGCATCACTAAGCTTTTATAATTTTCAAGAAACTTTTTCTTTTCTAGACTGATCCAATTCTACATTCAATGTTGAGGCCCATGACTCTGCACTAGGATCACCATCATTCCCATCTTCAAAAATTATGGTCATGATTGGTGGATTGCTTGTACTACCACTTCTTGATCCTTCTAAATGCAACTCGAAAGTAGGTTTTTCTCACTATCCCATCGAGGATTCTAACGACTCCAAAGCATTTGAAGGGTTTCTGTCGCTATCCCATCAAGGATTCTAACTATTCCACAACACAGGAAAGTTTGGAAGTTGTTATAGCACACATAACTCTAGAAGCCTTAAGATCATCGTCTCTCTTTAATAAAGTGTCTTTTATCATCTTGTATTTTTCCTCCATTGCTCACATGTGTTCATAAGATATTCAATCTCTTTATGAGCATGTTCCCAGTGACTATCAATTGATAAATCTATAGAAGAAATAGGCGAAGTGGCACCCCTACCAAAAGAATTCTAAAAGTTCACTTCCCCAGCTTCCTTTCTATCTATCTCTACTTCATTTGAGCCAGTGAAGCAAGCTCTAACGACCTTTTGCACACTAGACCCCTGAGTCTCTGGCACTCTACCTCCAAATTAGCAGTTTTTTTGAACATTTTTTGAATGGTGTTTGTTCACAACCTCTGCAGCTTTCTTGCATATGTCCCTTTCATCAATTATCGAGTCCATTTCCTTATTAAGTGAATTAATAAAGCTTGTATTTAATGGAAGGATATTCAATTACTAATGATTCAAGCTTCACATGAAGAACTTTGATCTCAGCATCAACTTTATTTTTGGCCTCATGTATTTCCATTAAATTTGAACTTTCCTGCAGAGAATTATCCATTGTATTGTGCTTGGTTTTTTCTTCAAGTAGCATCTGCTCTAATTGCATGTGCAGAAAGGGCGAGAATATACTCTAAGGTAGCAGATGGTATTCAAAATGACAACTACTGGGAGGGCTTGAAAAATTTGGAGGCAGAATACAGGAATATTCTTCTGAAATAAGAGGCAAATTGGAGATTAAAAAGTAGGGCTGTATGGCTAAAGGCGGGTGATAAAAACTCCAAATTTTTCCATAAGTTTGCCTCGGGTAGAAGGCGGGATAATGCTATATGGGAAATTAAAGAAAGGGGTGACACTCTATAAAGGAACTCAGAGATCAAAAAAGCGGCTGTTGAATATTTTCAAACTCTTTTTGCAAAAACAGATATAGTATTGGCCGAGGACCACATGGAAATGATAACAGAATATCCTGTGATGTTTAAAGAGGCAGACAATAGGAGTTTCATGGAACCAGTGACGTGTGAAGAGGTAAGGGGTATCCTATGCTCATTCACGGTGGACAAAAGCCCGGGTCCATATGGCTGGACCCCAGAATTCTTTTTACATTTTATTGATGATTTGATTCAGGATCTAATGGAGATGGTGGAGGATGTGAGGACTACAGGACAGATCCAGGGTGCTGTAAATTCTACTTTCCTTGTTCTTATCCCAAAAAGATCAGGGAAGCTAGGCTTTGAAGATTATCGACCTATTTCTCTGTGCAATACACTTTATAAGATAATTTCCAAAGTCATTGCAAAGAGATTGAAAGGAAATCTATCTAGGTTTATTTCTCCGAAACAAGCTGGATTTCTTAAGGATAGGAATATTCATGACGCAGTTGGGCTGACACAAGAGGTAATCCATAAAATTGGGCTCAAAAATATGGATGATGCTGTCATAAAGATCGATTTGAATAAATCTTATGATAGGGTGGACTGGATATTCTTGAGATTGGTGCTTCATAGGATTGGTTTGGGCACTAGAGTAGTGGCTTGGATTATGGGCTGTGTCTCTAGGGTATCCATGGCCATCATAATCAATGGTTCAAAAACCAAATTCTTTATGACTGGGAGGGTTTAAGACAAGGATGCGCCCTGTCCCCTCTGCTTTTTATCTTGGTTATGGATGCACTGAGTCGTCGGATTAGCAGGGCAGGAAATATGAACTCATTCTGGGGGATAAAGATCAGTCCACAACTGAAGCCTACTCATAGTCTATTCGTGGATGATATCTTAATTTTTGGTATGCTGGTTCTTAATGGGTGGGTGAATCTGAAAGAGATTTTCTCAGTGTTCTGTAGGGAAACAGGTATGGTCATTAGTGAAGTGAAATCTTGTATCTATTTTGTGGGAGGAAGTGAGAGGTATAAGAAAGAGATGGCTATGCTGTTTGGTTATAATAGTGTGTCGCTTTATGATGGATTTACATGCCTGGGTTTCCGTATGAAGGAAATGAGCTACACAACAGAGGACTGGAGGTGGCTACTACAAAAATATGACAAGAAATTAAATGTGTGGTATAATAAATGGCTCTCAAAGGGTGGAAGATTAATCCTGTCACAGGCTATGCTACAACAGTTATATGTTTACTGGGGACATTTGTATACTATACCAAAGAATATCAGGTATGAGATCCGAAAATTGATGGCTAACTTCATTTGGGAGGGTAGAGAAAATAAAAAGGGCATTCAATTGGCAAGGTGGGATCAGTTAACATGCCCAAAGGATAGAGGGGGATGGGGGCTATTGGATTTGGGACATTTTAGAATTTCTCTCTTGCTGAAATCCATGTGGAGAATTCTTCATTCCGGAGGATCTTGGCAGGATATCATAAATCAAAAATATTTGGGAGGGGCTTCTTTAGAGGATTTGTTTGTCTTGGGATGGAAATTTGGGAGTGGTTGTTCTGCTATCTGGAAGGGTTTTGGAAAAATGTGGCCGGTTTTAAAACAACACCTGATGTGGCAGTTCGGCAACGGAAAAAAAATCTTGGTTGGGAGCATTAATATGATGGGAAACTGGAAAAATCTTCAGTTTCCGGAAGGCTTGGAAATTTTTTTAAATTAGAAAGGGATCCTATACCTTAGCCAATTAATTGTTGAGTGGAAGGGTGATATCTCAATTTGGAAGGATAAGGAGAGCCTAGGACTCTATGGCAGATGGGGAGAAGCATGGGATGCTTATTTAAACATGCTGAGAAGGCAAGGCTTATGCAAAATGCGAGAAGGGGACCTACTAAGATGGGTAGGCTCTAACTATGAAAATGGGCCGAGAGTAAAATAATTATACAGTTCTCTTATAGAACAAAAGCTGGAAATGGTACAAGACTGTTGGTTCGAGATTTTATGGAAGGTAGATGTTCCTGTAAAAATGATTATTTTCCTGTGGCTGGTAAAGAATGACAAAAAATTGACCTGGAGGAACCTACAACGTAAGGGGTGGCAAGGGCCTGGATTTTGTATTCTATGTGGCGCAAATGATGAAGATAATAAGCACCTATTTTATTCCTGTCCATTTCCAAAAGAGACCCTACAACTACTTATTGAATGCTTAAAAATACAGATCCCACAATTTGAAGGCACGAAGGAATGTTTGCAATGGTGGATGCAAAGGGGCAAAAGCTTGTGGCCTATTCCAATCTTGTTTCATTGGCATCTCTGGTGTGGGAGAAACAAGAAAATTTTCGAGGGTCGATGTGTGAATCCGACAGACATTGTAAAAAAATATATATATGGACTGGGCCAGCATAAATTGAATGGAGAAGCCTACCAAAGATCTATCAAAAAGACTTATCCCATTTCAGTTTCAATATCCAGTTGGATATTTTGATGGTGCGGCTCAGAAGTCTATATGTGGATGTGGAGTCTGGCTGCGTATCTCTACAGTATGTCATTATAAATTGTTCTGGAATGGTGGATTTAGGACAAATATGAAAGCTGAAATAATGGCTTTATGGGGCCTTATGTGGTGGGCATCTTTTCTGGGTGAAGATCACATCTGGATTGTGGGTGATTCAAAGGTCTTGATCGACCATCTGAATCACAATGAAAATATTAACTTGGGCTCTCTCTCACATTGGCTTCGCAGAATTGAGAATTTAAAAACTGTTTTTGCAGGTATTACTTATCAACATATTTATCGTGAAAAGAATATTGTTTCAGATTATCTGTCAAAGATGGGGCTGAAGGCTGCTTCTAGAAAGATGAACTACCAGCTATATAATGCACAGGGTCTTCAAGCGGAAGGCTCAGTCTCGATCATATAAGTTCTGTGAGATTCAGGGAGGTTGTCTCATTAGATTTCAGTTTTAATATGTGTCGATACTTTTATAGTAAAACAATGTTGTTCCTTTTGTATGAGCTATGCAATAGATCTTTTTTTTGTCTTTTTCTGGGCCCTTCTGGCACCGGGGTTACATTTTCTATGTAATATTCTGGCAAAATTTTGGACTGTGATTTTTATTTTTGATTGTGCTCATACCGGTGATGACAATTTGACATTTTCAGTAACAATGGAAGTGGAGGTTCATGTAATACAGGTTTTGTAAGACTTTGATGTTTGTTCCTGGTACATTAATATAAACCAGGGTATTTTTCTTATTGAAAAAAAACATCTGCTCCATTTCAATTATTCTGGCATCAAGCTCAAAAATCATTTTGTCCCATTCTATGGCCTTTTTTGTCATAACCTTGTGAATTTTATCTTCATTTTCCTCTCTTACCTATTGAATCTTCCTCATGCATTCTTTCAAATCACCATCCAAATGGTTAACTCGATCTTCATGCTTTTGTTGTTTTATGGTATCAAATTGTTTCTTTAAATCCATTGCTTCTGTTTCAACCTTCTCCCAACTAGACATGACTTCTTCAACTACTTTAGCATGTTGCTTCACCAAATTATTGTTGGCAGTATTGTCTGAAAGGACCAGTAACAACTTTTCATTCAAACTCTTTAGCAACTTAGAAAGTAAAGTTTTATTTACTGAAGATTGGCATTTCACAATGTTTCACACATATATATACGTGATGAGGATTGAAATTTCACAATGTTTCACACAGATAGATAGGTGATGGAAGAGCCAGAGGATTTTCATTTATGCTTGCTCGCTTAGCCATCAAGTTCATTTGAATCTTCAGAACATGCTTATCGCTTATAGTTTAGTAGAAATTCTAGAATTTGATGGCCATTTTTAACATATGTGCACTAAAAGCATCTAATGGAATATGTATGTAAAAGTTGATTCTTCAACTAATTGATTTTTTATTTGAATAATTTTAAACTTATCCACACTAATTGATTTTTTATTTGAATAATTTTTTTTATTATCATTTATTTTGTTCATATTCTAGGAATTGGAGCCTTAGGGCTTTGTTGAAAATGTACAATTAAGCTTAAAGTGATTAATTTCTTTTTCTAAAAATGGTAGAATTTAGTGGTTATATGGTTACTTGTTGGTTCCCCATAAACACACGTTTGGAAATGTACATCTCTAAATTTTCTTGCCGCTACATACATAAAGGTCATGTGGACTATGATGGGATGTTGCGAGTGAAATTGATTTGAACATAAGAGACATCATTTTTGCAAGCAAAGCTCATCATTTCAATTCCAAATCTATTGTTGTCTTCAATGTGTCAACATGATACAACCTTTAATTCCTAAGGCATGCCAATTTTATGGTACTTCACATCCCATATGGATTCCTTGTCAAGTCAACATATATTTCTTCCACTAACATTCCCAAGATTTCTTTTCCATGTTGCAATGCTAGTTTACTTATGGTTGACGCTAAACTATTTTTTTATTAATATATTTTTGTTTAAATATCACATGTAAAGTGAAGGTAGAGTGAATTACACATCATGTAATATCAATAATATTATTTCTTGGTAGTGAATAAATTACATTTCTTCCTCACACTAAAAGTTAATTTTATTTTTTACTTTTGGTTACTTTATATCTCCATATAAAATTATGTAAAATTAAAGTGCAAATTGAATTATATTAATTATGGTCAACATCGATTTCTTTTGTTATTATTATTTTTAATTTGTTAATTTAAATTATTATTTTACTAGTTTTAAATGTAATTTTAGGTGACAACATCTCTCCCATACTGGGTTGTAGAGCGCCTCTCCCCGCAATTATTATATCGCTCATATGGCTTTAAAAAGAGTCTTACATCCTTTCAACAATACGGAGGTAGTGATTTCAACATATGTTTATGCCTTCTTCTTTTTTTAATAATGTGATATTTAGATGTTTGGGGGTAAATATTTGTGCTTGATAACATTTTTATATATAATATGTTATTATAAGGATTTTGATCACAAATTTAAAAATGTGATGTGTTTAAGTTGTTATTAGAATTTAAAATATTAAAGAGTTTTAAAAATTGAATAAAATATATGAATTATATAAATTTTATTTTGTGATTAATGAAATTAATAAATAGATTCTTTCATATTTGTATTTGTGGGTTAGGAGTTTTATCTTTTAGTTGAGGGTTATTTTGATACGAAGGGATTTTAAATTGGTGATCATTATGTAAGGAGTGCCTTAATAGTGCATCCATTCAATCACTATGGTAAGCTCCTTGAGCTATATAATTATTGGGTCGGGAGGCACTTTTCAACCCATACTGAGGAAGATGACATAGTGTCCCTATATGAGTAACCATTTAAATGCCAACTAAATTAAAAAATAAAAAATAAAACATAAAAAATTGTATGGGAAAGATGTTGTACTTTATGTAAATGAGTGCAAACATTTAAATTTCAGCTAAATAAAAAATATTAAATTATAACAAATTTTTTTCTCCAAAGCATATAATATATATAAAACATACATTAATTTAAAACAAAAACATCATACAATTAGAAGAGAGAAAAATAAATGTTAACTAAGGAACTAAGAAGGAGGTCATTGTGGAAAGAAATGAAAAGGAGGTCATTGTGGAAAGCAGTGAGCATTTTGAGGAAGTGAACATTTTCAGGTAAGGTTTCTGTTAGACAACTAATCCTCGAGTTAGTTTGTGTTAAGGTAATTGATTATTAGATTCCAAGAAACCTCAGTAACTTATTCAACAGTTTCTTGATGTATTTATATGTGTACACATTGTACATCATTCGTTGAGACATTCATTAATATATTGTTGATTTTTTTTCCAGTTTGTGTCTCTTACAATGGTGTCTAGAGATTACACAAAATAAACACATAATTGGTCTAGGTTATAACAATGATGTATCTTTTCACATTCCAGATTTTGATAAAACTATTAAATTTCGAAGTGCAGGATTTCTTGATGATGTAGTTCCAAAAAAAGTTGATAGCTGCCAATAGTGTAATAGATTTGGATATGTGAAAGATCGGTGTTTTGATCTTCACCTGTGCGAGCATTGTGGAAAGTGAAATCACCAGTCAAAAATATGTTCCAAAAAGAAGAGTACTGAAAGATAGAAGCTTATTTTTGGATGGATTGCTTCTTGGGAATGGGTGAAAGTAGCCAAGAAGATCTACAGGTCATATCAAAGAATTTTTTCGAGAGTTTTGACGAGTCTTGCAGTGATGTTGAATATTTCTCACCCTGTATTTGACAAGGGGGGATTTGTTTATGGTTTGCTACAAGTTCAAGTTCGATATTTCAAGCGAGCCCGAGTCAGAGATCGAGATCCACATCCCGAGACACAACCTATAGCATTTAGAGCCAAAGTTGTGAGACTTTAGTTGATTGAGTTGTTTGTGAGCCATAACTTCCATATTCAGAATTGTTCGAGGAACTATTATGATAGTTCCAAAGTTTATGGTCATCTTAAAACCACATTTTTTGTTGTTTTGAGAACTGCTATGTAGATTCCAGAGTTGGTGTTGGTTGATACATAGAGTTATCCCATCTTCGGTTTGTGGTCATCCTTAAAAACCATTTCTGAGAGACATTCAACTCTTGGCTGAGATGCATTTCTACATTGTGAGCTCTCATTCTTGGACTTTAATATATCCCTTTGGATTAAGGGGGGAATGTTATACAACTAATCCTTTGGTTATTTTGTGTCAGGTTAATTGGTTATTAGAGTCGAAGAAACCATGGGAATTGATTCAAGGACTTCTTGATGTATTTAAATGTGTATACATTGTACATCATTCTTTGAGACATTCATTAATATATTGTTGAGTTTGTTTCCAGTTTGTCTCTTACAATTTTGACACACATATAACTAGTGTATTCATATAAATAATGGAAGTGAATAGACATCAATATATAATAAGTATCACAACACTTGCTTCATAATATGTCTCACTTTGATAAAATTTAAAAAATAATAAATATTAACTAAATTATAAATTTATTTTAAATTATTATTACAATGAATTATAAAAATTATATTTGTGTGTGTATGTGGGGGGGGATATTTACCCCATTTTTCTATGGAGATTCTTAATTTGTAAATAGGATTTGGTACAATACCATGGGCCAATACCATGGGCTTATCAATACCACATGCCCAAAAACCATAATTGACTTCATATGACACTTGTTCATATCAAATTTTTTAATTAATCAATTTAATTAAAAGAGAAAAAATACCATAACTCATTTGCAGATAAATATCAACTTTTGATTGTGTATATTACTATGAATATTATAAAATATTTTATGGAGTTTAAATCCATACCATCCATATTATTGTATGTTTCTACAAATATGATGTCATTTTAAGAATTATTACTTGTGTAATCAACCTTTTTTGTTAGAAATAGTAGCAAATGTTAAATTAGAAAAGTATTCCAATGTGGAGATATAGTATTTCATGTATTTTTTCAATTATAATAAAAATGCATTTTGATATTACAACATAAACAGTAATAAAAAGTAAAGGAAATTAAAATAATAAATCAATTTAAGTCAATATGATACATTTTAATTTTTTTTTTATTAATAAAATTATAAGTCATTTTTCTATAAAAAAAAATCATAAGCTGCATATCACATTAAAAAAAAAAAAACTCGCGCAGAGTATGCCCTAAAACTGTTTTTTCCTGACTAAGAGATTGTGTTCCTCTTACGTAAGGAAACATGTTAATGACACAAGACCTAGATGCACCCTTACCGATAACTAGTGGGTAATTTTAGAGGGCATGGATTTCCTTGACGAGTCTTCATGGATAACAACAAGTAATGACTGTCCTCGTTGCTAGTTTGAGAACCAAGTTATGATAGGTTTTACCACTGTGTAAAAAAAAAAAAAAAAAACTAAATAATAAGAATTCATATTTCTAATCATGGTATTTCGGAACATATCATTAATAAATGTATAAAAGGCTTGATGACTTTATTTATTAAATACAAAATTAGAAATAAGGATATTTCTATAGAGATGCGAAATATATAATATAAATAGTAGATACAAATTAAGATCCATTATACAATACAAATTAAAATAATATTTTATGTTTGTCAAAACTTTATACATAAATTTAATTAATAAGCATATAAAAGCTTAATACTTACAATTACTTCTTTTTAAAACTCTCCCCCCTCTTTATATAAAAGTAACATTATCCATATCAAATTAAAGAAAAATGCTAAGCACATTGTTGGCTTGAGGGGTCATGGCCAATTTTATGGATAAAACAACAAATCCTCCAACTACTAGCCCTTTTGGCAGTGATCTACTTGTGCAGACCAAAGTCTCACTTGAAGCAGTATGGGGTGGTGTTAGAACCAAGTTTCCGCACCTTGAGGGATAAATTAATGAACTGGTCCTTAGAAAAACTGAATGAAACCTTATATCATTTTTAAACATATGCACGCAACAATATATAACAAAATCACCAAGAATGCGCAGAATAACACAAAGTCACTTTCGCGTTAGCGCATATAAACGAAATACATAAAGAGATCTAGATCTAACCAATGAAAATCCTTAAACATATCTATCAACCATCAATAAGCATTCATAAATATATCGGATATCCTTGTGAAATTGTCAATAAGTAAGATAGATAATGTGATATTTAATAGGACATAAGCAGTAAACCACTTAGATGCATAACACAATAAAATTGCCAAAAATTGTCCTTTCTACTAGCTCAGATCTGTTCAATACATCAAACTTCAATTCATCAACTTTACCTGACAAAATCCTTTGGCGCACATAACCAGGGGAGTCCACACACAGCTAGGACTAGGGCTCCATGCACACAGCCAGCAAGAGCCTCTTAACCCAACCCAATCAACCCCTATATATTCATAAACTTATCAAAATAGCATGAACTTACTTAGATCTTAACTACTTAGCTTAGAAACGATCTATCTATTTAGATTTGCCTAACACACAGATCCTATGGTCTCAAACCATGGTTTGAGGCCCATAGTTTACCCTTAAGCCTATTTACGTCAAAATTGGGGACTTTGACCCACCCCAAATCCCATTGAATTCCTTTTTGCAACACTCAAATACAAAATTATACAAAAATACATTGGAACTTGTGCCTCAGGGGACCCTACTCCAAGAGGCCCCCAACACAAACATGTGACTCGTACTGAGTCACTAAGGCACCTACTCTTAGATCTTAGCCTAAAAAGCACTGACAGAAGTTCTGAGAGGGAACACAGATTCCAAACTTTGCGTTGTGGCAACCTGGGCTTGCTGAACTAATTTTTTTGTGGTAGGTCCTTCAGCAGCCATCTCGATGTTGCGTTGAGTTTGTTGGATGGTCTTCAAGGTGGTGTCCAACCTCTGTGACAATTTAAGCGCTTCTTTTTCCCATGGTTGCATGTGTTCCTTCAGTAGTTGGTCCTTCCGACGCAGATCAAAAATCTCTGTCTGAATTGTTCTGCACTCCTGCAGACGAGCGAGGCGCTATGTGAGAACCAATGTGGGCACCAGTGTTCTGATTTCTTCAAATTGTTGCTCTTTCTGGTGGAGTGTGTCGCGTAACTACTGCACTAATGGATAATTTTGGACAGGTGTCCAAAATCTCATAGCTTCATCGAGAAGGTTTTCACATTGAGTGACCACGACAACAATACTATCTCAGGCCTACTTTTCTTCTACTGCTCTCTACACGTAAACTTTGGGCGGTGTTTCTGGCTGAAAATTTGTTTGAAGGTCTGCAATCTGCTACTCGTAGTTTGTTCTAATTGGTTGTACCTTCGTGCATGCTAATTTCACTACAACAGTCAATCCTTTGAGTTTCATAGCAGGCGCAACTGTCATCATGACAGCTGGGATATCTTTGCAAACCTAGTGGATTTTGAACTCCAGAACAATGCGCTGGGCTTCTGCTTCTGGGAAAGCTACTTATTCTTTATGCTGTTGTTGATGTGCTTGCTCGGCCTGCTATTGGGTGTCCCTTGTTGTGCATGTGTGGTGGCCTCTCTATACTGAAGCTCATCTGTGATTATGGAATGCATGAGATGGAGTTTACCTGCAGGAAAAACTGAAATATTAACGTGCACATCACATGTTCCTCTAAATTTGAGACATTGGTTGGTTTCCATATGAATAGATGGAAGGGGGATGTGAACAAAGCATCCATCCCAATAGGTTATTAGAGCAATGTCCAGGGGTTGCGCACTCATGACTGTCACGTTGGTCTGACTCGCTTGTACTTTGAGTTCCTACAATCCAACTTGTACAAGTTATAACACAGACTTGTACTGAACTTCCATGTCTATCCAACGATCCTCAGTCGTAGACGTGAAAATGTTGGCTATTTAATTTAAGTCATCCTCTATCAGCATCATGACCTCCTACCCTGGCTTTTTGGAACCTTTTTGCTTTTTGCACAATTCGCTAGCGGCCTGAGAGCTGCACTTGGTTCCTTTAGATGTGGCAGCTTCTCTTGTCTCCTTCTATGCAGATTTGTTCTTCTCAGGCAGCATTGTAGTTTCTACAATTTCTCGAGTTGTTGTGGGAGTTGCTTCCTTTTTTGTTTCTTTATCTATGACCTTCTCTGTCACTGTGTTTGGTACTGTCTCTGTAGGTTTCTCAGTGGCTTTCTCCGTTGATTTTCCTGTTGGAGCGCGGTGCTTTGTTGAATTAGGTGGGGTCAATGAGGTCGACGGCCATTCTGCTGCCACTCTCACTAAATCATCCTCAATTACCAGGTATGGTATCTCATACCATACTCCCTCTGCGGCACCATTTTTGCAAATATTAATATTATGGAATGTAGCTTTAAAATCAGTTACCATCTTGTATTGGTCATATAAGGTAAGTGACAGTCGCGATTTGACTGCACCGCTTGGTTCAACGTAGCATCATACAAAACCCATAAAATTTTATTTTCTTTTATGCATACTAGGTCTGAAGAGTTCCATAATGTCGCGTAGCACATAGCTTCACACATCTTTGGTTCAATCTTGGGGAACTGTGTATCTTTCGAGATTCTCCACCCAATCAGCGCAATCAATAGTAACAACCAAGCATATTGGAAAGGATTGTTGTGTTCCTGAGCCTCGCGCACATTTTCTAAGAATTATTTGCACAGGTAACTACACCAATTGTAAATCACGCCCTTTTCACAACGTCTTGCAAGCGCAATCACATGCACGGGCACCTCCTTAGGTCTGTACTTCCGCATCATCTTGCAGGCAAAGATGAGCATACCAAAACGCACTGCGGGGTCATTTATTTCCTCCACTACAAATCCATGGTTCTTTCTTGTGACGTTATAATTTTTCTTAATTTGTTCTAGCATGGCTTTCTTGTTTGCTTTAACACTAAAGTCAACAATAGGGTCTCCCCCCTTAGCAAGCAGACCCGTGATTCTCTGAATTAATTCAACGTCGATAGGGATGCGCTCTCCCAACTAGAGCGCGTCATCATGGACTAGAGCCAACAACTGTATGAAGCGGATATCATTTATGGTGCAGGGACAATTTTAAGGATGGAAGTTTATCTTAAATGTTAGCAACATTAGCGAATCTTACTAGTCCCTAATATCCAAATTTCAAAATGTTTGACGATAATTTTGTAAAAATGTTTAGATTTATAATTATTTTATATTAGACTATATATAATATTGGCGATTTTTAAGGTAAAATATTTTTATACTATAAAATTTGGGTGAATTCATTTTTAGAAAAATGGAAATTGGCAAATATGTTTTTTGGAAAAAGGCTGGAATATTATCCCACCTACGAATATTAGCCCCTAAAATTTTCACTGTTATGGGGTTGCGCCCCAAATGAGGGATCTGCAAAAAATTGAGCATGCATGCCTTGTGCAGACCTATCTCCCCCCCTCTTTCACTCGAGGCGCAAAACACCTCCTTCATAAGTAACCTGATCCAAATAAAGCTCTGGCACGAACTCTGGGAACTTGTTGACATCATTGATGTCCTAATCATCAAAGCAGAGCTGCAGGATCTTTGGGAGAATGTTCCCTTCCATTGGGACATTCTAAGGGATCAGGGGTACTTGGATACTCGTGTGCACCTTGTGCAAGTCCTTAGGTGCCTTTACAGATGGTTTGTGTGGCGCAATGTAGGTGGGCAGCCGCGAGAATGGGTCCACTTCAACCACATCCTTGTCTTCTTCTTCAATGGTTTCTCAGAATTCTGCCATAAGTATTTTCATCTTATCTCCAGTTGAAGGGCGCAGTCTTGGGTTCTTCTCTCGGGGAAATATATGGGTTCCATAGGATTTCCCCTTCTTAGTTTTGGATGGTGCAGGTGTTTCCATAATAGGCACTTCAGGCACAACATGGTCATCACTCGATCTTGTGGCTGTCATCATTTCAGGAATTGCGTAACCTATCATTGCTCAGCGCAATGCGTCCTCAAACCCTGGATCCAAACCAGACATAGACACAACAAATGCAATGGAAAGCAAAGAGCTCAAAGCACAAAATCACTCAGAAACAAAAGAGAACTATTGCGACCTCATAGGTCATATTTATACTTGTGGCGCATCTTCAACGGCTCCTTGTGCATTACAGAATCCATTACGAAAAAATAGTCCCAAATATGGAAAAATCCATTCATTAAATGCATCCTAGACGCTCCCAAAAATGGTAATAAATATTTCTTATCCAGTTTTACTGTTCCAACAGCTAGTTTTTTACACCTCTGTGACCCAGACAACCTCCTCACACAGATACCGTACGCGCGTCGCACCTTACTGTGCATTTGCCATCCCATATGTGTAGGTATGATGCTCTGGCCATATAGTCATTTTTTAGGTACAGGGTCAGCCCTGTACGAATTGAGACAACTTCCATTAACATATGCAGGCAGGTATTCATCACTTAACGTCGCCAGGCATACAACTCCTCCATCAATGATTTCTTAACAACATAGGGCCCTAGCCAATGCATCTTCAATTTTCCTGGGTGGCACACAAACTTGCAGTCATATAGTAAGACCAAATAATCCTCCTTGAACATATTTTTCCTGAGATTCTTGTCATGCCAGGCTTTTTCACACGCCTTTTGAACCTACTGGTGATAATTTGCAATAAAACGATCTTCTTCTAGAGCAACCAATTGCGACAGCCGGTCTTCCAGAGCATATTCTTTAGCCATATTGGTAAATTTTGCAATGCGTAGACTAGGAACAATGAACTCCATGGGCAACATACCCTCTTTCCCATATACCATCCTAAAAGGTGTCCTTCCAGTCAATTTCTTGAAAGTAGTCATATATTCCTAGAGAACTGCAGGCACTTGCTCATCCCAATCATTTCTGTTAGCATTTCATACCTTAGTGAGCGCAGTATCAAAAATATTATTGAAAGCTTCAACTGTGCCATTTGCCTAAGGATGATAGGGAGAGCTCTTCTGATGACGAATCTTGAATTCTTCAGTCAAGACTTCGATAGTGTCATTTACAAAATGTATACCCTGATCATTTATCAGAATCTTAGGACAACCAAACCGAGTCACTATATTCTCAAAATAAACTACACAGATGTATCAGCAGTACAATCCTTTACTGGTGTGGCTTCAACCCATCTGGATACTTAATATGTCGCATTGATAATGTAGTGTGCACCAATATTCCTTCTTGGAGGATTAATAGGCCCCACAAAATATATTTCCCATTTCTCAAAAGCTTGCAGTTCCATATGTGGATTCAAAGGAATCTTTTCTATGCGCTAAGGCTTTCTTGTCCTCTGACAGACATCACATGCACAACAATGCGCATAGGCATCATTGTGCAGCGTAGGCCACGATAACCCAGCTCGCAAAATCTTCTGCACAGTGACCTTACTTACATAATGACCATCGGAAACTGCTCCATGAGCTTCATTTAGAATGGCACGACGCTCATACTCCAAGACATATCTTCGCAGGACCGCACCCCTCTTATACAATTGTCCAGCAATGATGGTGAAGTCTTTTATGCGCTCTTTCTTATGTTGAACTGTATACTCCTCAGGCGCACGTCTAGTAGTCAAAATTGAATAATATCAGGGAAATTCTCATCAACCACCTTTATCACAAATAACTACGTGTCTGGAAACCCATCGTCTATATTTGTAGGTTCCTCTCCTCTTTCAATGTGCGACAGATGGTTTGGCCCAACATTCAATCTTCTTGTTTTCACCATAATTTCAAAATCACATTCTGGAAATAATAGCAGCCACCTGCAGATATTCCCCTCCAACACAGGTTTTTTGACCAAGTACTTCAAATCATAATGATTAATGAACATCTTAAATTGACCTCCTAACTGATAGTGGCAGAATTTCTGCAGTGCATATACCATTTCTAGCCCTTCCCTTTCCATGCTTGAGTAATTCTTCTTCACACATGATAGTTTTTGACTTGCATAAGAAATAGGATGATTCTTCTACAGGTTCAATGATGCAAGTTGCCACCATTTTTTCCAACTCTTCTTTCACCTTCTTCTTATATCTTGGGTTCAACTTGTATGGGAATTTTTTTACTGGGTTTGCATCAGAATTTAGTGTTATTTTCATCACTCCAAGTTCCCCAATGATTCCTTTCAACTCTAAGAACTTTTTAGGGAACATATCTTGATATTATGTTAGCAACTCAGCTACCTTGCCTATTGTGTCATCATCCAAGTAGTCTCCAATCTTTGACAACTTAGGTTTTTCTTCAATTCCAATATTCACTTGTCTGATCTTCAAGGGCTTTATTACATCCAGTGAGGTGATTGAGGGCCCAGCGACAACACGTTGTCCCTCAGACTCAAGGATCATGATATTCCTTGGATCTTCATCATTCTCTTCCACTGTCAGGTTTCTGCAATTTACAATGGTTTTCATCTTTTCATCCCAAGCTAGCGGAGTGCACTCAATTTCAAGCTTTGTGGTATCAAATATTATTTCTTGAATATTATGAAAAACTTGACCAATTGTATCAAATCCACTTTCAAAGTTAAATGTAAGAATAAAACTTTGTCAGCACAGACCATTCACTAGTGCCTCTGCATAGATTTGTCTCCAAGTACCACTTAGTAGGCACCTTTCCTAATGTGTGAATAAACATATGGACCCATTTAGGTCTTGGATCTACACCCCATACCTGATTCCATCTTGCCAAATGTCTTCGTGGGTCCTCTTTGCCATAGTATACATCTTCCATTTTAATAACTGGACATTTGAATTGCAGCCTCATCATGCACGCACACACCTCCCAATTACCCATGTTCTCCTTATGAGTTTCCCACGATCTTGTTGGAGTAGCGCGCAAGACAAGATCCAAAGCATGGAATCTCTGTCCTTTAGGCATATTCCTCTCAAGCTATCCTAGGAACATGTTCACATCAGTTGAGCCATCATAGTGTGGTAAATCACGTACCTAAGATGTTATAAAATGTAGATATCGGGTTACGCGATTACAACACAGTGCAGACATCTCATGCAGTCGATTCTGCCAGCTTTCTAGTTCTTCATCAGGGTTTGAAAAACAAGGCTATCCTTCTCCCACTTAAGATTCCCATCTGATATTGGATTAATCTAGTCTTCCTCGTGCAAATTTAGCTTATATATTTTAACGATCTCGTCCTCAACGTGCATTGGTTCAGTATACCTTTGGCCCTCTACATGATCTAGAGGAATAATTACCCTAACTCCATTGATTTCAAATTCCATCCTCCTCCTCTTCAAATTGATAACACCATCCATGTTGATGACCCAATCCAATCCTAGTAACGCAGAATAGGAATCAGTATCATCTACAATTTGTATGACTTCAAAGTCCACCATCACCTTAACATGCTTTATATTGACCACAAATTGTGACAACGTCCCTAAAGGAATGATCTTCTGTTGATTGGCCATGCGCAGTTGGATAGTAGACCATTCCAACTTTGGCTCTCCAATGTGCTGCCATGTTTAGTTAGGTAGAACATTAGCATCCGATCCCATATCTAAAATAACTTGGTTCATTTCATATGCACCAATTTGCGCAGTCATACACATCTCCCTACCCATTCTCTTCTTTTTCTTATAAACTTTTTTGACTTCTCGCTGTTCTACCATGGGTTGTTCTTTCTCTGCACAGTTATCTATCAATGCCTGCAGATTTTCAACTACCTTATTGTTGCACAGTAACTTTATACATGCTTGTAGGAATGGCTTAACCTCCTCATTTCCTCTGGCTTACTTCAGTGTTCTACCATATGTTTATGTACTTCCTTTTTCAGATTCTCTCAGTGCTTCAATAAAGGTCTCTTTTGCGTGCTGAATATTTAAGCCTTCTTTATTTTCAGGTTCTTTACGGATCTATACATCAGTGATTGGTTGCTTACCTTTATCTTCATTGGTAGCTATACCACTCCTAGTAGCCACATTCACACAGGGATATTCTTCACGAGTGTTTGCGTGAACTATGAATATTTTGTGTCAGGGTCTGCGTCTTCTTTTCCTGCATTTTAGCAATAAAGACAGGACAATCTTCTATAACATGATCAAATTGTTTGCAGTACCTGCAGGATTTTCGTGTTGGATTCAGACAGTCGCATGCATAATGGCTAGCATCTCCACAGTTATAGCAAATGACTTGTCCTCTTCCTCAGCTAGCCGATCCACCTCCTCAGCCTCTTCCTCTGCCCTGGAATCCTCTGCGCCCATAAGGGGATGCTGGTGATATAGGTTCAACCTGAATTCTATATATCTCTGATTTATCCAACATCATATCAAAAGTGTGGAAATGATGCTCATCATGCCCTAATGAAGAACATAATTTTCAAAATAAATATTTTAAGTCAGGCTGATATTTTATGATCCTTGGGAAAGAATCTGTGTCATGTAGCCCAGAAATTTGACAAGTAGTACACCATATAGGATTATTTAATGGAATAGGACCTCCAGCATTCAGATAATTGTTAAATATAGTACACTGGTCTTTATGGTGCCCATAAGCTTTACATTTTATACACGACACCTCTGCGCAAATCTCCTTGCCTTTGTATTTGCGCAGACTTTGAATTTCTAGATGCATGGCTTCCAACTGATTATGAATCTGTTGAGTTCCCAATGCAATAGGTGTTGGGGTAGCCTCGAGTTTAATTGCAACCTCCACAACCCCAGATTTTGTGGCAATCTTTTGCTGACCCAATGGTTGGTGCAGATGTGGGAGCAACATAGCAATGAACCATTCCTTATGCCAAGTATCATCAATAGAAAATCCACCATCTCTGATGGTGCACTTCAACCTTTGATCGACCTCCCATATAGATTCATTAGGCTCCTGAAAAATATCCTTCATTTCTGTCACCAGCTGCGCGTATGACTTAGGTTTTTTAAACTGCTCTTTTAGGGCCGCTTTAATTTCTTCCAAGGTAGCATTAGGGTTTGCTTGAGCGCACCTAATGTACCAGTCTAATGCGCAATATCAGAATGCAATAGCCGACTGCAGTTTTCTAATATCAATATTGTTGACTTGCTGAGCCTGTCATATGGTCTCAGTCACAAATCATAAGTGATCAGTGTCGTCATTTCCAATGCCTCTGAAATTAGGCAACTTCATTGATGCAACCATATCTACTTCAGGGGGAGGTGGAGGTGGTGGTGGAGATGCACTGCGCAGTGGAGTAGTTGATATGTGATGTGAGTTTATAAGTGGAGTAGATGGAGTGGGAAATAGACTCAAGGGTTTTTCTTGTGATGAGCTTTCTTCTTCAAAGTCACTTGAGCTATTCTGGTTCAGGTTCACTATCAGATCTAGGCTTCAGAGGACTATAAATAATTTTTTCAGAATCTTCACGGTAAATTCTTCCACTATGTGTAGTTGGACCTCTTTGATGCATTCAAGCAGTGTGTTCACATAGTTGGACCTATTTAATGCATTTAATGAGTGTAGGAACTTACCTCTAGGGCCTTTGAAAAGCCTTCTTTCTGCTTCAGAATATGACACAAATTGGTCAATGGAAAATTCAGTCACAAATCCTCCCAAGAGGTGATCGATCCAATGATCTACCACGCGATTGATATTATTGTCAAATTTATCTACTTTCTGGATCAATTCAGGAGTCCATTTAGTGATTATGATGTCTTTTGTGCAATGATGGAATTCAGCTAAGCGCAACAACCACTCTTGTAGTTCGTGCGCAAGGGAGAAAAAGAATATTTCATGCACTTCTGTATAAATATATTTCTGTACCCAATGTTCATCGGACAACTTAGTACTTCTATTCTCTTGGAGGTCAAATTCAAGGATATTTCTATCCATCCAACCTTGTAATTCATTTCATGATAGATGCCACAACATAAAATCTCTCTCAAAATGATCCCTGTCTCAGTAACGAAACCATTTGTTGGCTTGAGGGGTCCAAACCTAGGGTCAGATTTTATGGATAAACCAACAAATCCTCCAACTACTGGCCCTTTCAGAAGTGATCTACTTGCGCAAACCAAATTCTCACCCGAATTAGTATGGGAGGGTGCTAGAACCAGGTTTCCACACCTTGAGGGAGAAATTAATGAAGTGGTCCTCAACAAAACTGAATGCAACCTTATATCACTTGTAAACAAATGTGCGCAACAATATATAACAAAATCACAGAGAATGAACAAAATAACACATATTCACATTTTCCTTAGCGCAGATAAACATAATACATAACCAGATCCAGATCTAACCAATGCAAATCCTTAAACAGATCGATCAACCATCAATAAGCATTCAAAAATATATCATATATCCTTGCGCAATCATCAATAAGTAAGACAGATAGTGCGATATTTAACATAACATAAGTAGTAAACCACTTAGATGAATAATACAATAAACATGCCAAAAAATGACCTTTCTATTGGCTCAGATCTATTCAATACATCAGACTTCAATTCATCAACTTTCCATTACAAAACCCTTCCGTGCACACAACCAACGAAGTTTGCACACAGCCAGCAGGAGCCTCTTAACCCAACCTAAACAACCCTTACAAACGCATAAACGTATCAAAATATCATGAACTTACTTAGAACTTAAATACTTAGCTTGGACACGATCTATCTATTTATATTCACCTAACGTGCATATACTATGGTCTCAAATCATGGTTTGAGGCCCACAGTTTACCCTTAAGCCCATTTACATAAAAATTGGGGACTTTGACCCACCCCAAATCCCCTTGACTTCCTTTTCGCAGCGCGCACATACAAAATTATACAAAAAGACATCAGAAATTTTGCCTTAGGGGACCCTGCTCCAACACACATATATATATAGTTGTGTGTATCATGGTTTTAATGAAATAAAAAATAAGAATATCTCTATATATATGTGATATTTATATAAACATGTAAAATATTATTAAAAACCATCAAAGATCTATTTTAATTCTAAATTTATTTAACATATGGAATCTCTAAAGGTGCAAACATTTCCTCAAGTTTTACACTAATTTTTTTTTTTTTTTTTTTTTTTATCGTGAGAGATTTGATTCCTCTTGGAATTTTTAAATCCCAAGTTAAGATAGATCTATACTAATTATTATTATAGATAATTATCATTTACTAACAGTAATATTGAATTAAGCTCAGAAAAATGATAAAAAATTGTTTAGTTTGTTTTAAAAATATATTTTACTTAAAAATATTTAAAAAAAAAGTCCAATTTTTTATAAGATTAGTATGGTTACAAAAATTAATAAGCGTCTATGGGTGGGAGATTTTATGACATTGATTTTCATCTTTTACCTTTTTATGTTACTAATGATAAATTTGTTCATCCCACAATACTTTAAAAATAATCTAACTCCCTTTTATGACTTAGATATAATAAAGATATAATTTTGATAGTTGAAATCAATGATCTTTTTACACTGTCTTAAATTTTTCTTATTTTTTATTTCTTTATTGTAACATAATATCTCAAATTTAGTTGTAATAATATTTTTAATGATATTAATATTCTATAAAGTGACTTCATCCTCTATTCTCTAATGATTTGTCTAATATTTAGAATTTTTCCTTAAATCTCTCTAGTTCGAGGTGATTTTGTGTTAATAATTAAATTGATGTGAGAAAAAAAATCAATGATACAAATAACAACAACACACATTATTATTCAGGGAAATCCCAATGGGGAAAACTAGCTAAAAATATATCTATTATATTATGACTTAAAAACAATTAATATCAAAGTAAGCCAACACTTTGCAAAGTTGTTTTCAGATCTTAGCTATCAAATTTTACTATAGTTTCCAGTGCCTTTTGAAACACTTCATGTGTATGTTATCATTTTTATATTTATCGGTTTTGTTCTAGTATACTCAATTTGATTTTAGTTCAGTTTTATTTTGATAGGTTTGGAAAACTCAGTCTTATCCGCTCAGCCATGTGCTTCTCTTTTTTATTCGAATGAATAGCAAAAAATATTTTTTTCACTATAAAAAAAAGGCCAACCCCTTGGCCCTGCCTAATTGAGCCTTATAATCAACTCCCAACTCTAGCCCCTTAATATGGAGAATTCCTAAGCCTTTCAGAAGGCTTTAAATACATGTAATATCATATATTCATCAATACCAAGTGCCCAAAACCACCATTGTTGACCTAATAACCTACACATTTTCAACATGTCAAGTTTACCTAACCATTCCTCCTATTACTTGAGTAGAGAATGTTTTTTGCACTACAAGGAAAAGACCCTCTAGTGGAGGTTATAAAGGAGGTTTTTAGTGCTATAAAATTGTCCAAAATTGTCAAAAAAACATTTTCTACAACATCCATTTATGGTTAGGGAGGTTTTGGCGGACCATTTAACATAAATTCAACACAACTAAAAAAAATGGGTGGCCGAAGGTTATTGCGGATGTTTTTTCATCGGTGCGCTACTCTAGATTTAATGTATCAGTACGTACATGAAGACAATGTCCCAGGGCTGTCTCAGTCGAACGAACGCACGGGGATGTTTAGGTGTAAAACCGCACCAGGCGTAGTGTTGGTCATACGACGCACAGGGCTGTTCTAATTCGTCTTGGGATTTGTGAGGTGCCCATATGTTGTATCAACGCACCGATGCATATACCTTTATGATGCAATGGTGTGTCGTATCACAGAAAGGCACTAAGATTTATAATTGGTATCGATATTCATGCGGTGCCCATTGATCATAAAGATGCACCGGTGCTTATAGATACACAAGCGCCCTGGTACGCAGTATCACACAAACGCACCGATATTTATAACTACTATCGATATTTGTGCGATGCCCATAGATCGTACAACGACACTGGTGCATATAGACACATGAACACACCGGTCGACAGCTACTGACACACACCAGTTTTCATTTTGTTTTTTAAGAAACATCAACCTGTGACAGTCCAATTATTTTGATTGTTTTAAATTCATTATTCATCAAAAGTCGACACACACATATATATCTTATAACAATATTCATATGAATTAAATTATTATTAGTGCATTTTAGAACGACAATGGAGTATTCAATAGAATAAATTAAAACATATTTTATGATTATATATATATATATATAAGACAGTCTTTATCATATAAAATGGGACAGTTATTCGTATCCCTTTGTCTTTCAATTGGGACACTATGTCCATTACATTAAACAAAATGTTTGATTTCACAAACATATTTCAAAAATTAAAATGCTTTGCTTTGATATCCAAACATAGTGATCATCATTCTTCGCTTGAACTGCTCACTGCTAGGGCTACTTCCATGACTTCGGTTATTTTTAAGAATGTTTTGTTCACGTCGTTGATTGTTTTCTTCTTCTTCACCTTCCATCCACAAACATAAAAATAAACTGAAATGAGTATATATACATTGGTGAGAATAATGAAAATTTCAATATTAAATAATATACATCAATGTAAATTGAAAAGGAAAATGACGTACCATAGCAACAATTGACTCATAAACTATACACATTCTTTCAAAACCATGTACCATGTCATTTTTCAAAATTTCATTTGTTGGCGCAGTTCCATATTTTGTTTCCTGCAAGTTTTATACCCCATAACAAATCATATATTTAATGTAAAAGATGTTTTTGTTCTATTAATTATAGACGGAGCTAAGTAAAACAAGATCGATAGATGTTTACAAATTCCACAATTAAATTCTGATATGCCAACATATACTCACAACCCATATTTAACCCAATTTCAATCAATTCGTCTGATGGTTCTTCTTTGTATGTTAACACCTGTTTGAAGACATTCAATGATGATTTTTGTAAAACAAATTAAAAAATACAAAAAATGAAATCTAGTTAAGTTGTTATAAGGAAGTAACAATTACTCACAAACTTAGAAATCAACCCTTTTCTTCCTTGTCATCCTGTTTTATGTGCTAAATGGGTTCCATTTTCTTTTCTTTTCTGCAAGAAAATTCTTGAAAATTAATATTTAATGCTAAATTGTTTATTTATTGTACCTAATGATCGAAAAATTCAATGATTACATATTACATTTGAAGCACGTTTTTGTTGAGATGGCTCCTCCTGCGATGCAATTTTGTCCATTTCTTTGACCATCTCCTTGTACACCTCTTTGGACATTCCTACTGGCATATTTCTTATATCAATTTGTTCATCTTTTGAGATTTTCATAATCTTCATGAAAATGTAACATGACAATAAGATATTTTATTTTTATATTGATACATGAAAAGTAAATATAACAAAAATGATATTTCTAAATAATTCTAGACAAACATTTAAATGAATATTACTTTTTCATTCCTTCTTTTTTGTTGTTGTACGTTTTTGCTATTTAAAGTCTGACATGTCTCATTGACCAATTCTCTGGAAATTCTTCCTGTAGTTTAGATAAAATTTGGTTCATGGAATCATTGGATTGATTTTTGTATTATAAGTGGAAAGAATGTCTATACATTCGCTCCACTAGATCCCTCAAACTTTTGTAAAAGTTTTTCTCCCTTTCGTTAACTTCCAGCACCACTCCAGATGAGCTAAGGAGCAATTCATTTTCATTTGCATGTTCTATTTTTTTTCCTTTCTTAGAACAACATTCATTTTATGAGTTGTTGGTCCCTTTAGAACATTAAACATATGTGAATTAGTAGATTGTTTGACACATGTTATCTAATAATTTTAAGTATATTATTAATTATAATTAAAAAAAGAAACTCATATTGGATCGATAGTATTTTTTCATTCACCTGATTCATCTTTTTGCAATTTTTCCATTAAAATTTTATGCTCTTCTGGTCCTAGATTAGAAATAATCATATTGAGCTTCGTCATTTTGTGGCTTTGCATGATACACAGTAAACAATACATATTAGTTAAACTTACATATAGTTCAAAAATAATATTTTTTATAAATAATTTACAAAGAACTTGTCTTTTTTTCTTTTCTTGATGTGTTATCAGTATTTTTGTTACTTGATCTCTTGTCAGTCATTTCTTTATCAATTTGAAACATGTACCATATCATTCATTAATATATTTATAAATAAATTCTCAACTTTTTAGGTAGAAAATAAATCTCAAGACACCGGTGCGCCTTTCATGAGGTACACACCCCAGCCGGTGCATGGGGATACTAAAAACACACCACAAAAATAGTGTAATAGACCATACAATGCATGGGCTATTATAAATGCACTGCAAAAACAGTGTAATACACTATACAGTGCTATAATCGTTAAATGGAGCACCAGTGCCCTGTTTCAGACATGGCGCACAGATTTAGAAAAAAAAAATCAATTTTTTTATTACACAGTAATTGCGCGGTGCACTGTATAATACAACGCACCGGTGCAGTAGGGTTCCAGGGTGCAACAATAAAGAAAAATCCATTTTTTCCAAAAATTCACGCAATGGCCGAATTGATTGGGATTCAACTATGCAATTCATCCCGTGGGTTGGACGTTAATCTAAAATGAAAAACCCTATTTCTGAAATCACAGAAACAGGGAGAAGAGAATGGAAAAAATAAAAAAAAATGAAGGGTTTAGGGTAAAAATGGATAAAACTGCAGAAAAAGTAAAAAAACTACAAAAAAAAGTAAAAAAAAAAATCAAATTTAATCACGAGATGGTTTGAAATTCTATGATACAGGGTTTAAATCACCAGAGGTTTGGATCCTGATTTTCTGAATACTTCTGTTCGAACGTATTTCACTGCTCCACAGTGCCCTCACGCTCTCTTGCTCCAGGTCTGTCTCTTGCAAATATCTGGCTGAATATTTTAGCAAAAATAGTGAAATAATGAAAAATGTTTAGTATTTAAAGAATTATTTTATGAAATTAGATTTTCGAAAATATTTTGTTGTCCATTTTTCAAATTGCCGTTTTTTTTTTCACTTAAAGAAAATAGAAGTGTTTTTTCATTTGTGTTTATTCGTGACTGATGCAGAAGAGTTGTGAAACACCGGTGCGTCTGAGTAATACAACACATCAGTGCGTGTTATGATGATAAGCACACCGAACTGTATAAAGTTTTTTTTTTGCATGTAAGATCATAATAAAATAATGATAATTCTAAAGTACATGAATTTATTTTAATTATTTTCTAAACTTTATTATGTTACAAAAATTCGTATTATTCTAGATTTGTTATTTTACAATTATTTTCAAACTTACAAATTTAAATATTTTAATAAAATCATATCACATTAATACAATTAAAATTTTCACATTAATAAAATTAAAATTTTACAAATATTTTACATATAATTACAATTAAAATTACAATTACAATTGCAATTGCAATTTTACATTAATTTCACATACATGAATTACGATTAGAATTAGAATTAGAATTTTAATTTTACATACAATTACATTTACAATTCTACATAGAATTACATTTACAATTACAATTACAATTTTACAAATATTTTACATACAATTCAATTAAATTTACAATTAAAAATTTAGAATTTTACATACAATTAGAATTACAATTACAATTTTACAATTTTTCATATATACAATTACAATCATTTCACAATAAATTAAATCTTACAATTACAATTAAAATTTTACATTAGATATTTTACATACAATTACAGTTAAAATTACAATTAGTACAAATACAAATACAATTTTACGATTTTACATACAATTAAAATTAAAATTTCAATTACAATCACTACATACTATTTAATAAATATCATTGTCATTTAATATTAAATTAATTAATAAATATCATCACGATCATAATAACTATCGTACAAACATCACATTCGACTAAAAAACATATTCAAACATCAAATTATCATTATATATTAACATCATTACAACACAAACAACAAATATACATCTCATGTCAAATAACTCATGCTATTGCATATACACATGTATCTGCAAGCTAAACATTAAATAAACATATCTAACATGACCTAACAATATGCACCACATCATGATGATCACCAACATCTAAATTAAGTACAATTGCAACATGAACATAAAATACATGGACCATATATATATATATATATATATATATATATATATATATATATATAATTGAATAATGTTAAAAATATACAACTGTAATATGGTAGTATAACAACATCAATATCAGTACAAGTGGAGGCCTACTCAGTAAAGGGTGCAGCCTCAGCAGTCGATGGTCGAGCCTGCTCATGATCATGATCACTAATACTGATGGATGCATCAGGCGATGGTGGTAGTACAACATCGATATAAGCAGTAGTAGTGAAGGCTTTCTCAGTCAATAGGGTAGCCTCGATGGTCGATGGTCCAACCTGCTGATGATCATGACTAGTACTGATGGATGCTGTAGGCTGCTGACTGGACGTGGCCGATGGTCCAACCTCATCTCCATGATGACTGCTATATGCTGCTAGTGGAGCCTCATGTTCATCAATCACAGCGCGAGGTGAACGATCATGAGATGATGAGTCGCTGCTTGCGGATTGTCCATCATGTGTTGCGGCTCGACTACGCCTCTAGCTATGGACAATCCTCCTCAGTCGCATAACAATTGTCGTAGCTCATACAACATGTCACGCGACATGCCTCTCCACGTCCGTAATAGCTTATCATCGGCCTGTATGTCTTTGTAATGAGCGGGCCTGATGCCCACCTCAACATTCAATGCACTCAGTTGATTGCCCAAATCCATCCTATATCTAGTCTCAGGTCAACCGCACCTAGAAAAAGGTGGTATCGGTGCACCAGCAGGAGCATGTCTCTCTGTTGCACTGTCATAATCATGATCATGATCATCCTCGGCATCGGCCATGTCCTGATCGTCATCAGGATCCACACCTGGTTCATGTGGTGGATCCGACATCTCCTTGCCATCAAAAGAGCCATTTTCTGCAAAATATATACAAGTACACAACAATAATTAGACAATTTCATTACACAATTTAATAAAAACAAGTTAAAGAACATGTTAGAATAAATATAAATAAAACAGTAATATTACCTCTATCATCTGGCGGCTCATCATCTATGAAGAGGATTTTGGGATATCCTTGCCAATCTAATCCTGCATAACGACATGGGACCATAATGAAGGGATGTAGACCGTCAACACTGGCTAGTAAGTCAAGTGCATCATGCGATATCCTAGCTGGAAACATAGTGTCTCCCCATTTGGGCATCATCTGCCCCCACATGTGCATCCGGGCCTCGAACATCGACCTACGAGGCTGTCGAACAAAACTAGGTCTCATCTCTGGAAACCTCTCAAAAAATAAACAAAACATCTCTGAAGAAAAAGGGAAGTTGACCCTCCCTTGTGCATGAGCATGACATCTATATAAGGCCGTACAAAACTTCCGCAAAAAATGGCAGACCACCTGACAAGTCGTGGCTGTTGTACTAAAGAATCAACATAATATAAATGCGAGCAACTAATGTGTTGCCCGTCACTAGTGTTGTGTGAAATGGTCGACATGATAAGTGAGAGGCACTGCACGTCCTATCTACTAGATGCAGCTATACGTAACTGACCTCTAGGTACCTAAAACTCTGAAGGCGACAATACATGTGCACCAATGTATCTCTGGGAGTAAACTAACTGACTCCCTGCTACACAACCAGCTGGCACGTCTCAGAATGAGGGAAAATCCACCTCTCTCCTCGATAGTCCTGTAATAAAATAAATATCCTCCTTAGTCGGTGTGTACCATTGGTTAGAACCAACCTGGAAAGCCTGTCAGTGGGCATTCCACCTGTAGATAAGATATCTCAAAAACACACTATGGGCCTTTAGGGAAGTAGCCTCCTCATAGAACTTGAGGAGGCCTACCTGCCTAAGGATCCCCTAGGTATCTGTTGTAATAGGGTGAGGGTATGCATCTCTCTCCCTCTCTCGGGCCTTCCATTGGCGAATCATGTCATATTGTTCCGCATGTTGTTGCTGTTGTTCCTCCTCTTCTCTCTGAATCATTGACATATTAAATAATTTTCTTTTATTAAAACAGAAATGTATTTAGGAATATATATATATATATATGAAAGAAAAACAAACTACTTGCAAGCACAAATGTTTCTGTGTACTCGCTTTGTGCGGCTTAAGTTTGTAGCACACCGATGGCGGTGCCCATAATGAAATACAACGCACCGGCCTCGGTGCAACTGTCTTTTTTTCAAGCATCGTTGACTATATCTAAGGTCAGAATAGCGGTGCGTTGATTGAACTATACGCCCCGGATTGTATAGTCGTGTCAGCGCACCGACTTCATGACAATTACATAGTCGACAGTGTAGTAATTTACCCGGCCGCACCGTTGACCCTCTTGGAATGCTGAATGTGGTACACTGACATACACCGGGGCAGATAATTTCATCAATGCACCGCACTGCGATTCCCATGGTCAATGGTGCACCTAGCTAAATGAGGGCACCACATTTTATTTTATTTTTAATTTAAAATTATGCAGGGCACCTTTTGGTACTGCCCTAGAAACAGTGTGGATACCATTAGCACTGGTGGCAGTGCAACCTATAAATCTTACAAGCAGCACCACTACTCAGTGCAAGCCGAATGCTCAGGTGCACCGCGCGACAATTTTTTTTCTTTTCTTTTTAATGGTTATTTTTAAGGTTGTTTCAAATTATAATCCGCTAAAAGGCTTAATTATGGAAAAACTAGAAAAATACCTATACATTTTGCCGTCAAGGAGGCATATTGGCTGTAAAATTTGCAAAAGAAAATTTGCCCACCGTTTTGTTAGAAAATTATATACTATGGAGCAAGGCAACACATAAAATATGCAGAAAATACAAGCACACAAAACACATAAAACCAAAGAGACACAGATATACGTGGTTCACCCATTTTGGGCTACGTCCACCCCGAACAGTCAGTCATTCCTTTCTATTATCCAGCAAAAATGAAGAGACAAAACCTACAACAGATCTGCTGTAATATCCTCTGTTCTCTCTCACAGTCTCCCTATCTGTTTCTCGCTCTGAGAATACACATGTAATACACAGCCGCAATACAATACCCTCATAAAAGCGAGGGGTTGCCTTCTAGGGAAAAAAAACCCTAAACTAAACATAACTTCTACCGTCAGATCATCTGCCTATGAATGGCCCAGATTGACTAGAAATTACTATACTTTTACAAGGAAATTTTACATCTGTTTTTAGCTTGGGCGGTGTTGCCCCCGAAACCCCCCACCAGGGGGGGGCTCCGAAAAGCGCTGCCGCCCCCCCTGGACCCCCCACGAAAACGATTAATTATGGGCGGCATTGCTGCCCCTTTTAAAGGTACAAGGGTCCAATGATGTGATACAAAGTAAACAAGATAATCAGGCTCCACACCCAACAATCTCCCACTTGGAGACTGATTGTAGCAACTCCACCGCTGCTTCATTTGCTGGACAATGACTCCTCTTTGGACCTGGTTTTTCCTCATCTTCATCGTCATCGTTGAAGACCAATTGAAACTGAGCACATTCTCAATTTCTCCCTGGTTACAACTTTTGTTAGCATATCTGCGGGATTTTGGCTAGTGTGTATCTTTTCCAGCTTCAACTCTCCATCTTCCAATACTGACCGTATGAAATGGTACTTGAGATGTATGTGCTTAGTTCTGGAACGAAATGTTGAGTTCTTTGCAAGATGAATGGCACTTTGGCTATCACTGTATAACATTCCCATATCATGCTTCTTACCCAATTCATCCATAAACCTTTGTAACCAAATTATTTCTTTACTAGCCTTTGTAGCAGCAACATATTCTGCTTCTGTTGTTGAAAGTGCAACAACACTTTGGATTTTTGAAACCCAACTGACAACTGTTCCACCTACAGTAAATACATATCCTGTAGTGCGCCTCCTGTTATCTCTGTCACCTGCCATATCTGCATCAACATATCCCTGTAGAGAAATGTTTGAACCACCAAAGCATAACGCTTGATTTGTGGTACCTCTCAAATATCTGAGAATCCATTTTACTGCCATCCAATGTTATTTTCCTGGATTATTCATGTACCTGCTTACAACTCCCACTTCATGTGAAATATCAGGCCTTGTGCAAATCATTGCATACATTAAACTTCCAACTGCTGATGCATATGGAACTTTAGAAATATAATCCATGTCTTCTTGGGTCTTGGGGCACATCTCCTTACTAAGTTTGAAATGGCTAGAAAAAAGTGTACTAATTGGTTTTGCATTCTGCATATTAAATCTTTTCAACACCTTTTCTATGTACTCATTCTGAGACAGTGTTAATTTATGATTTTTCCTGTCTCTAGTTATCCTCATACCAAGGATTTGTTTTGCAACTCCCAAATCCTTTATTGCAAATGAATTTGCCAATTTTATTTTGAGCACATTTATTTCCTGCATGTTAGACCCTGCAACAAGCATGTCATCTACATACAATAACAATATAATATAGCTACCATCATTTTTCCTTTTTAGATAAACACAATGATCAGAGTGACATCTAGTATAACCTTGTTTAGACATAAACTTGTCAAATTTTAGATACCACTGCCTTGGAGCCTGTTTTAAGCCATACAAGCTCTTCTTTAACCTGCACACTAATTTTTCTTTCCCTTTGACCTCATATCCTTTTGGTTGCTGCATATAGATCTCTTCCTCCAAATCTCCATGGAGAAATGTTGTCTTTACATCTAATTGTTCAAGATGTAAATCTTCCGCTGCTACAAGACTTAAAATAGTTCTGATTGAAGTCATTTTAACAACAGGAGAAAATATTTCATCAAAATCAATACCTTTCTTCTATGCAAACCCCTTCACCACAAGTCTAGCTTTGTGCCTCTGTTTTCCTCCATCTTCTTCCTTCAGCCTGTAAACCCATTTATTTTGCAATGCATTTTTACCTGCAGGCAACCTGACTAAGTCCCAAGTCTGGTTATGCATTAAGGAGTCCATCTCTTCTTCCATGGCTAGCTCCCACTTCTTCCTGCTTTCAACCTGCATTGCTTCTTCATAGCATTCAGGTTCACCAGAATCAGTCAACAATAAATAATATAATGAAGGAGAGTATCGTTCAGGGGGTCTACTTATCCTGGTAGATCTTCTAACACCACTTTTAGATGTTTGAGGTGTATGTTGCTGTTGTGGTGGTTGTTGCTACTATGGTTGTTGATTATTATTATTTTCAGGCACCTTTAATTTTTCAGTTATCTCATCAAGAACCGTGTATTCCTTGCTTTCTTTTTCCTGTTTATTTTCCTGCAACTGATTCTTATACAAGACCTTTTCATTGAATATTACATTTCTGCTCCTAATGATTTTGTGATTTTCATAATCATATAAGCGATATCCAAAATCATTAACACCATATCCAATAAAGATACATTTATTTGATTTTGCCTCAAGCTTTGTTCTATTTTCTTTATTAATATGGACAAAGGCCTCACAGCCAAAAGGCTTTAAAAAATAGTAGTTTACCTTTTTACCTGTCCATGCTTCTTCTGGAATACCACCATCCAAGGAACTTGAAGGCCCTCTGTTTATTAGATAAACAACAGTATCTATAGCATCTGCCCAAAATTGTAAAGGCAATCCTGCATGTAATCTCATGCACCTTGCACACTCCATGATTGTTCTGTTCATCCTTTCTGACACACCATTTTCTTGTGGTGTTCTTAGAACTGTCTTCTTTCTACGAATTCCATGCTCTGAACAGTACCTATAAAACTCTTTGCTGCAATATTCACCTCCATTGTCTGATCTGAGACACTTCAACTTCTTTCCTGTTTCAATCTCAACCAAAGCTTTCCATTTCTTGAAAGTATCAAATACATCAGATTTATTCTGAATACAATAAATCCATGTTTTTCTAGTTGCATCATCAATAAAAGTAACATAATAACGAGAGCCACCAAGAGATGATACCTGAGTAGGTCCCCATACATTTGTATGCACAAGCTCCAATTTTTCGCTCTTCTTTTCTTTCCCAACTCTGAGAAATATGACTCTCTTTTGTTTTCCATAAATGCAATTTTCACAGAAATCCAAATCAACATTCTTCAAACCTGACAAAAAATTTCTTGAGTGAAGAATCTTCATCCCCTTCTCACTCATGTGTCTGAGCATATGATGCCATAATGCTGCATCTGCTCCTTTGGAAGTTAAAGCATTAACAGAGTTAGAAATACCATTTCATAAATACAATGTACCAACCTTTTCGCCTTTTGCTATTACCAGGGCTCCTTTGGTGACTTTCCAAGCTTTATCTGTGAAAGTTGTAACACAACCTTCACCGCCTAATTGCCCTGTTGAAATCAGATTTTTCTTTAGATCTGGAACATGCCTTACCTCCTTTAATAACCATTGGTTTCCATTCTGCTGTTTTACAAGAACCTTACCCATTCCAACAATTTTACAGGGTTTATCATCACCCAAATGAACTTGTCCAAAATCTCCTTGAACATAGTCATGAAAATATTTCTTATCAGGTGTGGCATGGAAAGAAGCACCTAAATCTACAACCCAAGAATCAGTAACATTTTCGAAAGAAAGAATCAAAGCATCTTGTAACACATCACCTGCCACATTTGCTTCATGATTTTTTTCTTACTGTGCATCTCCTTCTTTTCCCTTCCAAGATCTACAATCTTTCTTTAGGTGTCCTCTCTTTCCGCATTTCTAGCACACTATCCCCGATCTGGACTTGGATTTGCCTTTCCTTTATTTACTGCGATAACCCGAGCTCTTTCCTCTTTCCATTTTTCTTCCCCTAGACTCTGCACTCAAAGAATTACCCGATGTCTCACCAGAGATTTTCCGTCGCATTTCCTCGCTAAGGATAGCACCGAAAACATCATCAAAATTTAACGTACTAGATCCAGAGACAGAGTTACTAATGGCCATAACTAAACCATTCCAGCTTTCTGGCAATGAGCACAGAAATAAAAGAGCCCTAACTTCATCATCAAATTTTACCCCTATATAACTTAACTGAATGGTAACTGTATTAAAATCATTTAAATGGTCTGAAACAGATCCACCTTCTGTCATCTTCATATTAAATAATCGTTTCATAAGAAATACCTTATTTGAGGCTGAGGGTTTTTCATATAGTTTCGCCAACGTCTGCATCAAACCCTCTGTTGTTGTTTCCTTCGAAATATTGAAGGTGACTGACGCTGCAAGGCACAACCGTACTGTTCCGAGTGCCTTTCTATCGAGAATGTTCCATTCCGCGTTTGTCATGGCCGCCGGCCTCTTTGTTTTTCCGCTCAATGGTAGGTACAGATCTTTCTGATACAGATAATCTTCCATCTGCATCTTCCACAACGGGAAGTTTTGGCCGTTAAATTTCTCGACCCTAAATTTACCATCTTCCGCCATTGCACCCACTCGAACCAGGAACCCTTCTTTCCTGCGAGTTTATTAGCCAAATAGACCTTCGGCTCTAATACCAGTTGTTAGAAAATTATATATTATGGAGCAAGGAAACACATAAAATATGCGGAAAATACAAGCACACAAAACACATAAAACCAGAGAGACACAGATATACGTGGTTCACCTAGTTTGGGCTACGTCCACCCCGAACAGCCAGTCCTTCCTTTCTATTATCCAGCAAAAATGAAGAGACAAAACCTACAGCAGATCCACTGTAATATCCTCTGTTCTCTCTCACAGTCTGTCTATTTGTTTCTCACTCTGAGAATACACATGTAATACACAGCCACAATACAATACCCTCATAAAAGCGAGGGGTTGCCTTCTAGGGCAAAAAAATCCTAAACTAAACATAACTTCTATCGTCAGATCATCTGCCTATGAACAGCCCATATTGACTAGAAATTACTATACTTTTACAAGGCAATTTTACATCTGTTTTTAGCTTCGAGGGCGCTACCCCCGAAACCCCCCGCCAGGGGGGGCTCCGAAAAGCACTGCCGCCCCCCCCTGAACCCCCATGGCAGCGATTAATTACGAGCGGCGTTGCCGCCCCTTTTACAGGTACAGGGGTCCAATGCTGTGATACAAAGTAAACAAGATAATCAGGCTCCACACCCAACACATTTTTCAAAATGCAAGCTGGAGATTGGTGCCCAATGCAGAGCAGCAGTGTGTGCAATGAGAGCACCAATGTCAGGGTGGCTCAGACAAGGGGAAATGGCACCGGTGCTTGAGAGCTCTGGAGCACTGAGGAAAGTGAAAAATGTGGTTTTTTTGCTGCAATTTTTTTTTATTTAACCCTGTACCGATGCGCGGGGTTTTATAGGCGCATCGGTACACTTACTTACAACCGCACTGGGCGGTGTCAGATTTGGCGTGTTTTTTATGATGCATCGAGGTGGTTCCCTAACACCGCACCGGGTTGTTTTAGTGTTGGTGTGATGTTTTGATGATGCACTGGGGCAGACTATTCGTAAAGCACCAGTGCGGAATAGTCGTAAAGCACCGATTTTTTGGCCTTAATTTTTTTTTATTTGACGTTATTCCAATGTGTGATTTTTATAAGCATACCGGTGCTCTTGGATAAGAACGCATCGGCACGTTTTTATTTTTGTGCGGTGTTTTATGATGCACTGGCGCAGAAGAGTAGTGAAGCATCGGTGCATTACCATAATAGGACGCCCTGGGCGGGTGTGTACGTCGTGCACACTGTCCTGTGTGCCAATGTTTTGTGCTCACCGATGCGTTCTATGGTAGAGTGCACCAGTAATTGAGAGTTCAGGAGCACTGTAAAAATGAAAAATCTAGGTTTTTTGCCGTAATTTTTTTTATTTAACCCTTTACTGGTGCGTGTGGTTTATAGGCACATCGGTTCTGTTTCTTACGAACGCACCAGTCTGTTTATGTTTTGACGCGTTGTTTTATGATGCACCGATGCGGTTTCTTTCTACCACACTGAGTGGTTTCGGTTTTAGCGCGGTGTTTTATAATGCACCGACGCGGAAGAGTTGTAACGCACCAGTGCTATAGAATAATACGACGCATCGAGCGAGTGTGTACGGAGTGCACGGTGTCCGATGTGCCAATTTTTTTGTGCGCATCAGTGCTTTCTCGATTCCAGAGCACTGGGGTGACGTTTAATGATAAACGCACCGAGTGGAAAACATCCGCAAAACCCTCCGCCTGCCAACCTCCTCTAGTAACCTCCGCTAGAAACGAATGTATGGGGTATTTTTCTGTGGGGTTCCTCAAAAACATCCGCTAGAGGGTGTTTTCCTTGTAGTGTTGGGTCTAAATAAAAAACACTGCATGCTCTCCTTTCCTATCACCTAGATGGATGTATTTCTCTCCTTACGTATCACCTAGGTCTATGTCTAGACTTTAACTACATGTAATAGCATAGATTCATCAATACAAATTGCCCAAAACTACAATTGTTGAACTAATAAACTACACATTTTCACCATGTCAAGTTTACCTAATAATTCCTCTTTAAACTTGAGTAGATAAATGTTTTGGGTCTATATAAAAAATATTACATGCTCTCATTTCCTATCACCTAGATCTATGTATTGATCTCATTTCCTATCACCTAGATGGATGTCTTGTTCTCCTTACCTATCACGTAGGTCTATGTCTAGACTTTACGGATTGAAAACCCTAGTCATACATTACATAACGTGATATGTATAGCGTTATATATATCATCAGGCCTGCAAAAGTTGACTCTGTCCTGTAACATATTTACTTTGTTGCAAGCGTCGGGTAGCTATGGCATAGATAGGCAGCCGATTGAAGTGGACTTCAACTACAACAAAATACATGGTCCTTTGTTGGTATTCATGGCAACCATGCCCAACCTCTATGCACTCTCATTGCAGTACAATTACTTCACAGGAACAACCCCCTCCAATATGCAAAGAGGGTTTCTGTTAGTATAGCTGGCAAGGAGCATTTGGTTCAACTATTTCTTGCCGGAAACTTTATGTTCAGAGAAATTTCGCTTGCTCTCTCATACAATCTTGATCTTTGTGTTGACATGAGAGGAGGAGTTTCAAATGTTGTGTATTTTGTTTGAATCTTAATGGATGTGAATATGAAATTATCAATTTAAGCTTCAGATAGTGCTTTTTCTTTTCTCTGTATTTCTGAGTCTTTAAGTTTCAGAGAGCAAGCTTTCATTTCTCTGTATCTCTATCTTTAAGTTTTAGATAACAACCTTTCATTTCTATGTCATAGTTTATTTTTTGTAGAGTAGATCACTCTCTATTTTATTGAATAACCTTTGAAAAAACTGTAAAAAAATTATAAACACATTTATATTTATAAGTTTATTTTTCTTGGTTGAAAAACATAATTTAAATATATAAAGAAAAATATTTTTAATATATATATATTAAATAATCATAGTTTGATATGTAGAGAACATATTATTATTGAATAAAGTTTTTAGTGCAATGAGAATTACAAAAACATATTAATCCACATCTCTTTAATTATAAAATTTCTTAATAAACTCGGTAACCTTTCAAAGTTTTTAATCCTTTAGCCGGTAATAAATATTTAACATATTAAAATTATGAAGATTTAAAAAAAAAAATTGCCCTCCGAGCGACACAATTTAAATTGCAAGGTTATCAAATTAGTTCTTACTCCAATATAAATTGCAAGGTTATCAAATTAGCTCTTGCTTTTCTACCAGATCGATTTTACTCTCCTAAAAGTATTAAGCTTCTCAGAAATGATAATTTGATTAATTTTCCATGTAATTATGTATTTAAATTTTTTAATTGATTGATTTTCCATATAATTATTTATTTAATATTTTTTTTTATGTAATAAATATACATATAATTTAAAAAATAATGATAGATCATTTTTAATATGGAATTTTTTTCATCTATAATGAAATTTAACGTTTTTATTATACACTAAAAATTATTTATATAAACAATTTTATATAAAAATTATGATTTAAAATAACGTTGGAGTAAAAAAAAAAACAATATTTATAAACAATTTCTTAACCTAAAATGAAATTAATATATAATTATAATGTTGAGCAAATTAAACTATGTAGTTATTTTTGAAATTATATTGAAATACCAGTTATTATTAAAGATGATTTTTTCCTAACATTTTTCTGGAATACAAGATATATAATTATAAATACAAGATGATGGTGCTCAGTAAGATGAGATTTGTGGATGTGGGGCTTGGATGAAGCTCATAGAGGTGGAAAGGTTTCATGTTTGTTGGAATGAAGGAAGAGGATCGAATAGCAAGGTTGAGCTCATGGCCCTTTGGAGTTGGCTCATGGTTGCTTATAATCTAAATATGCCCTTTGTACATGTATATGAAGATTCAAAAGTTATCATTGAAGGCATCTCTGGAGTATCTTGCCTCCATATTCATGGTCTACAAGGATGGATTGAAAGGGTGAAATATCTCGTGTCCAAGTTTCATGATCTGTTTTTGCATCACGTATATAGGGAGAATAATTCTCGGGCTGATGCCTTGTCCAAAAAAGGCCTTACTCTTCCTTTCGGCAATATTCATATCACTCACTATAAGAATTCACAGTTGATCATGATTTTTGATTTCCCATTGCCATTGTTTATATTGGGATCTTCTGCAAGCGAGCATGTTGATCAAGCGAGCCGGTTTCCTCTCTTATTTTCTTGTTCGGAAACTGTTCTATCATGGCCTATCCCTCGTACCTGCTGATGGATTTTGCAGTTCCTATTGGATGGCTGAATTTTATTGTTTTGACATTTTTGTAACAAGAAGATGGCTTCCTCCTATATTCGATCTTTTTTGTGGCATCGGTTCTTGCTCTGGGGTCAATCCTACTTCTTTTTGTTAATTCACAGATCGACCCCTTATGTTGGGTTATGTTATTATGATGTAGATAATGTTTGTATCTTACTATCTCTTGTGTTTTCTGGAGAGGGTGTATATCTTTTATGATGAATCTGCTTTGTGCCATCCTCCTGTAGGAGGCATACAAGGGATGGACGTATATTGTAACATGTCTTCTTGTGGTCTTGATTCTGTCTTTTAACTGATGTCAGTGAAATTTGTAATGACTATGTAATGTTTATTTAATATAAACAAAGTTCTTTGTTTTATGAATGAAAAAATAAATAAAATTGTATATATATAGAGTAACAATTCCAACAAAATAATCTATACAATTATCTTTGAAATTAATTTAAAATACAAGTTATGGTTAAAGATGTAGTTATCATTTAAATTATTTTATTGAACATATTGATAAGTGAAGTTATAATAGGCTATTGTTGGTTTTTTTATAGTTTTTTCAATTTTTAGTTATTTTTAAATTAATAATTTTAAATTACCAAAAATATATAATTTAAATATCTTAAATTTTTGCAAAAATAATTATTTTTATATTTAAAAATGTAATTAATAAAAAAAATATATTTTAATTTCACCAAAAGAAATTCAAATTACAAAATTGTAATAAAAAAAAAAAAAAAATCGTAAAAAAAAAAAACAATTATTGTATTCTCACCAAAAATCAAATCACAATATTATTTAAAAAAAAAAAACTCATAAAATTGCTACGAAGAATCTTACTGACATAATCTTTAGGGAACCAGAGATATTAAAGTGAGGTCCATTTGTCCCCCTTAATTGTACAAGGAGATATTCACCATTATTAACAAGTCACCATATATTTAAAGCTTTTTATTATTATTCATTATTATGTCGCTCATATGGTACTCCTGGAGAAAGGGAGTGGATTGGATACTTGTGTTTAAAAGTTTCTTACCTTCTTCCTACAATATGGTACCGATATTTATATATGTTTATGCTTTTTCTTAATGATATATTTAGATGTTTAGGGTAAAGGTTTTCTCGATAACTACATATATATAATTATGCAGATGGTGTCTATTTGGGATTTTAAAATTTTATTTTGTTTATGCGAATAAATATTATAATTAAATCATGGTAGAGGAAATATTTTATAATCATATTTATTTATAAAATGGATAAATATTTCATATCAGCACTTTTATATTTTTTTAATATATTGAAATTCTCATTTTTCTTAAGTATTTATAAGCTTGATCGAAATCATAGACAATTTAAAATGCAACTTTGGCAGCCATAGCTAAATTGCCCATCAAGCTGCTTTTTCCATTGCAAATCCTATAAGATTCCAAGACATCATGAGAATGATATTCAAATGTAATCATAGTTTGATAAGAATGGAAAACTGGATCGAAATGACCTATTCTCCAACCCTGGAGCACTTACGTGGTGAAGCATTGGGTGCTGCTAAAAATATGCCCTAGAAGCAGAAAAACATTTCCGTGAAATCACTTGACCAAGAGAAATACATTTAAGGTTTTATGAGTTATAATTGTCAAAAATAGTATTTGTTATTTTTGCCACCTAACTGTAATAATTGTTGTAATGCTTATTATGGGTTGATGTTTACAAGATTTTATCCACCATTTAAATTACATGGCTACATGGTTGCACTATTATGTTATTATATGTTTATTATAAGGATAATGATCACAAATTAAAAAATAAAATGCGTTAATCGGAATCTAAAAGATTTAATAAGCTTTTTAAATTGAATAAAATATATTATTTTGTGACTAGGGGAATTAGTAACTAGATCTCTCTTGTATTTGTGTAACATGAGATTTGTGTAACTATTATTTTAACTTTTAGTTAAGGGTTACTTTGGTGGGAAACCAAATGGGTTTCAAATTGGTGACTATTATGCAAGGAGTGCCTTAACAATGCACAAATTCAACCACTATTGTAAGCCACATGGAGTATATAATTATTATTGTTACAGTGATGATCACTATCATTTACTAAAACTAATATTGAATTAAGTTAAGAAAAATGATAAAAAAAATTGCTCAATTTGTTTTAAAATTTTATTTTCATGCTAAAAAAATATTTAAAAAAAAAAACACTCCCAAATTTCCATGAGAAAGAAGGTCAGTATGGTTACAAATATTTGGATATTGAGATATAAAAAGGGTATATGGGTAGGAAATTTTAAGATAAATTGTTTTTCATCCTTCACCTTTTACTAACATAGAGATGATAAATTCTTTCATTCCACATTACTTTATAAATAATCCAACACCCTATTTCATTTGAGCTTGTGAGTTAGATATAACAAAGATATAATTTTGATAATTAAGGTTAATGACATTTTTATACTATCTTAATTTTGGTTTTTTTTCTTTTTTCTTTTTTATTCTTTATTGTAACGCAATATCTAAAACTTAGTTGTCCATGAGGTCTTGGATAGACGGTGATGGGGTGCTCTATTAAGACACTCCTCGAGGTGAAGTCTCCAGTCTAATTCCCCGCCGATGAAGATGTAGTCGTGCCAAGCTTACAATATATATATATATATATATATATATATATATATATATATATATATATACAAGACAAATACTTTGTATCCAAAACTTGGATTAAACGGCCGAAACCATTTTTACATCAAAATATCAAAACTGGCTTTAGTTTGTGCAACAACTTCCACGTTCCAAAACAACCAAAATTGCAAGGAATTAAGGCAAAGGAGAAAATTATCTATTATAAGGAAGAGGACTGTACTCATCAAGAATTGCAAGGAATTAAGAAACCACTGCAATTGTGCCCCATCACATCATCTCAGCTGAGTAAATGCATTAGGAACGGGTGTTAGCTTTATGCTATTTAGGTGGCTTTTACTAACTCTAAAGACAAGACCCTTATGCTGGAAATATTCCAGTTTTACAATATTTTATGGATGTATTTCCAGAAAATATTTTGGGCTTACCCCTAAAAATAGATATTTATTTTACTAATGAATTACTACCCAGAGCAGCACCTGTATCGCGAGCACCATACAGGATGAGTGTGCCTAAGTTGACAAAATTAAAAATGCAGTTGCAAGAACTATTAGAAAAATGGTATATCTGACCAAGTGTGTCCCTTTGGGGAGCACTAGTGCTATTCGTTAAAAATAAGGATGGAATGATGCGAATTTGCATGGAATACCGACAACTTAATAAGCTGTCAATCAAAAATAAATATATATTGCCATGTATAAATGATATTTTTTAACAAGTTAAGGGAGAAACGATGTTTTCAAAGATTGACCTAAGATCTGGGTATCACCAAATAGGGATTAAGGATGAGGAAATATCCAAAACAACTTTTTGTACCAGGTATGGACACTATGAATTTGTGGTGTTACCATTTGGATTAACCAATGCACCAACAAATTTCATGAGTCTAATGCATGGTATATTTCACCCATTTTTAGATAAGTTTGTTTTAATATTTATTGATGATGTACTGATCTATTCTAAAAATATTGAAGAATACCAATAAAATTTACGCTTGGTATTGAAAATGTTACGGGAGCATCAACTCTACACCAAATTTAGCAAATGTGGTTTCTACAAAGAACGTATCCATTATTTGGGCCATGTAATATCTGCTGAAGGAATTTTGGTAGACCCCAAAAAGATAAAGACGGTGATGGAATGGAGAGTTCTCAGAAATGTAGCAAACATATGCTCCTTCATGGGACTAGTGGGTTACTACTGACGATTCATCGAAGGCTTCTCTAAGATAGCCTTTCCCATCACCTCCTTGCAGCGGAAGGGGCAAGTCTTAAAGTGGACTGATGAGTGTCAAATCAGTTTTGAATGATTAAAAGAGCTATTAACTACCACCCCTGTATTAAAATTAGCAAATCCAAATACAGAATTTGAAGTCTGCACTGATGTGTGCAAGGAAGGGGTGGGAGCTGTATTGACAAAAGATGGTAAAGTCATCACGTATGAATTTGGGAAGTTGAAAAACCATGAGCAGCGATACTCTGACTATGATTTAGAGTTAATTGTGGTAGTACATGCCCTCCAAATTTGGAGACATTATTTATTGGGGAAAAGGTTTGTGTTAAGAACCGACCATAGTAGCCTAACCATCTACTTCAAAAAATCTGATTTGAATAACCGCCAAGTGAGATGGAATGCGTTCCTATGTGAATTTGATTTTGAAATTCAACATGTAAAAGGTAAAGAGAACCACGTAGCAGATTCTTTGAGAAGGAAACTACACTACATCTATGAAATTTACTTTAATCAAGCATAATTTAAGTTCCAAGAGCAAATAAGGGAGGTAGCAAAGAGAGACCCTGAGTATCAATTCTTATGGAAACAAGCAAGAGAAACAGAAAAAAAAAGGAAAGAAATCTGATTATGGAATTAATGATAAACAACTCTTAGTATTTCGAGGGAAGATATGTATTCCAAACCAGATGAGCTTGAAGGAGCCGATTTTGGATGAATATCATCGGAGTTCCTATGTTGGACACCCAAAATACTAGAAGATGTTGACATCAATTAGAAATGACTATTTCTAGCCTGGAATGCGTAAAAACATTGCTGAATATTTGACTAAATGTTTGGAGTCTCAACAAGTTAAGGTGGAGCACAAACATCCAGCGGGATTTCTTCAGTCCATTCATGTACCAGAATGGAAGTGGGAAGCCATATCCCTTGATTTCATCACAGGTCTACTGATAAGAAAAATACACAATGACTGAACATGTATTAAATTAGCTACCTTGTTGAATATTTGACTAAATGTTTGGAGTGTCAACAAGTTAAGCTGGAGAAAAAACATCCAGTAGGATTTCTTTAGCCCATTCCTGTACTAGAATGGAAGTGGGAAGTCATATCCCTTGATTTCATCATAGGTCTACCAATAAGAAAAAAACACAATGATCCAATTATGGTGGTGGTGGACAGACTCAGAAAGGTAGCTAATTTCATACATGTTTAGTTGACTTACAAGACTGTACAGATTGTTGATATCTTCACGAGCGAGATATTTAAACTACACGACATTCCAAGAATTTTCATCTTAGATCGGGAAGTAAAGTTCACGTCATCTTTCTAGAAAGCACTATTCACAGCCTTGGGAACACATATCCAATTTAGCACAACCTACCATCCTCAAATGAACAGACAGACCGAAAGGGTGAATCAGATATTAGAAGACATGCTACGCATGTATGTGATGCAGCAACCCACAAAGTGGGAAGAGTATTTACATCTGGTTGAATTCGCCTACAAAAATGGATACCAAGATCCCTCAAGATGAGTCATTTTGAAGCATTGTACGGAAGACAATGTCGGACCCCCATAAACTTGAGTAGTCCGGAAACCAAATTGATGCTTGGGGCAGACATGCCAGAGGAAATGGAGTGTGAGGTAAGGAAAATTAGGTAGAACTTAAAAGCGGCTCAAGACAGACAAAAGGTATATGTTGATCGAAAAATAAATTTCGAGAATTAAACCCAAGAAGAGCACTTTGAGCTGGAATACCTGTGCAAAGTTGGCTCCCAGGTACTGTGGACCCTTCCAGATTCTGGAATGGATAGGACCGGTAGCTTATCGGTTGCCAATTCCTAGCCACATATTGGTGCATAATGTGTTTCATGTGTCATTATTAAAATGATACATACATGATCTGAAGAATATTATACAATGGCTAAGAATACATGTACGTTGTATTTACATTATGACTCTCCTAAGAAAGAATCAATTCATATTTAAAATTAATTATAAAATTTTGTTGCTTGCAGGTAGAACCAGACAAAGAATTTCTAGTAGAACCTCAGTGTATTCTTGATCAAAGAGAAATAACTCTCTGGAGGCGAGTCATCCCCCAAGTTAAATTGCAGTGGTGGAACTTTAGCCCGAAAGAGGCTACTTGGGAGGATGAAAACTCCATACGTGAAGCATATCTGGATTTTTTTTGGGATGAAGTAAACACCGGGGACGGTGTTTGTCTCTAGTGGGGGAAGATGTAACAACCCGTTTTATTTTAATGATTGTCTAAAAGAATTTTATAATTATATTTGAATTTGTTAATGAAATAGATTAACGATTGTGGATATTCGTGGATAAGAAAGATAATTTAAATTCTATTTCATGAATAAAATTAAATGGAGTAATGGATTAACTTATTGGTAAAAAAGAATTCCAAGAGTCCAGAGTAAAAAGGAGGAGGCAGATTGTTTCTGATAAAAATGATAAAAAGGAAATCTTGAGTAGGGGAAGGGGTTATGTTCAAGAAAAGAGACTGAGGGTTTTACAACAAGAGGTTTTATAGGAAAGAGTTGTCCAGAGTTGGTTATAGACCAATGGAGCTCTAAAAACCCAAAGGAGTATAGACTGGACATAAGTCCTGAAGTCTAACTCCTGAAAAGTAACTGCTATCTAAACTCTGGTGTGGAGCTCGGGGAGAGCAGAGGCTGTGATCGCCTCTCTCAAGGTTGGGTGGCACCATTCAGTTTAATCTAAATTTCAGAGATAAGTAAATGAGTTTACTAGATACTTTTATATAAAACAGTAATTAAAGGGTACTTAGATTCAGAATACTGGAATGAAATTCTATTTATTATCTTTGTTAATCTTGAAATAAAATTACCTCCTGTGTATTTAAATAAAAATAGTCATGTAATAAGTAGTAGCCAAGAAAATACTATTGCAGAAAAACTAAAAATGCTACACAGAAAATTGACTGTTTAAACTCTATTAACTGGAGTAGCTCTAAAATATGTAGATACAAAGAGTTGTAAGATGTATGCAGTGGAAATATAATTAAATAAACACAGTATAGGCAAGCACAGAACAATAAGCATATTCTGGAAAGTCCATCTAAGATTTTTGAACTTTCGAACATCATGTATACACATATCATAAAATTATATAGAAGAACCTATTGGAAGCAAAAACAAGGTATAAGCTCTTCGCAAACTATAGGTTGCACCACTAATCAAAACTTTCAATAAAACTATGTAAATGAATGGTCAGGCTCAGAAGTTTAGAAGCCGAGATATGTGGGATACAAAGAAAGGTTCTGTTCCTCTTGCCACGACAACCACTATTATGAAAAGAGTCATAATAGACCTAGAAGTGTACAAAGCAAGAACAATGGAAAATAAACATCATTTCCAGGAAAAATTATCATAAACCAGAAACTGAACCATTGAATTTCTAAATCTGAAAAATGTCACGAGAATATGAAAATAACAGTGCAGATAAATATGTATATCATATATACTGAAATATAATAAACTCCATAAGAGACAGTCGTGTGAAGGACTGGAAAAACCAATAATTTACAACAGACAACCAAAACAGAGTCTCATATTAACCACGATCAACTTCAAGTATGTGGGATGCGTGAATAAAGATCTGAGGCAATAATCTTTTACAATAATATTTATACAACAGCGATATAGAAAATTCTACACAGTTAAATTTGCACCAAAACTTAAATGGTGGAGTCGAGAATTTGTAAAGAGAAAATAAAACTAAGTCCAAATCCTTCATATTTGGAGTATTGCATGAAGCCATACATGCAAGGGGAGAACTATGCCAATTCCGAAGACCTGTGCAAACAAGAGGGTTATACCCTCAGCGAAACCCAAGAGAGAGAAACCTAATTAAAACCTTAAGGCTAGACTGAAGCAGAACTTACCTGGTCATTCTGGAAGCGACATGCAGACCCCGGAGGTCACCTATTCCACCATGGCTTCGGTAGTGACCTATGCAACAAATAAGAAAGCAATACAAGTAGTGAGTATATGCAACATCCAGGAATAAGAATATGTATATAATTACTGCTAAAGAAGGGGAATAAGCCAAAATTTTAACAAAAATGAAACTGAGGCTCTCGTCGCATACCCTTGTAACATTTGAAGGCAGCAAAAACACAAAATGTCAGAGCCATAAATCCTCGGCATAGAGGATTTAATCTTCAGGGAAATGATCTAGAAAATACCCTGTTCTGCAAATGAAAACAAAGAAAAGAAAATGAGAAATGTGGACAAAAGCTATAAAACCCTCGGCCTCTGCAGGGTTGCCACATCAAATGAAATCAACTAAGTATGAAAAGAAATGAAGAGACGACAAGATTTAGTTACCTAAGATAAAATAAAGCCCTCCATAACTCGTGCAAAAGAACGATATTCCTCATCTGTCATCAATGGAGGAAGCCGAGAAAACAAAGATGGTCTAAACGTTACCGCAAGGTTTCAATGTGCAGTAGAAAACCTCAAAGACAGACCAAAACACGTAGCACTTTTTGCCCTTTTTTGAGAAAAAAAATATTTTTTTCCGTTCTTTAACTTTCTGCAAGGTAAAACAATTTTTCTGTTTAGAATTTCATTTTGCGATAAAAACAAAAGTTGTCAGAAATTTTATTAGCTTTCTATTACTTATTTTTTGGAATTTTTTATACACATTTGATATGTCAACTTAGCATTTCTTTGAGTGTGTGTTTTTTAACAATCAAAGGATTCATAAGAAGTCATGTTAATATGCACTGGTGTATTCTTTGAAACTTTGTGTTTTTGAGAAACAAAATGTGTTACAACAATCTATACAGAGTCTACTTTGGTTTTGTTATATTTACAAAACCAACTGATATATATCATCATTACTAGAATTTGAACTGATCCAATATGAAAAAATTGCATATTTTAAATATGTTTCACGATGCATGAAATTTCTACACATATAAGTTATAAACTAAAAATCTAAAAACTACCCATTACAGACAACGGACTAATGTAATGCACCATAATTTTTTCAAATTTTTTTACAGTGTATTTTGGAAGATACATAATATTGATTTCACTGAATCATAATGACCTTCAAAAATTGTTTGCACCCATTTTATTACAAAATTAATTAAAATTAGTAAATATTTATGAAATTCCACAAAAGTTGTATTTCCTGAAAGTAGATTGAATTCTGAAAATGCTTGTCTTGGTTCCGACAGTTAATTCAGAATGTTTCATGGAGTTTAATCAGGCCAAACTTGAATATATGTATTCATAGCTCGGTTCTGCGTAACTGCAGACGTGTTAGTTCAGCCGAACTTGTAAAAAATTTCGGTCGAATTATTTTTTGCGTCGACAACCCATCAAGTCTAACGACAGAAAAGTTCAGCAGAACATTTACTTGACTTTCCGTCGGCTGGAAAATACAACAAAGCCCCTCCAAAAAAAACATTTCGCGACAATATAAATTGACATAAAAGCATTCATTATTTTCACATAATTTCTCACATTTCTTCATTTGGCCTGATTTTGCAAAGGTATAATTTTGCAAAGGATTGTTTTGGGTTTAAGAAATTTTTTTGGAGGCACATTCAAAGGACATTTTTGCAAATGATTGTTTTGGGTTTAGGGAATTTTCTTGGAGGTACATTCAAAGGAAAATTTTGCAAAGGATTGTTTTGGGTTTAAGGACATTTCTTGGAGGTATATGATACATTTTTTGGATGTTTTTTGGAATTCATTTTTTTTAAGGTATGTTTTTTTAGAGGTTTTGGGCTTAATTTTGGTTGTTTTTTTTTTTAAGGTATTTTGTTTTAAGAAGTTTTGGGCTTAATTTTCATTGATTTTTTTTTTAAGTATTTTATTTTTCGGAGTTTTGGGCTTAATTTTCAAAGGACATTTTTTGGATGTATTTTGTTTTTAGAGGTTTTTGGGCTTAATTTCCAAAAGACTTTTTTTGGTTTTAAGGTATTTTGTTTTTAGAAGTTTTGGGCTTAAATTTCATTGTTTTTAGAGGTTTTGGGCTTAATTTTCAAAGGACATTTTTTTTAATGTATTTTGTTTTGAGAGGTTTTTGGGCTTAATTTCCAAAAGACATTTTTTTTACATAATTTCGAAAGGACTCCTTTTAGGCTTAATATTCAAAAGACATTTCTTGGAGGTATTTTTTAAAGTGATATTTTTTAGAGGTTTTTTTGAAGTATTTTTTAAATTGGCATTTTTTAAGAAGTTCGAATTAATTTTCAATGGACATTTTTTGGAGGTATTTTTTGAAGTGACATTTTTTTAGAGTACTTGTTTTGGGTTGAAGTAAATATTTTATAATGATTTTTTTAAATGAGTTTTTGTCTAACTTTTTAAATGAAATTTTTGTGCAAGACTTGGAAGGAAATATTTTGAGCTTCGTTTCATTTTTATAAGACATTTTTTTCTTGGATTTTTTAAAGTAAGTTTTTTGGATTGAAGTATGTATTGTTTGCAAAAAATTTAAAATGAGTTTTTTTTTTAAATTAAATCTTTTGTGATGTTTTTTTTAATTGAGGTTTTATTTAAATTTTTGAAGGAAATTTTTTGAACTTCATACTCTATTATCATGGAAAATCGAAGGAATTGCACGAGAAAATATGATCGAACAAGAGACCCTGAGGAACGTATAGAACAGGGGAGAGAATCTCGCAAAATAAAGAGAAAAGCACTCTCAAATATTGAAAGGGAAAATCAACCTCAACTAGAAGTTGAAGCAGGTATGTAAATGTAAATATTATGAATTTGATATTTAAAATTTTCCTAGTGTAAAATGTGTTCAAGCTTAATTTTTATTTAGTGAACTAATTTGAAAAATATTTTGCAATGTAAACAAAAAGAGATATTCCTCAAAACATTGATGATGAGATAAAAAAATTTGAAAGAGAAAGTGAAAGAGATATTGAACCAATGATTGAAAATGGTGAAAATGTTGAAAGAAATTCAAGTGAAGAAATTGAATCACAAGGTATATATATATATGTTGAACACATGCACGTACTATTGAAATTATACATATTTATTAATTTAGTTATTTATTGAATATGTAAACTTATTATGTATTATTCATTCGAATATATACAGATGAAATCAATGTCGATGATGAGATGTTAGAAAATGTTGACACTCACACATATGGAGATAAAAGAGTTGACCATGTTATACAATATCGTGTTAAACACATTTTTGATACGTACTTCATAAAGGAAAATGTGACAGTTCAAGCCCAAATGTTGAAAGGTCTCCTATAATTAAGGAAGTTAAAAGAAGCTACGACTTTACTGCGTATTCGAAAGTCAACAAAAGATATAAAAAAAAAATGAAGGAAAATGTGATACAAAATATAAATAGTGCTATAAATTCAATTAGAAGATCTAGACAGAAAAATGTTTTAGTTGTACGTAGAGAAATACATATGGCAGTGGTTTCATCAAGTACTAAAGAGAATCGCTTAGTAAAATCTATGGCATGAGCATTAGGAACCTCACGAAAAACTTTGCACAAACATCGAAAATTTCGGTTGCAAATAGATGTAAATGATGAACTCGCTTGTTGGAGAGCTATTTGTAGGCAACCATACAAATATAGACTTGGAGAAAATGTTAAAAAAAAAATATATGAATATTGGAAGAAAAATTCACGTGTTTTGCCAAATGCAAGGGATGTGATGCGAAGAAGAATAGCATGAAATCAATACGAAGAACATGAAAAACATTTCTTGGACACCACTCAGGTAGAGTTGTTCAAAAATTTCAAAGAAGAGAATCATGAAATGCATGTCTCAATCAATGTTTTTATTCAACAAAAACCATGGTATGTAAAACCTATCACTGTACACAACACTTTTTGTTGTCATTATCATGAGGAATTTCAGTTATATTATGACACATTCCTTAATTTTGGTAGAATATTTTGGAAATATTCACCTCCTCCTTCCACTATCCGTGATTTCATATCTCAAATTCTATGTGAAAGAGAAAGCGATGAATTATTTTACGAAAAGAAATGTGTTGGTGGTAAAAAAATACGATGATTGTGGAAATTTGACTAAATTTGAAAACAAATATCATACTGATATAAATGATCAATCATTGTCCAAGATGAAAGTGAAATGGAAGAGATATGAATATATCCATACATCAATTCAAGGTTCAAATAGTGCTAAAATAATTGAATTACAAGAAGAAGAAATTTTTGTGATAGATTTTTTTAGAAAGTTTGAGGCAGAAATTTATAAATACACCACGCATTCCCATAGAGCTCGATGGAAAGACTTTCAATTAAAAAAATCCCGTGAATTTTTTCCACTAGGGACCATTTTGTCAGTAATTGATTTTGTAGAAAACTACACATTTGTTCCACAAAAATAAATTCAGAGTGGATACTATCATTCTGACCAAGTCTCCATGCTCATCCATATTCTATATAGACATGCTGAAAAAAACATCAATATATAGAAATCACCAGTGAGAATCGGCATGTTATTAAAGAATATCACTTTTATATTAGTGACGATCGTACACATGATACATATTTTGTACAACACTGTTTTGGAAATATTTATGACTCCTTGAAAAGTCGTGGAATAAAATTTAATGAACATTGGATATGGTCATATGGATGCGCAGGTCAATTCAAATCTTCACGATCATTCTTTTGGTTGTGTTGTTTTAATAAGAAAACTTGCATTAAACATTGTTGGAATTTTTTTGAGACTGGCCATGGAAAAGGAGAACATGATGATGCAGGGGCATGCATAAAATGAGCACTTCGAAGATATCAAATGAACCTCTTTGAAAACCGACTTGTGGATGCTAAAGAAGTTGTTCAATGGTGCATCGCTGCTCTAAGCCATGAGACTAACAAATCAAGGGAAGTGCGAAGGTACATTCAATTTAATTTTTATTGGATATCCAATTTTAAACAATGTACATTTATCACAATGATTATCTTTGATGGTATTTTGATATCATATTTACATTCTTCTTTGAATTTTCCATATACAATTTTTTTTGGCATATTGGGATCGAAGATGTATATAGATCAATTGGAAATGACGTTGAAAAAATAAAAGGGACTCGAAAATTGCATTCAATTAAAACAAAGTTTTCCACAAATGTGTTTTCATTGGATAAAAGAAAATATTTTTGTTTTTGTCATGTTTGCATAGACAACACAGAATCCAATGATGTTTATGAAAACAAAATGCATGTAAAAGATTGGAAACATATAGAGCTAAATACAAAGGGGAAAATGTCTGTTGCAATGTTTGAAGAAATGCAATCAGAGGAGACTACAATATCATCTGATGGTGATCGAATTTCTGATCTTGTTAGAGAAGGTAACATTTGAATTGCTTTCAAATGATAGAGATCTAGAAATAGATACTAAAATTATTTTAAAGTTATTTTTTCATGTTAATTATGATCTAAATTTAAATACATAAGTTTGTTAAGTTTGTTTTATTGTGCAGGAGATGTTTTTGTTGTAATTGCACCTACTGAAAACGATGAAAATGTGAAGTATTATTTGATGCGTTGCACTGAACGAAAGATGACATTATTAGAAAACTGTAATGTTCACGGGTTTCCATATGACAGAGGATCTATTATACTGAAAGGTTATTTTTTCAGAAAAACTAATCAAAGTGGGGATTTTGTTTACTTTGAAGACTATGAACTTGCTGTCATAAGTTGTCAATATAGTCACTTGGTGTGTGCAACACACATAAAGTTGATAGAGGTTCAATCAAATAAAAAAATGAAAATTAAGAAATGAAAATGTCAAAATCCGACCATGAACAGATCATTGAAGATGGCATTCCATTGGAATTTTTTTGATTGAACTGCCCAACAATTTCTTCTCTTTGGATTCATGTTTTAGAACTTCCAAAACTCAACTAAAAATTGAGTTTCCTTGTTATGTTATTTGTGCAAGTGTTTGCACATGTACATTGTTTTGGTACATGCACACTAGTATCAACTGAAAGTATCTTTTCTATATATGCATTGATGAAAAATGTTGCATGTATTGGATATATATATGTTCTAGAATGCAATTCAATGAAAGTAGCTTTTCTATGTGCATTGATGAGAAATGTTGCAAGTACTAGATATATATGTTCTAGAAGTATTGGATATATATATATATATGTGTGTGTGTGTGTGTGTGTGTGTGTGTATGTGTGCGTGTTCTAGAATGCAATAACTGAAAGTAGCTTTTCTATTTGCATTAATGAAAAATGTTGCAAGTACTGGATATATATGTTCTAGAATGAAATTAACTGAATGTAGTTTTTCTATGTGCATTGATGAAAAATGTTGCACATACTAGATATATACATGTTCTAGGCAATTAAATGAAAGTAGCTTTTCTATGTGCATTGATGAAAAATGTTGCACGTATTGGATATATATATGTTCTAGAATGCAATTAACTGTTCAAGTAGTTTTACTATGTGCATTGATGAAAAATGTTTCGCGTATTGAATATATATGTTCTAGAATGCAATTAACTGAAAGTAGCTAAATTCTATTTGCATTGATGAAAATTTTTGAAGTACTGGATATATATGTTCTAGAATGCAATTAACTAAAAGTAGCTTTTCTATGTGCATTGATGAAAAATGTTGCACGTACTGGATATATATGTTCTAGAATGGAATTAACTGAAAGTAGCTTTTCTATACATGCATTGATGAAAAATGTTGCATGTACTGGATATATATACATTATAGAATGCATTTTTTAAATTTTATGATTGTTTGACACATCTAACAAGCCCTAGAATCTTATGATTGTTTTTAGATATATATGTGTGTGTGTGTGTGTATTGTACTTCAATTGTTTTGACATATACATTCAAACATGTGTAAAATCATTTCTACATGTACATATATTCATGTATTTTTTTTTTGTTGTTTGGAAAACAACAACTTGAATTTTAAAAACAAGACATAATACCATAATCACATGCCAAATGTAGTTCAACCATCCAAAACTTGAGTTTTAAAAACAAAAACATTATATCACAACTTTACTTCACATGCCATGCTAATTGTAGTTCAACTATCCAATAAAAACAAAACATTATATCACATGCCAAATGTAGATCAACCATCCAAAAATTAAGTTTTAATTTAACAAAACATTATATATCACAACATTAATTCACATGCAAAATGTTGTTCAACCATCCAAAACTTAAGTTTTAAAAACAAAACAAATTATAACACAACATTACTTCACATGCCAAATGTAGTTCAAACATCCAAAACTTGAGTTTTAAAAACAAAAACATTATATCACAACATTAATTCACATGCCAATTGTAGTTCAACTATCCAATAAAAACAAAACATTATATCACATGCCAAATGTAGTTCAACCATCCAAAACTTAAGTTTTAAAAACAAAACATTAATATAGATCACAACATTACTTCACATGCCAAATGTAGTTCAACCATCCAAAACTTAAGTTTTAAAAACAAAACAAATTATAACACAACATTACTTCACATGCCAAATATAGTTCAACCATCCAAAACTTGAGTTTTAAAACAAAAACATTATATCACAATATTACTTCACATGCCAATTGTAGTTCAACTATCCAATAAAAACAAAACATTATATCACATGCCAAATGTAGTTCAACCATCCAAAACTTAAGTTTTAAAAACAAAACATTATAGATCACAACATTAATTCACACGCCAAACGTAGTTCAACCATCCAAAACTTAAGTTTTAAAACAAAACAAACTATAACACAACATTATTTCACATGCCAAATGTAGTTCAACCAACCAAAACTTGCGTTTTAAAAACAAAACATTATAGATCCCAAGTATCAAGTAACATTACTTCACATGCCAAATGTAGTTCAACCATTCAAAACTTAGGTTTTAAAAACAAAACAAATTATAACACAACATTACTTCACATCACATGCCAAATGTAGTTCAACCATCCAAAACTTGAATTTTAAAAACAAAACAAATTATATAACTCTGTAACATTACTTCACATGCCAAATGTAGTTCAACCATCCAAAACTTAAGTTTTAAAAACATTATATATCACATTCACATGTACCAAATGTAGTTCACATAAAATATGTCCAAAATTTGTAGATCTCACAAGTATCAAGTTATATATGACTGCATCTAGATAAGACTGCATATAAAAAAGTAAATTTAAGACTAAACCTATTGAAAATATAATGTTGCACGTGTGCATGTGCATCATCCATCAAATACAAATGGATTTAGTGTCTCTCCCAGCAAAGTCATGGTCCTCAATCTATCCTACGAAGCATGGGGAACCTGTAGACAATGTGTAAAAACATTAAAATTTAATGTTTTAAAATTGAGTGAGAATATATAGAACTTCATGTAAAAAACAAAATGTAAGAAAAATCATGCAATACCTCATGAGGTTCCCTCTCCATTTGCTGCTCGTCCACTAAAAATTCCCCCACAGGAACATCTTCAACAGTAAATTGTACAATATACATGTACAATTATATATATATATATATATATATATATATATATATATATATTAAAAAAGTTCAAATGAAAATGCATATATAAACTTATTTTCAATAATATTAAAAAAAAAAGTTAGACAAATTGTTCAAATGGTTGAAATGGTGTGGATGTTCCTATCTCCATTGCTAGAGTCCGTGGAGAAAAGAAATCCTCTATAGGAACCTAAAATTCAAAAAATTAAAAAGTATAAAATAACTCAAAATCAAGATCTCAATTTATAATAAAATTTTTAAACTTCAATTTATAAATTATAACTTAAAAACATATATTTAAGTGAAAAATTGAATACTTCTGCTAGTGGATTTGGCACATCTCTTAAGATAGGCTCCAAAAGAAAATCTCCAAAAACCTAAAATTTAAAATAACTCAAAATCTCTATATCTCAATTTATAATAAAACTTTTAAACTTCAATTTATAACTTATAACTTAAAAACACACACACACATATATATATTTAAGTGAATATTTGAATACTTGTGCTGGTGAATTTGGCACATCTCCTAAAAGTGGCTCGGAAAGAAAATTTCTAAAAACCTAAAATTCAAAAAATTTAAAATAACTCAAGATCTAGATATATTTCATTTTTTAATGGAACTTTTTGAGGTGGAATATATAACTTAAAAACATAAATTTTAAATGTGAAAAATTGTCCATACTTGTGATTGTGGATTTGGCACATCTCCTAAGGAAGAAGAATGTACATCTCCCAGGGAAGAAGAAGGTACAGCCATCCCAAAAACATCGGACGAAATCTAAATCTGTCAAAACATTTTATTATATATATATATATATATATATATGTACATGTGTGCACAATTATTTATTTTAAAAATATCTCAACCACCACCAACCTCACGAGACGAGAGAGAAGCTTCATAAACAAATATGAGTTTATAATCAATTGAAAAATACATTCATACATATAAATACATGTACATATCCATTGATTAAATCACATGAACCATACCAGGATAGCGTGAACCATGGGCATGCTCCATTGATGGAGTAGACACCCTTTTCCTCTTAGCTCCTAAAAAATAAAAAATAAAACTTATTAACAATTAATTTCACTCACAAAATTGATAAAAAAATAAATTCCATATGTACACACATGTATGTATATGTATGGATATTTAAGATTATATTTAAATACCATGAACATCCCTCGATACCTGATCCCCCTCTCTCGTAGAGATATGGGATTCCGTTGATCTTCGTTGTTCATCCTCCATGATATATATATATCTACAGTGGACATTCACAATTATCATTTTTAATTATTGTTTAAAATAGATCCAAAATAAATTTCAGAAAATTAATGTAATTTAGTGTACAAAAATTATGTAAAACACAACTTTCAAAGCACTAATTGATGTGTGAAACTCAATTTAAGCAAAAACATTTATAAAATTTTTAATTTCACCAAATTGCGCTTTACATGGTGGGAGCACACTTGGTATAAAATTGAAAAAAAACACATGGTCATTAAAAAAGAAGCGTGAAACTCCATGTAAACAAATTTTTTTTGAAGTCCTCACATTTTAATTTTATAAAAATGTGAAGTTCACCACTTGTTGCAAATGTGAAGTTCACCAAGTTGCGCTTTACATGGTGTGATGGGAGCAGACTTGGTATATAATTGAAAAAAACACATGGTCATTAAAAAAGACGCATTTATAAGTACAAAACACACACATATCCAAGATATGTTACAATGTCCATCAATAAATTTTGAAGGAGGGCGTCTAAACACTAATTCATCTTTAAGAGATGAAGCTTGAATTTTTGAAGAAGAGCGTCTCAAAACTAATTCATCTTTGAGAGATGAATCTTGAATTTTTGAAGAAGAGCGTCTCAAAACTAATTCATCTTTGAGAGATGAATCTTACATTGGCATTGCACCATATAATTCTAATTCATCTATTAATTCATATTTTATAGATGAATCCTGAATTGGCATTGCCCCACGCAATAGATTAGCAGACATCTTATTCACATTTTTACAATGTATTATACTAAAAATTTGAAATTGGCTAACAATATTGTTTGCTATTCTATGCAGTTCTTTTAGCCTCTCCTTCTTAACTTGGTACACGCCTTTCATCTGGCTGCACACAAGTTCAGAATTGGTGAAAGCTACAATTCCATTTGATCCATACTCCATAGTTGTTCCCAAGCCTTCTATCAATGCAATATAATATGCCTTGTTGTTTGTTGTTCTTCCCGGTATATTCATTTTCCTTTGGACGACTTTGCTAGTCGCAATATTGGAAAGCACATATGTAATTATTGTTTTCCCTGGATTGGGATAGAAAGAAACATCTATGCATAATGTCCATTTTCCAACCATATTTAGTGGGTTTTTTTATCCCTGAAAAAAAACAAATTCAATAAAAATATATTAAATTGACATTTATTGCAAATGCATGGGAGAAATGACACATGTGCATGAAATAAATGACATGTGCATGGTTTATCTTAAAATTTTACTTAAAGTTTATGGTAGAATTCACATCTAGAAATGAGATGCGTTAAAGATTGCATTGCCTAGAGTTTAAGGGAGATTTATGACACATATACATGGTTCATGCATGGTTTGCATGAAATTTTGCCTTAAAATTTATGGCAAAAATCACATCTAGAAATGACATGCCTTAAGAAAGGATGAGATCCAGCGACTACATGGCCCTTTACATGCCTTAAGAAATGATGAGATCCAGAGGTTACCTAGCCCTTTACATACTGCTTTAGAACTTGTAGAAGTTAAGACTCAACCAACAAACTAAAATCCTATGGAAGTTCAGCCACTTTAGGTTCAGTTTTTAGGCCTTAAATTTTTCCTTGAATTAATGGGGGAAAGCCTTGAGTTTGGGGATACTATCCTATGAGAGTTCAGCCACTTTAGGTTTAGTTTTTAGGCCTTAAATTTTGCCTTGAATTAATGGGAGAAAGCCTTTAGTTTGTGGGAGAAATGACATTTACATGGTTTGCAAAATTATTTTATGCACTTACTAAAACAACTAGTTGTGGTGGTTGATGAAGTTATGTTAAAAGTCACACCTTTATGAATTTGTGGGAGAAATGAAATAGAAATGACACGTGCCTTAAATTTTGCCTAAAATCTTATGGGAGAAGGGAGAAATGACACATGTACAAGGTTTGCCTTAGAGTGGTAGTAGTTTATGGATATTAAAATGAAGAACTTCTATTTTTGTTCCAGAGATTGAGTGTAGGGACATTTAATGGATATGTCACGAGAAAAGATGAGATCCAGAGGCTACCTAGCCCTTTACAGACTCTGCCTTTAGAACTTGTAGAAGTTAACACTCAACAGATAGACTAAAATCCTATGGAAGTTCAAAATCCTATGAGAGTTCAGCCACTTTAGGTTCAATTTTTAGGCCTTAAAGTTTGCCTTGAATTAATGAGAGCAAGCCTTTAGTTTGTGGGAGAAATGACATTTACATGGTTTGCAAAATTATTTTATGCACTTACTAAAAATATGCTTTAAAGTTAATGGGAGAAAGCCAACATGACACATGCTTTAAAAACTTTGCCTAAGAATTTATGGGAGAAATGACATATGTATGGGACAAATGACACATGTACACAGTTTTCCTTAAAGTGGTTGTGGTTTATGGGTATTAAAATGAAGAAATTCTATTTAGATCTATTCCATAGATTGACTGTAGGGGCATTTATTGGATATGTCATCTTTAAAAAAAGATGAGATCCAAAGGCTACCTGGCCCTTTACAAACTCTGCATTTAGAGCTTATAGAAGTTAACACTACCTGGCCCTTGACAGACTCTGCCTATAGAACCTTGTAGAAGTTAACACTCAACAAAAAGACTAAAATCCTATGGAAGTTCGACCACTTTAGGTTTAGTTTTTAAGCTTTAAAGTTTTCCTTTAATTAATGGGAGAAAGCCTTTAGTTTTAGAGTAACCTTATAAAATTCTTTAATGTGAAGATAGTACTTTACCTACAAAACAATGGAATTGAAGATTGTGCTTATATATCAGAGTTTTGTTATGACAAATTAGTTATGTCCTTAATAAGAAGTATGATTTAGCACTTATCAAATTGTTTAATAATTTATAATAATGTCATTTTTGGCTTGTACTATCATTCATCCTTGATATGTACAAGAATTTTACAACTTCAACATCAACCTACAGTATCATCATAAATTAGTTATGTCCTTAATAAGAAATATGATTTATCACTTATCAAATTACTTTATAATTTATAATAATTGATATGTACAAGAATTTTACAACTTCAACATCAACCTACACTATCATCATATCACTGTATCCATGCCAATCTAGATGATTTATATCCATTACATCATAAAACACTCCACTTTTAACATTTTAAAAGAATAAAGCAACATGGAAGGTGTTAATTTAGGTACATTAATACACTCCACTTTTAACATTTTACAAGAATAAAGCAACATGGAGGGTGTAAATTTAGGTACATTAATAAAAGACAGCCGTGTCAATCTAGATTATTAAGATCCATTACATCATATTTAACACAATCTAGATTATTTAAATCCATTCCATCCTAAAACACTCCACTTTTAACATTTTAACAGAATAAAGCAACATGGAAGGTGTAAATTTAGGTACATTAATAAAATATAGCCATGTCAATCTAGATTATTAAGATCCATTACATCATAAAACACTCCACTTTTAACATTTTACATGTTACTCACCTTGAGTTTGGGGGATCCTATCCTATGGAAGTTCAATACAGCCATGTCAATCTAGATAATTAAGATCCATTACATCATGAAACACTCCACTTTTAACATTTTACGTTTTACTCCATTTGAGTTTGGTGGATCCTATCCTATGGAAGTTCAGCTACTTTCAATTTTTAGGCATCAAAGTTTGCCTTGAATTAATGGGAGAAAGCCTTGATAAATGATACATGCTTTAAATTTAATGGGAGAAAGCCAATGACACATGCTTTAAAGTTTTCCTTAAGAGTTTATGGGAGAAATGACACACGTACATGATTTGCCTTAAAGTGGTTGTGGTTTATGGATATTAAAATGAAGAACTTCTTTTTAGATCTATTCCAGAGATTCATTGTAGGGACATTTACTGGATATGTCACTTTTCATAAAAGATGAGATCCAGAGGCTACCTGGCCCTTTATAGACTCTGCCTGTAGAACTTGTAGAAGTTAACATTACCTGTCCCAATTATACCCTATGAAGTGTGTAGAGGACCTGTGGAATCACTCACACTACTTTACGTAGACATAAGGGTGTATAAGAGTGTACTAAGTTCAAAAATATGGTCATATTGTTGGATATAATTCCCAAGAGCCCAAATGTACTCCTTAAGTATATGTGGGGTCTATATAACCATCTACAAAAACAAGTGATTCTTTCCAAGCTAAGGATAATGTATGAGCCATGTGTATACGCATAGTATCTAGAAACCTTAGGTCAAAATAAAGGGTACTTAAGTGGTTTGAAGAAAAAATAGCACCAAGAAGCTTTGAAGGAGGGGAATAAGAACTGGAAATGGGGGAAGGATAAGAATAAAATAGCCACTACACATCCATGCAAGGGTAGTAGAAATAATTCTAACCATTGCAACATTGATGGTCACAATAAGGAGAATTATTGGATGTTTGGTATGTGTTATATTCTTTATGTGAATACCCCCATGCACTATATATTTTTCTAAGCATAGTGGTGGGAATAAAATAGGAGGAAAGGAGCCCCACTTTAGGGTTTCATAGAGACGAAAAATCCCCCACACACAGGTGTTCAGGGGTAGTGTCCCAAAAAACGTTTTTGGGAAGAAAAAAAATCTCCCCTTATGATGGTTTTCATCACATGGTTTTTTATTTTAGCATTTTTCTAGTGCATGGTACTTTACCCCATGGTTCTACAGTTTCAGTTAAATAACTAAAGTTTTATCTGATCCAAGGCAATGGATTGGTAGTTTATAATTGTCATGGGATATATACATATATACATACATACATGTGTGTGTGTGTGTGTGTGTGTGTGTCTCTGATGGTCTAAAAATTAATATACTAATAAAAAAATGATCTTCTCATTTTGGGTTTCTCAAGTAAATTATATGTTAATGCATGTGTTTTACATTGAATATTTTTCATTTTATTAAGAATCTATTTGAAACAATTAACTATATAAGGTTAAAACCTATGTTTTGTATCAAATTACTTTTGGTTTCAATGGGAAACTTTTATGGCTATTATGTTTTTCTCGAAATGTGATAGACCCCATTAAAATGGGAGATATATCAAATTGATTCCTAGGGTGAAATAAAATAGTTGAGTAGTTTAAAGATATAGATGCATAAATTTAATGAGCATAGTTTTGAGATATATAAGTCCAAAATGGAATAGTTGTTGGTGAACAAATATCAATGGATCACTATGGATATATGTGCTTCATTAAAAGGGATTTTTCTAGAAGGATGGAATAAGTTGGAAAGAAGGAAAAATATCACAATACAATTGTGTCTCTTAGATGTTGAAGAATGAAGCTAGGTTCAATCTTCATTATCAATATATTTGTCAAAAAGAATTTATAATTATTTAATGACTTATTAAAGCATGGGTTTCATGCTTGGGTCATATTTAGATTAAGGAACCCATTGTGGAATTCTAGGTTAGTCATTACAAATTTAAATTGATACATTTTGGACTTTTAAATAATGTAATTAGTATTGAGCCAAAGTCAATTTATTGGACTCCTCCATCAAGCCATTTTCTTCTGCAAGGTCATCATCCTCGATCTCCTCAACAAATCTTCTTCAAAGCCAACCTTCAAGTCAACCTCTCTCAAAATATACATGTCAGGCTCAAATAAAAATATTCAAGTCATCCTATATGGAGACACAACTCTTCACTAAGTCATGTCGGCTCATTTACTGTGGAAAAATAATATGTATACCCAGCTGAGGTTTTCGCATTACCAACACAGAATTTTGTACTAAAATTATAGAGATAGGTTCAGCCTAATTACAGGTTTAGATGGGTGACTTTAAGCTTCGTTACAATTACAGAAGGACTAAATTTCAGGCTAAATACAAAGATGCAATTCAGATGAAGTTTGTATTTCTTCAAAGGATATTTTTGGTGTTATACAGTTTTGATGGTATTCAGTGTAATTGCAGTTAATTAAAGCCACAATATTGGTGCTATTTATGTTTCATTACCACCATAGAAAGGAGATTGGATAAGAGAAGATTTCAGTGTTATCTCATTCAATGAACTCAGTGCTACAAAAATCAGTGCTAATACAGTCAAGAGTTATCACAGAGAATGTTTTGGTGTCGTGAAAATGGAAGGAAATCGGGGCTACCATAGAAGGAAGATCTCAAAAACAATGTCTTCATGTTATTTTAGTAATGAGGATGAAATTTTGGTGCAAGAAAAGGAGATCTCGGTGTGATGACAGTAAGGAGATATTGATGGTAACATAATGAAGGGATGAATTGGTGGAGAGAGTCTCCAGTTAGGGCCTTGGTCGTCTCATCTTAAATCTAGTGAAGGAATAATTTTGGCTGGGATTTCCCCAAAGAGTGGGGGTTTTCCCTGGCAGTGTGCCTACATCTATGTCCTCTTTTATTTTTTTATTTGTATTAGTCTTAATGATAAGAAAAGATAAATTTTAAGAACAAATAATAATAACGAAAACAACACAACATAATTTCATAATAAGGGAAATAATTTAACTGCCAAACCTATGGATTTCCCAACATGGTATCAGAGATAAGGTCATGATCAAAAGAAAGTTTGAAAATACACTTATACATGTCCTCAATGAAAGGTTCTTGAATATCATGTCATTTAAACTAGCATGAAGATGGAAACTTCTAGGCTAATATAATAGTGAGATAGTTCAGTCTTAAATAAAAATTGAAGAAGAAGGATTGATGCTATATCTCAAAGTGGAAAATTTGGATCAAATTCAAGATGCGAATTTCAATATTAATCACAAAGATAAGCCTCAGTATAAACATAAACGCAGACGCAAGCCCGAAACACACAGCAAACACATATGAAACACGATCACTTATTGGAATAGAACACAACCACACAAAATGTAGTCATATCAAGACATCTACTTATATGTTTATAGAATTACAGCAAAGACAACAATTAAAATCATGTGGTGATAACCTAGAAATTTGAAATTCGCAGCCGAGGGTGAACAACAAGACTCTGCTAAGACCAGAGACGTAGATGCAGATGCAGATGCAGGCCCAAAACACACAACAGATGTAGACGAAACACGATCACATCAGACATAGACGCTAATAAGCCTGAAACCCGTTAACAGCTTTGGGATGGTGTATTTATAAACTAAAGTTCAGCTGGACTATTTTAAAAGTTCGGCCAAACTAATACTTCAACCGAACTTATGTTGTTGGTTTTCCAATCTCCGGCCAAAAATATGTTTTCTCACGTCGTTAGTACACTGTTAATGTAAATGTCAGAATGAGTTCGGCCAAACTAATTCGAAATTTCGGCCAAACTCTATAACAATTCAGCTAAATTGTTGAGAAAAAAAAATTTCCGCCCCCGATTCTCACAAAAGTGTAACCCAACTTCGTGGGTTTACCCCTATAGTATTCCGAGATAGAAGAGATTACATACGAGTTGCCACAACCATTGACAAAGAGATTAGCACTACAGCTGTCTAAATCATGCATAGGGAGGAGCAAGAAGGACTTGCAGAGCATAACCAAGTCGAGGCCATAAGGAGAAATGAACATTGAATGCGGCGATGGGTCGGGTTGTTACCCTAAGACCAACCGCAAGGAGCTACACTGTCATAACTAGGTTATTCTAGATCAACAGCCAGCTCGACCTCCAATAAACCTTATGGTGAATAGCTAATAGGCACTACTGGGAGGGCCAGATAATTAAGGTGCTTAAAGCCTTGTATTAAAGTTATATCATTAATCCGAAAATCTAATCACAATATATGTTGTGGTGATTACAAGTATTGTAAATGATAAGCATAACAAGTTCAATAATTATATACATTATGACTTGCGACAAAATCATATGGTGAATGAAAAAGGGTTAGAATCTAACACCATAATTATATTAATGAATAGTGTCAAAATATCTCAGTTAATAATTAAAGTGCTAACATTTGAGTGTAGTAATAAAAAACAATTATGAGTGGTAAATCTTTAATTCTAGAGGTGACAATATTTTTATCTTTTTTGTAAAAATCATGGTTTAATATGTAGAGAACTTATTATTATTGAATAAAGTTCTTAGATGAATGAGAATTACAAAAACATATTAATCCACATCTCTATATTTATAAAATTTCTTAAAGCTCGGTAACCTTTCAAAGTTTTTAATTCTTAGTAGGTGATAAATATTTAATATTTTAAAATTATGAAGATTTCAAAAAAAAATTGCCCTCCCAGCTACACAATTTAAATTGCAAGGTTATCAAATTAGTTTTTATTTTTCTATGAGATCGATTTTGTTGTCCTGTAAAAAGTATTAAGATTTTTGTGTAGAATTGTTTTCCCGATATGTAGCATCCATAGTTGACGTTTCAAACCAATCCACCTTGGTTCATCTTGAGGATCATCCATTGTTTCGAACCAATCCACCGTGGTTTCCTGAAGATGAACCACAGTGGATTGGTTCAAAATGTCTACGCTATTAACAATGCATCAGATATATCCTGAAAACAATTATACACAAAATGTTAAACAAAAAATCCTTAAATCTATAATATTAAGCTTCTCTGAAATGATCATTTGATTCATTTTCCATGTAATTATTTATTTAAATTTTTTAATTAATATTTTTATTGTGTAAATAAATATACGTGTAATTTAAAAAATAATGATAGATCATTTTTAATTTTAATTATGGATTTTTCTTCATCAATAATGAAATTTAACATTTTTATTATACACTAAAAATTTATATAAATGATTTTATATAAAAATTATTATTTAAAATAACTTTGGAGTAAAAAAAAACAATATTTTTACACTGTAAGGCGTTTTTATTTGAAAACAACTTTCCCAACTGTCACTTGTACTTGTATGCACCATCAGATCAAATGTTAGACGATTAAAATGTTTTAGGCCATTTATCTACCACCTCTCTAACTACCTAACTAACTCTCTAATCTCTCTTGTCATGAATATGATATACAATCTTTGGGTAAAGTTGTGCAAAACCTATTGAAAATTTTTCCAAAAACAACGTTGTTTGTGGTTAAATATCCAACTAGTTTGGATGATAAGTTACAAGAGTTTCAAAGTACAGTTATGTGGCCACAACAGGGGTAGGAGTGTGACATCCAGGCCAGCGTGAGAGAATTGTAGGTGTTGGTGGTGTTGGGAAAACCATGGAAATATCAATGCCCTGTCGTCTTTGGTACATTGATACATTGATAAGTTAATTGATGAAGCGTCGTTGTCTGTAAGTGATTCAAACATTTCTCTTTGGTTAAAAAATTTTGAAGTTGTTTTGTTCAACACAATGATTTGTGTCCTGCATACCATCTATATTTTTTCTTTTTAAGATTAAAATCTCTTTGATATTTGTGAGGAGGCTTCTGATCCATTTATTTAAGAATCGAACTTGCTTTTATTTTACTGCTAAATGGATTCGAACCATCCATCCTTATTTCTGGCCATTTGCAACTAAAACGGAACGTGAATTGGTGGAATAACTTAGCGTTGCATGAAATGCTTTATAGTCGAGGTCAGGAACGGGCCCTGAATTGGTGGAAGAACAGCCTTGCGTGAAATGCTTTAAAGTCGAGGTCAGGAACGGACCCTGAATTGGTGGAAGAACTTAGCCTTGCGTGAAATGCTTTAAATTCACTTTTTTCTCCAGGTAGGTCGGGATCAAATTTGAAGATAAAGAGTTACTGGTTAAATTGATTTTAGTTTTTCAACCAAGATAAAATAAATTATTTTTCTATATAAAATTAATAAATAATTGAAAATGTATTTTATGTTTTATATGTTTTGTTATGTTAAATTTACAAAGCATAAATGAAAAGATTTATTTTAGAGTTATTTTAAAAATTAAATTTGATATAAAAATTATTTGAAAAAAATGTAATGAAATTATTTATTTTTTTTAATTATTTTTAAGATATAATAAAATTATTTTTCTTTTTAAAATAGTAATTAGTTCAATAATTGCACTGAGAAAGCGTCAAATTTAATTTTGAGATTTAAAATATTTTTTAAATGTAATTTTTTATATTAAGAACAATTTTTTTAGATAAAAGAAAGTATAATATACATATCTCATTACAATATATAAAACATAAATAGTACTTATAAATTAACATATACTTAACTGATAGAGATATCAGTAGTATTAATACTACTATATGTACGTGGCGCAATGGTGGCTATAAGAGTGAGGTGGTTAATAGGGCATGGCGAATGTCTTTAGGATTTCTGCTTTGGGGAGCATGGAAAGAGCAAAATTTCCACATTTTCAGAGGTGTTGAATGACAAGCTCCTCAACTATGGAATGCTATTGTTGAGAATATCAGGGTAACAATACTGGTGGAACGCTGGGGAGATGATGACTGGTCAGTAACAGGAAGGGAGACACGTATCTTGGCTGCTCTTAATCTGACACCTCAAATGCTCGATGCTTCGTTATGGAAGGTTCAATAAAATCTGAATTCCATTCCGTCCGAGTTCACTCCACCACCTCAGTGTTTTTTGAAATTGAATTTCGATGGGGCCTCTAAAGGAAATCCAGGGCAGGCAGGGATATGCAGCATATTCAGAGATTATTTTAGTCAGGTCTGTCATATTTATTCTTATCCTATGGGTTATGTTACCAATAATGAAGCTGAATTGATGGCTTTAAAACAGGGTTTAATCATTGTAATCAGGGAAGGTTATCAACGATTAGTTGTTGAGGGGGATTCCGCAATGGTAGTTGGTATTTTGAAAAAGCTTCAACAAGGCAATCCATGGCAGAAAATAAGCAAGAGCTAGCAAACCGCCAAAATTATCGAAGACATAGGTAATCTTTTTTGTCAGGTTGGATCTGTCATCTGCATTCATGTCCACCAGGAAGGGAATGAGGCAGCAGATTATTTGGCGAATTGGACATGTAAAAACATAACCAGACATCTTGATATTAATCAATCTCATCAGGCTTGGGTTGTGGAATTATATCCTCTGCAGTGCATCGTGGATAGAGACCGATCTCGTTTACCCTCGATCGGGGTGCTATACTGATGATTCGGGTCGTGTGTATCCACGTGGTGGATATCTTACAGTACCTTGTGTGGTTATTATGGAGGTAGTCCTCCGACGGCAGGTCTCCACTTCTCACATTGAATTGCATGCGCCAGCCAGTTCATCTCCACTACCAACTGTCAGATGAATTAATGCAGGGTTCACTGTGGTGGATGAGGAGTTTTATTGCTTGTTTCATTGTCATTACCACTTACTCCTTGTTCAGCTCTGGCATTGGTGTTCTTCACCAGGCGATACCTCCAAATTCGATGTGCATTCTTCGCAGATAGGGTGAACTTAGATCATGGTTGGTCATGGAAATTCTGCCTTTCATGCTCTGCCTTCGCTTCTCGTTTTTATCTCTGTTATTTCTGTTTACTACAGACCTTTAGTTAAAGGAATACTATACTATTTTTTCTAGTTGGTTTCGTAAAGGAAATATGGGATTTGAACTTATTGACCCTCAGTTTCGCAGTCCCCCTGGTTTGTTCACACCCTGGCTTCATCTTCGTCTTTTCCCGTTCTATAATTTTCAGGGTTGTCAAGTCTCTTCTGAACCATGGTTTCAGTGGTTCCTGCTTCTTTTGTTTGGGTCGATGGTTATCATTCTTGCCTTTTTATCATTTATTATTCAACCTTCTCATGGGACTTTCTCTGATTTCGGTAATCTCTCTGATTTCGGTAATCCATATCTGCTCTGCATATTTTCTGGGTTTTGTCCAGTGTGCCTTGGTCACTTTTTCGATGTTGGGGTTGGCCTTGGTTTCATAAGCAGGCAAGGTCTTTGTTTTATTTCTTTTGGCACTGGAATGGTTTTGGTTGTTGTTTTTCCCACTGTTGTGGGTTCTGTCTCAGTTCCAGGCTCTGTTCTTATATCTTCTGTGCAACGTACTTTTTTCCTGCCATGATTATGGATTAATATTCTCTGTGATTTTATTCTGGGTTGTTTCCTGGTTAACATGCATGCTAATCTTCGCTGTAAGGCTCTGCCGCGATTATGGATTAATATTCTCTGTGATTTTATTCTGAGTTGTTTCCTGGTTGACATGCATGCCAATCTTCACTATAAGGCTCTACGCGTTGGGCTCGCTGCAAAGGACATAGCTTCAGTTTTATTCTATCCTGTCTCTGACTTAATTCTGGTCACAGGCTTTCGTTCAAAACATTTTATTTCCAGTATGGTTAAAGGGAAACCCATGAAGGCAAATCGGGGTACGCAGCCTCACCCATCGGCTGGTAGGAGCAGGAGGGGTAGGAAGTCTAATGTAGAAGTGTTGCAAGATATTGCTCAGGTATATGAATCAAGGAATCTGGCTAATATTAAAACAATAATTCATGGGTGGGAAGTTCAATCAAACAGTGAGGATGAGGACTTGGAAGCTCAGCTTGCTCAAATGAATTTTATAACTGATCCAGGCAGTAATCGGGGTCGTGTTTCTCTTTTTCAACAGTCAGTGAAGACTTACTGGAAGATGAAATGTCTTCTTGCCAAGGTTATGGCATGTCAAGAGGAAAAGAGTCTCAATTCATCATTCCTGTTTGAACTACAACAAATTAAGATGGATATGCATGCCATGTTCAAAGCTCAGTCACAATTGAATGATCGGGTTGGTAAGATTGAAAATCAATTGCAACACACCCAAAGCAGTCCGCAGGTGTTGGGAACCACTGCTAATGCTCCTATTTCTGTGGATCTTTCCGGTTAACTATTTCATATTTCTACAATTTTGAACTTTGTTAGTTTAACTACTTGTTTAATTTGTAAGTATTATGGATATGCTGCAGCTTTTAATGTTGTATGTAGCAGGATAAGACAATTTCGTTTCTGGTCTACTTTTAACTCGATGCGGTGGCCAACAGACCTGGTTTCCTACGGGCAGGTTGAGGTCACTTTATTTGCTCTTTTTTGTATGACAAACTGCCCTATATTTTTTGGATAATCGAAAGGTACTACGAAGCTTACAAAAAAAAAAAACACGTGCTTTACAATATAAATTAAAATAATGATTCAATAATCATCTTTAAATTTTGTAAATAAAAAAGTAATATTTACAATATAAGAATCTTTTTAATCATAAATATTTACGATGGATATTATTAAATTTTAAATAGATTTTTTTACAATACCATGGGCCAATACCCAAGAGAAAAAGATAGAGAGAGGGAGGGAGGGAAAGAGAGAAGAGAAAAATCATAATACCATGGGCTAATACGATGGTTTATCAATACCGTGAGTCATCTGGGCTTTTGATTATTAGGTTATGGATCTACTCTTTAAATTATTATGTTACAATACCATGGGTCAATACCATAGCCTTTGGGTTATCAATACCACATGCCCAAAAACCGTAACTTATTAAAAAATCAAAATATTTTACAAATACTTTATTTTAATTTAATTTTATAACATTTTTTAATTAAATCTAAAAGAAAAAAGGTTATAATTACTTTTGAGGTATATCTAAACTCACAATCCTCACAACTACTAAAAATATTCCCATAGAGATTAAATCCAGGTTTTAATAAATGAAAAAATGAGAAAATTTTTATGCAAAATTGAAATTTATATAATTAAGCGGTAAAGCTTTCCCGAGAAGAACTTTTTTGTTGCCTATCTGTCATCACTTTTCACGTTTAGATTATATGTTAGACGATTAAAAGATATCAAACCGTTGGATCATCACATATGAAATTAGTTGGAAACAATCGTCTCCAGGTCTTGATAACATTTGCTAACCAATCGAACATATGTTCTTTCCTTAGTGTTTGGAGCTTCAGGGTTTTTGATTACGAGATCTGTCATGTAAGACCACCTCTTTCCGTCCATTGTCATTGCCTTTCACCTGTCTTGACGAAGCTCTACAGTTCACCTGTCTTGACGAAGCTCTGTGGTAAGGGAGTACGGGGCTCAAAACTTTTCTTTCACCAACCATTCCCTCGAAGTCGTAATTGCTCTCAAAGTCGATTGAATAATGGCTAAGGAGGGTCTTCTCCAGGTATCTAATATTACCGGATCCAAGTACTAACACTATCTATTTATCAATGAACCTCGATACCTTCAGATTATTTTAATAGGTCTACAACTTGTCTTCAGAGACCCAAATAAAGAATGGTGGTGATCCTTAATAAGGAATGATCCCATACTGTCAAACCCTATCTGGAAGGATTTGGTTTTTGACATTTCCTACTTCTCCTCTCAAGAGAATGTTAGTGATTAGAATCCAAATTCAAATGTGTTGAGCTACCAAAAGAATTAGCATTAACTCACCACGTTGTATCTTCCCTCCTCCCTCTCCACCGAACATTATACTTCTCAATTTTGACTGGTTGATGGTTCCGGGATCAAATCTAGCTTCTAAAAAAATTCCAAATTCCCCATTTTAAATAATGTTGTGAGATTAGAAAATTCTCTAGATAACTATGGAGGCTTACCCAAGTCCATGGCTTCAGATTTGATTTATGGAGTTTTCCCATTTGTACTCCTATGAATACCAAACACTGATTTTGTATTTGCTTAATGATTCGATAAGCATAGTTATCACTGTACATTTATTGTTATAAATTTGGAGGATTGAATATGTAACCTTATGTATATAAAATTTCATTATTATAAAAATTTTCAACTTTATTTCCTCTTTGAAATATTTATTTTTAGGGATGCATGATTTGGATTTGTGTCCAGAGGCTAAATATTTATGATTAGCTTAATACTATCATTACCCCTAGGATAAAGAAATTTGGTTATTGAATAAGACCCGTTCATAATTTATCAATGAAATTAAATTTAGAATCTAAACTCTGAACTAAACATACAATTTAATCATTGTACAAAATATATTACCTTATAAATAATGGTTTATATGAATTACTAATAAAAAATAATGATTAATATATTTAAACCAAAAATATTAAACTAACCATTTTATCAATTTTATACCTATTATATATTCTCTTCGCAAATGGAAAATACGGTTATGCAGATGTCAAATTCCAAATGTCGCTGAAATATTTTCTTTATTTGATTAGAAAACTTAATATATAAAGTCAAAAAATTTAACCTGGTAATGTGTGACTAACACTAACATGGTACCAAAATAGTCACATTCCTCTGGATGTACCCTACTTTTGCTTAATGAAAACTATTCTAAAAGTTGTTCATTTTTTCTCTAGTAACGAAATTGACTTGACATTGGTTAAAAGTTTAAAGAAGTTGATATGAGACTAAGTTGAATAATTTAAATATTTTTAGCAACGGATAAATTTTTTTATTTAATTTGAAAATTTGAAAATATAAAATACTATTTAATTATTAAATAATTCTCTAAATTTAATTTAATTGGATTTTTATGAATTTTTATGAAGAAATATTTTCCAATTCATTAAAGTGTACTTATTTTAGATGTAAAATATTATAAATATATGTTTAATTTGATTTAATGAATAAATTTAAAAAAATATTTTTTCACATAAAAATATATGAAAATATTTTTAAATGAAGTTAATTTATAATTTTATATGTAAAATATTATAAAAATATTAAGATAGGTTGTGTGTTGATGAAAGAAATATTTATGTATATGCTGAATAATCATTTTTTAAATGGTGGTGACTAATCTTGCCAATATGATTTGGAAAGCATTTGGAATTGTAAGCATGAACTACTATGAAGATATTTTGGAGCTTTTAATGCACTTCCCACTCTCTATATTGACTTTCTCTCTTCGAAGAGAAGGATTGATGGCTGACCTTCCACATATGACCTCCATTAGCACTACTCCAAAGGAGTAGACATCAGATTAATGACTGACCTTCCACATAGGACCTCCATTAGCACTACTCCAAAGGAGTGGACATCAAATTTTTTTGATAACCACTGGCTTTTGAAGTATTCGAGGTCAAGATATCCAAAGCTAACTTTGACTACAGTACTCACATGTGCTTCATCGAGATCAAGTCCAGTCTTTGAAAACCTGAATTCTGCCACATTGGCCGCAAAGTTCTCATCCAACAAAATGAATGTTGTATTTACATCATGGTGAGTGACTTCCTACTCTGCTCATGTGTGAAGTTAGTGCAGACCCCTAGCAGCCACTATGCATATATGAAGCCTCTGCTTCCATGACATAGGAGGAATATATTATCCATAAAAATGGTTCCTAATAGATCCACTAGACATGTATTCATAACCAAGATCATCAAAATTTTTCTTATAATAGCCAATAAGTGAAACCATATGACGGTGGTGAAGCTTAGACAACATTTCAATTTCAGTCAAAATTTTTCGATTCCTTGTTTAGAACTTCAATTCCCACATTTTATAGGAACTTTGGTACCATCTTCAAGCATCCCCTTGAATAATTTAAGAAACCCACCTACACCCAGAATCAAACTCTCATCAAAAATTTTGGTAGCTTATATTATCTCTACAAATGTGAAGTGTTGACCTAGATTTGAAGTTCCATAAGAAGCAGGATTCCCACAGATACCTTGATTCCCTTGCTTCCTATAGTTTCAGAATGTCCTCCATGTAGTGGAAGAGGCAACCAAGTTATAGTAAAGAGCTTTGTATGGGATCTACGAAAACAACAGAAAAAGCAGATCACCGTTAACAACCCAATAGAAACAAAAACTCCTACAACTAATCCAACTATTGGATCAACCTTGTTATTTCTCTTTGATCTAATAGAAATGTTTGGTGAGAAATATCCATCAAGACTTCTTTTATAGTTTCTAATCTTCCTGACCTCCAACCCATTTAGTATGGAATTGCGAACAACATTCTTCATGTCTAATGCAGGTCCAACTTTGAAAGAAATATTCTTTGATATAGTGGTTGTATTAACTACCACTAAATTGGTGTAGTTAGCAGCTTCCAAGGTATTTTGTGTTATAGTTGATAGTTCAGAATCATTGATAATGTTATCATGTGGATATATACATTAAAGTATATTTCATTCAGTGTGATACTCATAATATCACATAAATGATTCCTAATGAAGTATTGGTAGTGTGGATCCACAGTAAATCACCATGAAATATTAAAATTTGTGTTTGCTACATTGGCTATAACCATCTCCTCAGTAGTAGCATATACGAGATTGGGAGCAATATCACTGGTAACTAGTCCTTGGTACACAACGTTGTTGGAAGAACTGTTGAAGTTTTTGGAAATGATTTTGGAACAAGGAAGCATGTATCAGGATACCAAAATATCCCAAGGGTTTCATTGTCAGGGGTAATCAAGGGTCCTCACATATTAAGTCTATAAATTGTTTCAAAATCATGCTCAGATAGATCATTGTAAGTATTAGAGAGGGGCACAGTTAGAGTTGTGTCTAAAGAGTGTCCAACACAAAAATAACTTTAATGGCATTGAAAAAATTATTGTAGGGAATAAAGGTCAGGACCAATGTTAGGTCACTTATATTAATGACATATTCCTTCATCACACATGAGCTATTTTAGATTTGGAAATTGTACAATAGACCAAAGTATTTGGTGGCTATTGAAAATATGGCACTTGTAGGATTGTACTATTGACAAGAAAATGGAAATAAATGTAAATGTACCTAGTTTCGGCCCTGGTGCCCAATACTGAATGTATAGGGTGAGTACTGAGTAAATACTCAAGTTTTCAAATAAATACTAGAGGGAACCTAGATATTTGAACTTGTGGTGTTAGAAAATATTTCTTCATTGGCGAAAATCAACAAATTTGAGGAGGGGGTTTCTTCACTGAATATCCTTCTACCCAATGTGATGTTATTCTTTGATCCAGATTCTATGGGAGAAAGGGGGAGAGTGAGAAGGAGAGAGAGAGAGGGAGATAATGAAAAATTTGGAGGGTGGAGAGAGAGAGAGAGCGTGTGATGGGGGGGGGGACAGAAAAAGGGAGGTGGGAGAGGAAGGAAAAGAGAGGGGATTTGAGAGAGAGGGGAGAGAGAGGGGGAAAGAGAGATGGATTTGGATAGGGGAAATAGAGGGAGGGAAAAACAAAGACATTGACAGATAGAGGTGGAGAGAGAGAGGGAGTGACAAGGGAGAGATGAATATGGAATGAGGGAGAGAGGAGACGAGGGAAGGGAGAGAAAATGAGAGGATAGATATAGGGAAAGATGGGGAAGACAGAGATAGGGAGACATAGATATGGAGGGGGGAAAATGGGGGAAATCAAGAAGGAGAGAGAGAGAGGGAGATAGTGACAGAGTTGGAGGGTGGAGAGACAAAGAGAGTGTGTGATGGGGGTGGAGGGTAGGGGGGAGAGAAAGGGAGAGAGATGAAGAAAGAAAGAGAGGAGAGAGAGAGGGGGAGAGAGAAATGGAGTTCGAAGGTGAAGAAATACATAGAGAGAGAAAGGTGGAGAGGCAGTACGTTTTTGGGGGTGAGAAGGAGAGACAAGGGGAGATAGAGATATAGATGGAGGGGGGTGAAAGGGAAGAAAAGGGAGGAAAAGATAGGGAGTGAGGTAGGCATGAGGGGGTGTGAGAATTGATGTTCAAAATCCCATATGAAGTGTGACAATGAGGCATGTGAAAGGTGGCGTGCTCGCTTTGTGATTTGATATCATTTGCAAATATCGCTCATATATAATGCATGAAAGTGCTATTTTCCCGTTATTATTTCTTGAGTGATTATGCACATGAGTGGATTAAAGAAGGAAGGGTTGCACTCTCCCACGATTAGGCATTTGTTCTCACTCGAAGAGGGGAACCTGTCAACCCACATCCATGGTGGGCATAAGAACAGGTCTTCGCATCGTGAGATCAGTATGATCAAATTTCTCACTCTCGATGGGCAAGGCGGTAGTTCTTGTGAAGAAAAGATTGGATTCAAGGTCATCTCTTGCTTGGTCAAGGACTAAATCAAACAAAATGTGTTGGGGCTTCAGCAAGATGAGTGGGAGTAACAATGAGATACTCTCCTTTAGAGTATTTGAGCTTTTATCAAAGTGAGTTAGTCGTATTTTGATGTAATCGTTTGGTCATGGAACTCCACTGTCTTCATCGACCACAGTTAAAAGTGATGATAAGCTCATTACAAGTGGGAAAACAACCTCTAAAAACTTATTAATACTACTAAATTGATAATGAATTACATTATTAGTTTTTTTGTCATATTATCCTCACATTCACATCACACCCACATAAAGTACAATTGAGGCACCAAATTACATCATCCACTTTGGTTAAAATGGTCTAGTTTTACCAAATAGTAGTTCTTGGATAGGTATTGATGTGCATTTGGAAATTGTAGCAAGCATCATTGTAGAGAGGGTACATTAGGATTTCAAGTTGACCACCCTAATTCTTGTTTCAAATGCACATTCTACACATTGTATTACTTCACTAGGCCTTGGGGGTAGTTCATTGCTATTGGTTTTTTTTTTTCCAATTATTTTTGTTGGGTAGTTTTGAGTTGGTCAAGTTATAGGTGGTTGGTGGTTTATTGGATTCTATGAACAGTCAATGTCTTCAACCATGTAGAGGGTTTGTCACCATGTAAAGTGTTACAATAGTTTGTTGCAATTGTTAATAAAAATAGATGATATATATAAGAAGTGATACTACATATTAGAATTATGGTCACCACAAGATGTGAACCCTACACTGTTGAGGGGGCAATGAAAAATACTAAAATAGTCTCTTGTTGTTAGTGTCAGTGCAATTCAAAATGTTTCTTTCCAATCAGAGATAATGTTCTCTGAGGAAACATTGGAGATATTAAACATCATCAACTACACTGCACTAGAGTTTCCCATCGAAGTTGTAGATTTTACACCAAAAGTTATGAATAATTGGGAGCTGATGTCTGGATCATTTTCATCTAATATGTGATGATGTCTGAAATTTGTGAGGTTGTGATGCAAATTTAGATTTGGAAAGATAACCATCATATTGTTCATGAATTAATATTATTTTATTTAGCCTATCTGATGTCATGTACTACCTGTATTTTTTCAAAATCTATCAAATATTTGCTATTGGATCTTGAAAGACCATCTTTGAAGATTAAGATGCAATATATGTTGGAAAGGTTATAGAATCTATCAATTTGGAATAATGCAAGTAATTTCTTATACCTTGAATGACATTTTTTTACTAATTTTGCATTATTTCTTATACCTTGAATGGCATTTTTTTTACTAATTTTCATCTTCAATGTTTTTTTATGTGTTCCTTACGACATTTCCTTTGCAACATCTAGTGCAATTGCTAGTTATAAACAATATCTTAACATAAAATAAAATAAATATATAATTATAATGTGGAGTAACAATTCGATCAAAATAAACTATATAGTTATCTTTGAAATTAGCTCAGAATACAAGTTATGGCTAAAGATGTTTTTCTCCTAACATTCTTCTCCAATACAAGTTATATAATTATAGTGTTGAGTATTGAGCAAAATAAACTATACAATTACCTTTGAAATTAGCTTGGAATACAAGGTATGGTTAAAGATATAGTTATCATTTGAATTATTTTAATCAACATGTTACTAAGTGAAGTTATAATAGACTATTGTTAAATAAATTAAATAAAAAAATAAAAATAAAAAATAAAAAATTTATTAATTTTTTTTTAGTTATTTTTGTCTCATATCTATTAGAAAAATAATAATTTTAAAATATGAAAATTATATAATTTAAATATCTTAAAATTTTTAAAAATAATTTATTTTTATATTTAAAAAATGTAATTAAAAAAACAAAATATTACAATCTAAAAAACAAATTACCAAATTTTAATAAAAATTAAAAAAAAATAAAAAATAAAAAATAAAAAAATAAAATCCCCAAAAAATAAAAAAACAATTATTGTATTCACCAAAAATAAAATCACAATATTATTAAAAAAAAAACTCATAAAATTGCTACGAAGAATCTTACTATATAATCTTTAGTGAACCAGAGATATTAAAGTGAGGTCCATTTGTCCCCTTAATTGTACAAGGTGATATTCACCATTATTAACCAGTCAGCATATATTTAAAGCTTTTTGTTATTATTCATTATTAAATCGCTCATGCGGTACTCGTGGAGAAAGGGAGTGGATTGGATAGTTGTGTTTAAAAGTTTCTTACCTTCTTCCTGCCTACACTATGGTACCGATATTTACATATGCTTATGCTTTTCTTAATGATATATCTAGATGTTTGGGGTAAAGCTTTTTTCAATAACTATATATATACACTGTTTCTTTTATATTTATATTTGGGATTTTAAAATTTTATTTTGTTTATGTGGATAAAATTATAATTAAATCATGGTAATTTATTTTTTTGAAATATTTTTTAATTATATAGATAAATATTTCATATCAATATTTTTATATAATATTTTGATATTCTCATTGTCCTTAAATATCTATAATTTGAACAGAAATTATAGACAGTTGTAAATGCAACTTTGGCAGCCATAGCTAAATTGCGCATCAAGCTACTTTTTCCATTGCAAATCTTATAAGATTCCAAGGCATCATGAGAATGATATTCAAATGTAATCGTAGTTTGATAAGAATGGAAAACTGGATCGAAATGACCTATTCTCCAACCCTGGAGGACTTATGTGGTGAAGCATTGGATGCTACTAAAAATATGCCCTAGAACTTGAGCAAGAGAAATACATTTAAGGTTTTATGAGTTATAGTTGTAAAAAATAGTATTTGTTATTTTTGCCACCTAATATGTAATAATTGTTTTGACACTTATTATGGGTTGATGATGTTTACAAGAGTTTATCCACCATTTAAATCGTATGGTTACATAGTTGCACTAGTATGTTATTATATGTCTATTATAAGGATAATGATCACAAATTAAAAAATAAAGTGTGTTTAAGTTGTAATCTGAATCTAAAAGATTTAATAAGGTTTTTTTAATTGAATAAAATATATTATTTTGTGACTAGGGGAATTAGTATCTAGATCTCTTTTGTATTTGTGTGACATGAGATTTGTGTAATTACTATTTTAACTTTTAGTTAAAGGTTACCTTGGTGGGAAACCAAAGGGGTTTCAAATTTGGTGACTATTATGCAAGGAGTGCCTTAATAGTGTACAAATTCAATCATTATTATAAACCACATGGACTATATAATTATTATTGTTACAGTGATGATCACTATCATTTACTAAAACTAATATTGAATTAAGTTAAGAAAAATGATAAAAAAAAATTGATCAATTTGTTTTAAAATTTTATTTTCATACTAAAAAATATTTACAAAAAAACACTCCCAAATTTTCAGGAGAAAGAAGGTTAGTATGGTTACAAATATTTTGATATTGAGATATAATAAGGATATATGGGTAGGAAATTTTAAGATAAATTATTTTTCATCCTTCACCTTTTACTATCATAGAGAGGATAAATTATTTCATTCCATAATACTTTATAAATAATCCAACACCCTCTTTCATTTGAGCTTGTGAGTTAGATATAACAAAGATATAATTTTGAATTAAGGTTAATGACCTTTTTATACTATCTTAATTTTGGTTTTTTTAATTCTTTTTTTTACTTTTTATTGTAACACAATATCTAAAATTTAGTTGTCCACGAGGTCTTGGATAGACAGTGATCGGGTGCTCTCTTAAGACACTCCTTGAGGTGAAGTCACCAGTCCAATTCCTCACCCTGATTGGGGTGATATATTGGACATGATGAAGATGTAGTCGTGCCAAGCTTACAATATATATATAAACGAGACAAATATTTTGTATCCAAAACCTAAATTACATGACCAAAATCGTTTTTACGTCAAAATATCAAAACTGAATTCAGTTTGTGCAACAACTTCCATGTTCCAGTACAACCAAAAACTATCTTCGTCCCCTTATGAGCCCTATAAAATATTACATGACACTGATATCTACCATAAAAATGAAAAAACAGACCTAAAATCGACACATATAAATAATACATATAAGAGAAATTATCCAAGGTTCAGCTTCCCCGAATCCTTGCTTATTTCTATGCCTTGATTTCTCAGTCCAACTTCAACGACACCCTCTCCCACATCATTTTGTAATTGGGCAACGACCGACTCGGGTAACCCTGCTATGATATCCTTCACCTCTCCAAACAAACTGCCACTTATCAACTCTGAATTAGAGGAGAGCAAATTAGTTTCCATCTTAACTATATTATGCTTCAAGGACACCTCAATACTTTTGAATTTGGCATTAATGCGTTCAACATTGGAAGTGCAGTCTTTCTCAAGCAGTTCTACCTTGTGGGTGATGAGTTCTAACTTTCCCATTGGAAATTTAAACAAGAATCCAACTACCCTTTTCCATCGAGCCAGATTGTCCTCAAAGGACCACCCTTCTTGACCTTCACGCGAAGCCATACTAGAAGCTCTCTGGACAACATAATTACCAAACCTATACTCCAAACTTGGAATAACAAATGTTTCAGTTGAGGGTTGAGGATCCTTATATGAGAAATCATGTTTCTCTGCACAATTTCCCACTAATCTTTCCACTAATTTAGCACAAAGGACATGGACAGTGGGAAGAGCAGCGAGTTTTCAGTGGTCAGACCAACAAATATTGAAGGGTTAAGCACAAAACAGAGGGTCATTTTTGGGCAGAGACTTTGATTTCCCTTAATATCATCATGATAATGGGACAAGAAACTTTAGAACCTGTGGAAACAAATAATATAGGGCAAGTGAAAATTGCCTCATCAGCCAAAATTGGGAAGTGGTTTTAGGTCAATGCCAAACAATATAGGGGCATTTTAAAACAGAGACTAGCTCGTCTAAAATGGGAACAGACAAGGAAAAAAATGTCTCAAAGGGAAAGTACTATTCGCAAGAAACAACATTCAAACAAGTCCTCTTTGCAAGCATGTGGCAACAAGTCCAAAGGAAAAGGAAAATTCATTGATGATTATGCCTTATATAGTCCCACATCCACACCTCTCACTTGGTCATTTGATCTTTATGTGAAAGAAATCTTAAATGTAAAAGGGAAGTTGGAAGTAGTAGAAGCTAAAGAGCTGGAAAGAGATAGTACAATCCATATAATAACATCTGAAAACCAGGCTTTAGCATAAAGCAACAAAGTTTTGAAGGAGCAAGTGTCATTGCTGCAGGAAGCTCTCCGAATAGGGAAAACAGAATGGCAACGCATGAAAGCGGGAGGTGAAAAACATGAAGAAATTTGTAGTGGAGAATACAAAGGTGATGAATTCGAAGCCATCCCAGGATAAGGGGAAAGCAATGGCCCAAATAGACAACAATGAAGAGACATCAAGAGAAGAGAGGAAAGGAGATTCCACAAAAATATCCAAAATCTGGGCTCAAGTTATTAGCAATTCTGCTAAGAGGGAAGGAGAAACAAACATTCAGGTTAACAACATGCAATATAGAGAAAGCAAGGAAAGACAGGATAGAGCAACAAACACAATTATTAAAGGGGTGAAAGTTTATGGGAAAAATGAATGTACTCTTGACCTTGCAAGAGACTTTCTGAAAGACAAGCTCCAATGGCAAGGAAAAATGTGTCAAGCATGGAGAGTAGGTAATCTTAACGCTGAGAGATCCAGGCCCATAAAATTCACCATGCCCAACTTGCATGATAAAGATATCATTCTAATTAAGAAGCATCTCTTGAGGGGTTCTCGGTTTTTTCTAGAAGAAGATTTAACAGTAAGAAAACAAGAGGAAAGGAGGGACAAAATGACAAAATTTAGGGTAGCAAGAGATGAGGGAAAAAGAGCATGGATTTATAAAGGTAAAGTTGTGATAGCGCATTTTGGACCTCCTTCCAAAACAAGGCAGAAAAATGATAACAAAGAAGAGGCAACAAACTCTTCAGCAAGAAAGGAGGAAGCAAGGTCAGTATGGGCAAGCAGGGACAAAGACTCAACTGTGAGTCTTGCATGTCAAAAAAAATAGCAATAAAGTCGTACCCAGGTTTCCTTAAGATTAGTTTGTTGTAACTATAGGGGTTAACCATGGAGACGAGGACCTGGGTTAGGGCCTATTGCGGAAGGTAGAGATATAATTTGCCTCATAGAAACACATAAGCATGAAGGGTGCAAGACACCTTTGTTTGAAGGGTATTGGAAGATAGCAGTGTGGAACAAGGCAGCAGGGAATGTCAAAGGGCACGAGGGTATCATGGTATTAGTAAGAGAAAAAGAAGGTCGTTTCATTCAGCTAGAAAAAGAAGACCCAAATAAGCAATTTTTCTAGCTTAAAATATCAGAAAATGGAAATCACATCAGAATTGCAGCATGTTATTTTGCGCCGCAAGTTTCAAAAATCTAAAAAAGTAGAGGGCTTGACCACAAAGATCCCTTTGCAGCCCTAAAAACAAATATTGCAATATATTCTTAGCTAGGTGGAGTCCTTATAGTGGGGGATTTCAATGCTAGAATTGCAGGTGAACAAGCTAGCATTCTTTGTTGTAAAGAAGACAGTGACCCTATCTGGCTTACAGAACAGAGTAATCATCAGTGGGAACGAATTTCAGAGGATAAAGGCTGCAATATCTTTGGAGAAAAATTTCTTACGCTATTTGGGGCTTTCGATTTAGTCATTTGTAATGGTTTGACTAGATGGGAAAAGTCCGATAATTTCACTTGCAATACTTACAATGGAGCAAGTGTAGTAGATTATGTAATTTTATCGCATAGTTTGTGTGAGAAAATGGAGGAAGTGCTGATTGGAGATCAAATTTGGGACTTCAGATCACAAGCCAATTTATCTAAGTTTCTCTTGGATTGGAAAGAAGCAATTAGGGTCAAAAACTCAGTGTGTTCAACAAAATCCCCTAAAGGGAAAAATTATTTTAACTCCAGAGAATTGTAATACCTTCAAAATAATGCTAGAGAGGCTCTTCAAGGAGGATGAAATCTCATTTCATGGCCTTCATAGTCACATATTAACACATTTAATTCAAAGCGCACTCGCTGAGTGAAAAAGAGAAAAAATTAAGAAGTCTGAAACAAATTTCTTTCCGGTTAATGCTTGATTTGATGAGGAATGAAAAAAGGCAAGGAGAAGGTGGAAGGAATCAGACACGGATAACATAAAGCTCAAATCTTACAAGCAGATAGTAAGAAAGAAAAAAGGTTGATTTCATGGTTTCAAGGAGAGAAGATTTAATCTTCCTTGGGAAAAATAACCCTAAATTATTCTGGAAGGAGCTACAACCGAAAAAGGTACAAACTGAAAACAACATTACAGCTTCTAAATGGTTTGACTATGCAAGAAAAATTTATGAGCACGATCCCAAGGTTGACCCTCCCCCTTTGGTCAACATAGACACAAAACTCTTCACGATGCAAGAGGTAGAGATGGGTATCAAGAAGTTGGGCGCTAGAAAAGCAAAAGACTTAGATGAACTCCAAGCAGAGTATCTAAAGTGGGGCTTAAAAATTATTTCACCTCACATCACAAAAAATTTCAATAACATCATACAGCAAGGGTTCCCCACAGATTGGACAACTAGTATGGCAATACCTCTTTTCAAGAGTGGTGACGTCAATAATCCCTCCAATTATAGAACCATAATGATAAACCCCTTGTTTGCAAAGTTATTTGGAAGCATTTTAGAAAAGAAAATCAACAAGTGGGAAGAAGAAAGAGATAAATGTGCTAAAGGGCAAGCAGGTTTTAGACCTAAAAATTCCACAGTTGATCATTGTATAACTTTCAGGCACATCATTGAAAAAGTTTGGGAAAAAAAGGAATAATTTTTCTGTTGCTTTGTTGATTTCAAAAAAGCCTTTGACACGGTTCCTAGGGATAAGCTTTGGGGCAGAATGGAGGAACTCGGGGTTCCCAATCATTTGAGAGTAGCTGTGCATAGGCTGTATAAAGAGGTGAAAGTCAAAATTAGAACTTCAGCAGGCATTTCTAAAAGTTTTAGAAGCGATATCAGGGTCAAGAAAGGTTTCCCATTGTCTCCTACCCTTTTTGGGTTATATATTGACAAGCTTGAAGAGTGGCTAAATTCGCAAAGGGGTGATGGTATCCATTTGGGCAAGTTTGTTATAAGGTTTCTTTTGTACGCAGATGACCTTATATTGATTACTAAATTGACTCTTGGTTTGCAAGAGAACTTACGGTCCCTTGAGCATTTTTGTAGAAGGTTTGGGATGGAAGTCAATATTAGAAAAATGAAAGTAGTGGTTTTCTCTAATAAAAGAAAGCATAACCAACATAAGTTCTATTTTGAAGGCAACATTCTGGAAGAAGTTGCAGACTACAAATACCTCGGAATTGACTTCAACAAAAATTTAAGTTGGGATGGTTGTAGAAAGAAAATAACTTTAGGGGGTTGGAAAGCATTTTATGCTCTTCAAAACAGGTGTAGAGAGGCAAAGCTGTGGGACTAGAAAACCACTCTAACTCTTTTTGGGCTTCTAGTGATTCCAGTGATTCTCTACGGTTGTGAACTGTGGGCCAGCAACACAACCGAGATGCAGTGGAAACAAATTGAGAAAATTCAGAAGCATTTGATTACAAACAAATTCAAAATTAAAAGTGCAGTTCCTTATGCTATCCTGTTAAGTGAAATAGGGGCTGCTCGTATTGAATCAATTGCTATGGTGCGAGTCATAAGGTATCTGAAAAAAATTGAGTAAATGGAAGAGGGTAGATGGCCTAAGGTTGTGTTTAGTGATAGATTGTGCAAAAGAAAGAAGACTTGGATGCGGCAAAATAAAAAATGGTTTAGTAAATGGGGTATTTGCTTAAGCATGTGTCCTACAAACAGTAAAGAGATAAAAAAATTTGTTATGGATAAGTTCCACAAACGTACTTGGGAGAAAGAGCTAGGGAGAAAGAAGAAGTACTACATTGAAGAGTTTAACCCCACGCATAACCATCAATAAAAGGCGTACATAGGGGCTAATATTTATTGGAGATATAAAATTCTTATTGCTCAATTAAGGACTAATTCTCATCAACTCCGTTGTGAAACAGGGCGCTGGAAAAGGCCAAAATAAATGTGGGAGGAAATAATATGTATTTTTTGCTCCTCTGGAAAAGTGGAAATAGAAAATCATTTCATTTTAGAATGTGAGGCCTTCAAAGACAACAAGGAAAAATATGTAGGTATTCTGGCAGCTAGTTCTTGGGATAATCTATTCAATGAAGAGTTTTTCGATAAGTTGGGAGAGGTTATTATAAAACTTCATAGGAAAAGGACCAAATACAAGAGCCAAATTGAGAAGCAATTTGTCCCATAGGATATTTTTAGCCTCGTGGACATTAAAAATACTTTCTTTATTTCTTTCTTTCTTTCTGTATATCCTCGATCTTTATGCCCATTAACTATACATCTTGTCTGAGAGATCTTCCAAACCAACCCTATAGCCATTTTCTGAGTAACGAGACGAATTCTTGCACCATCCCCTCGCCATTAATTCTCTAGTGTGATACGCAGACCTCCCAATTCAAATCAATTACTGCTCCTCTAAGAATACCTTGGGATGAGATAATAACCTCATCATGACTCGTGGCTTAATGTAATGGGATTTTAGAGGATCGCCATGTATTGATGGTGTGCAATTCTTCCCCCACCTGTCTTGCATGCCCACTATATATCCACGCATCATCCTTTTGTTAGCACCATCAATGATGGTATTAAACACTACCCTGACGAACATTCATTTATGGTATGGGAAGACAACCCAAATATTTTCCATTTATTTCAAATATGCCTACTCCCAATTGCGCTCCAAGGTTCGCCATCTCATCGACGACCCTGTTGAGGTGGCATAGAATGTGGAATAGCGAGAGTGCTTCAAATTTTTGCATAATATAATTTATCCTTTTAATAATGGAGGGATTGATGGAATCCGTTTGATGACTGAAATATGTGTACATTCGAATAACCATCAATGAGTCACCTACTACATTTAATTTCTCGATTACAAGGCTTAGAGCGAGATCTAGTCCTTTCCACAAAGAAAGTAACTTTTCCTTATTATTATTAGGCACTCCTAAGCCCCACACATATTTTGTCTTGAATTGTTTGTCAAGGCATGTGATTATCCCTCCCACTCCTACCACCTTTAGGTTCCCTTTTTCTACTCCATCGAAGAAGAGTATGGCCATCGATTGCTTTTCTTTCTAAATATTGAATTCTTCCTGACTAGATCTTAAAAAAACAAACTTTTCTCACCTCAGGGAAAGGAATGAAACTTCCATAATGATTTGTGGATATTATTATGCTTAGGCATCTCCTATTGATCTTTGTTATCGCTTCCATCTCTGAATACTTTTTACCCTTCACGGATAGAGATTCAGAAAGAAAAGAGATGGTCTTGTTGAAAACTCGCATAATCAAAGGGTGATCTCCTTCAAATATGCTTTGGTTCCCGGAGATCCAAATAACCCAGCATGTGAACTTCGGAAGGGATTTCCATGCTCTTTTAATAATATAGCACTAGGAGGATCCTTGATATGACCAATTTATAAGCATTTCTTTCTAGCTTGAAGAAATGACTTGAATTTGAAAAACTTGTCAAGAAACACATCTCCACATAGATAAGGAAAAATGACAACAAAAATTGAGGTGAGAGATCGATTATTCTTCCTATTTTCAAAAAGCACACCTTAATGGACCTTGAATGTTTCTTCATTTTAATTTTTTTGCAGTGAGAATGCTTCCATGGACTAGAGTCCAACAAAAGGCATTCACCTTCGAAATGGCATCACTATTCCATATGGATTTTCAAAATTTGGAAGGACTAGAGGATGAAATAATTCTCAGTAGATGTTTGTAGCCTTCTTTGACTGAGTAAGTGGCCGACTTTCCAGGGCTCCAAGACCTAAGATCTTTCTCATTAACATGCACCGAATCTAGATCCTCAAGAGAGGAATTATTTTTTCCCAAGATGATTGCGACCAAGAAGGAATTCCTTGACAACCCCATCCTCTCTTTTTGAAATGGCACCAAGAAATGGCACCCCAAAGTGGGGCTTCTAATTTAATTTTCCCCTAATTAAATTGGAAGAGAAATTGTAATTTCATCTCATAACAACTTGTATTAGTTAACTAAGTCAGAATGACTGAGTTAGCTTAGGAAATTCGAGTTGAGGGTCTAAAGGGATGCATGCAAAGTGATTCCATGATTTAAGGGGGTCAAGCTGCAGTTATGCATGAGTTGTAATTAGTTAACTCAAGAAATTGAGTTAAAATCAGTTTAACTAGTTCTAACTTAGTGATGAGCTAGTGAGAGGTCTAGTGAATTAAATATTTTAATTCACAATGAGCGATCAATCAGTTAACTGATAATTTTCTATAAATATTTGTTGCATGCCAATTATGAGGAAGGCTTAGTTGAGATAGAGGTTAAAGGGAAGATAACTATCATTTGTATAATTAGAAAATTGTATAGGTCAATTATAGAGTTAGTTAGAGGTCCTTGATGCATTGCGCAATAATTTGGATGGATTTTCCTATTTAATAGGGATTTAATTCCTCAATGAATGCATGAGAAAGGTAGGTTGAGCAGAGGCAGGGAATTGGCTAAGTATTGGTCCAATTTTTCCTAGATCAGTGTGAGACAATTGGCAGAGTGCAGGATTTCTCTTGTGAGAGAAAGAATTGTATTTTTTCATGATCCTTGAATTTATATAATATACATATAGCAGGGTTTTAGGCAGCATGATTTCCCCAGATACATCTTGTTTTGTGCGATTGATTGTCTCTTTCTCTTACTTGCTATGTGATTGTGTGATCGTGTTTTGTTTCCGCAAATTGTAGAAGGATTCAATATCTTGTTTTAGTACATTATAAGATCAGATTGAATCTCATTGGTATATTTCTACATGGTATCAGAGCACCAAGAATCACAATAAGAAGAGAAGAACATAGTTTGTTTTGATCAGGTTTGAATTTTCATATTTATTCTTCAGTATCCAACAACATATCAAGATGTATTTCAATGGCTTGAGACTCAAATATACACTCGAGGGTAATTCAAATTATATTACATGGAAGGAAAGGATGGAGGAAGTTCTTGAGGACAACGGACTAAAGGCTTTCATAGATTCTAATGTCCTACGGCCCGCAACAACAGATGCTCAACTTCTTGATGCATGTAAGAAGAATGTTGCGAAAGCATGAAGGATATTGTTAGAGGGAGTTTGAGACCATATTGTCTCGAGCCTCCAAGGGAAGGCGAATCCATATGAAATGTGGAAGGCCTTGAAATATTTGTATCAGAATAGTAGCGACCACAGGAAGTTGGTGCTGAAAGACAAGCTCAGGAAGATCAAAATGGAGAAGGGTAACATGATTCTTAAATACATGACCAAGTTCACTCAATGTCGAGATGAACTTGGAAGTGTTGGGGTCACTATTTCCACGGATGATTTGGTGAGCCTAGCTCTTCTAGGCCTTCATATGAGCTGGCATAGCTACTAGGACTCTATTAATGGGAGAGAGAATTTTCCATATTTGGAACGACTTTGGTCCGATTTGGCACAAGAAGAAATTCGACAGAGCACTAGAGATGGATCCTCGTCAAAGACTGATGATGAGGAAAATTGTGCCTTGGCTAGCAAGGTGAAAAAAGGAAAAGGGAAGGAATACCATTCCAAATCTGATATTGGTAAGGTAGGCATGAAGCGAGACTTTTAAAAGGTGAAATGTTTCAACTGTCATGAGCATGAACATTATGCCACAGTTTCCAAAAAATAACAACAAAAAATAAGGCCTCAGGAGGAGCAGCGGGTGAAGCATTGGCTTCATAATTTGAGTTGGAATTCACCCTCATCACATGCATGGTGTCATTGTTGTTGGGATCTATGTGGAACTTGGATATTGGAGCCTCTTTCCACATCACCAGAAACAAAGAATTCTTCAGAAACTTGGAGGAGAAGGATCTGTAGATTCACATTGATATGGGTGATGACAAGAGGTATAACACTACCGGGATTGGTATAGTTAATTTCCAGATAGAGTCACGTAAACCCCTCATACTGAAAGATGTCATGCATGTACCTGGTTTAAAAAATAATTTGGATTTTGTTGCTATGTTGGAAGATCATGGATATGATGTTATTTTCAATAAAGGAAAGGCATTCCTTCGTCACAAAGCCATAGGACAGGTGAAAAAAATTGGAGTTCAAGTGAAGAACCTCTACAAACTTGATGTGGATTAATGTGCAGCATTGAGCAGTAAAGCAGAAAAGGTGGTGAGCTGATACATTGATGAGTTATGGCACATGAAGTTGGGCCATCTACACCACAACGCTTTGAGGATCATGCAAAATATTTCTACAGGGATTCCAAAGGGTACACTTGTGCAGAGAGACACATGCAAAGGGTGTACTATGGGGAAGTATACAAAGGCCACATTTCACGATAAGGAAATCTAAGCAGCGACAATCCTTAAGAGAGTTCACTCAAACATGTGTGGACCGTTCTCAACAACTTCCACAACAAATAACATGTATTATGTGATTTTTTTCATGATTTTTCAAGAAAGCGTTCGATTTTCTTCATGCAGAAGAAAAATCAGATGTTCTCCAAGTTTTGTGAGTTCAAGGAACTTTTCGAGAAATATACAAGGAAGAAGGTGAAGGCTCTCAAGAGCGAAAATGGTGGAGAATACATCTCTAATGAATTCAAAATCTTATGTGCCTCAGAAGGAATTCGAACATAATTGATTGCACCTCATAACCCACAATAGAATGGGGTTGTAAAAAGAAAGAATAGAACTATTGTGGGAGAATCACGAGCTATGTTTCTTGATCAGGGCCTACCGTTGCATCTGTGGGCATAAGCATGCAATACAATAGTATTTGTGCAGATCATATGTCCTCATCGGATACTTGGGATGGGTACACCAGAGGAGGATTTTTCAGGTAAGAAACCAGATGTTTCACATTTTAAAATTGTTGGTTCATATGTATATTTCCATGTGACCAAAGATGCAAGGAAGAAGCTAGAGCCAAAAATATATTTGGGGATATTTGTGGGGTACATTGATACACCTCACAACTATCATGTGTACTTTCCAACACATTGGATGACAATAGTCAGAATAGATGTAAATTTTGATGAAGACAAATCCATGCGATTGTACCTTGAGATGGATCTTGAGTTGCATGCAGTTGAGGAGCTCTTAGCTCCAAAGGATGAACCTCAAGATGTGGAGCAGCCATGAGTAGAGGAATGAAGAGTGGTAGAAACCACTCATGCATAGTCATCCACTAGAGATGGAAGGAAGCGCACTAGAGAGGTGTTAGTCATCAGTATTTTTCACCTATTGTTGATGACTAGATTCATAGCTGAGTTTTCTAGAAGCTGATCTCCATATGTCAATTTGTCATCTAGAAAACCCCCAAACAAATTTTTGCTTTCCTAGCCCTTCCTGTTAGCCTATGATTAGAGCAATCTTCAGTTTTCAAAGTCATGTCTTGTTTCAGCAAAATATCCCTGTGTATAGCTGTCTTGGTCTTGCTTGTCTACTATCATTTTCCCTTTGGTTCTCATGAAACTCACTGTCCAATATTTGAAAAAGTGTCTCCCTTCCTATCCTTGATCTTCTTGTCAAACACAATAGGAATCAATGAAAGTTTCCCCTAAGTTAGATAGTGGTGCTTTAGGGAATCTCTTCCTCGGAAAAACCATCCTGAGCCAAAAGCCTCTGTTCAGTACTAGCCAGCCCTAGATTAGCGCCTAATCTGCAAAAAAAAATCTTCATTAATCCATAGGTCGCGCCACTAAGAGGTCATTCTATCTCTGTTCAAAAGAAGTTCATCAAAGATCCAAATCAGAATGAGATAAGCATGTTCACTGTCTAAAAGAATGTGCTTAGATCGGGAAAAATCTCCATAAGACACCAAAGAAGCTCTCCAAGGTTCAAAGTCATATTTTTTGCATTTCTACAGGGTGAAAATTGAATGAAAAACAGTATCCAAACAAAAGCAAAGAGACAAGTCCAAATAAGTCTCTCTTGTTGAAGAAATGTGCCATCAGCAGATGGAGAGCTACAATAAAAAGAAAGCAGGAGTACATGTTTCGAAAGCCAAACTGATATAATGATTGATCTACAGTATTTCAGTGTCTCTCTCAGAAGCATAAATGTACGAGTATTCCAGAATACATCATCAAACTGAACATAAGAAGACAACTGCTTCTCATGTTGTCTTGAGCCTGCGATAAGAATACTAGTCAGAGAGAAAATTCAATAAACCTCTACAAACACAGTCAAGAAAGGTTAGTAAGTAATGATTAACAAGCAAATAATCTACAAATACCAATCATGTGGCTCCTAGTTTTAAAGTTCACAATGATATTTTGACAACAGGATACATATCTCAGAAACATGCCTCTTATAGCAGATTGTCAAATTTTTCCACTTTATTACTTATTGTGATGTACCAAGCAGAGATATGTATTACAAAGAAAGATGACACCGTTTGGGAAATAGGTGAAATATCATGACTATGTTAACCTCCTTCATTAAAAAGTAGATGGTTGGGAAACATGCTGAATAACCTCCTCCAGTGAAAGAGTAGATGGTTAAGTAACATGATAAAAATCCTCCTCCAAGCAAGAGCAGATGGTTAGAAATGCATGTTGTGGCCTCCTTCATGAACAAGCGGAGGGCCAACATGTTTTTAAATGATTTCAGGGCTGTTGCAAACCTCCTTCACAAATAAATAAAGGACCAGCTCCTCAAAAAACGTTACACAGTAAATCAGCTCATTCATAGGGCCAAAGGTGTGATAAAAACAATGTTTCACTTTCAGTCAAAGAATGTCCCAATCAAATGAAAGATAGATTTTTTAGAAGACACATGACAGTTATCAAACATAGTCCTCCTTCATAAATAAGTAGAGGGCCCACCATTGTTTGAAGATGCGGAGCATTTATTTCAGTGTGGCAGGGATTTCAAAAAGGATTGCTATCAAAAATAGTAAAATGAGTGAAGTTTCACTATTTTTTAAACCTCATTCACAAAGAAACAAAGGGATATCTCTCCAAGGTTTTCACCATGAAAATCACCTCATACAAATGGTTAACGGGATGCTCAAACAAGTTTCATGTTCATATCAAAGTATCCTCATCAACATATAAAAAGAAAGGCCCCATGATAGGTTTGAAAGGTATTTTGGAAGGGCTGCAAATAGTGTCTTTGTAAGTCTCCCTTGAAAAAACACTAAAGAAAAACACAGTCTCTTTAGGACCTTTTTCACTTCTTAAAAAAGGGACAAAATCTTGGTGGACACACAGTAAGATGGAATTAGAGTTCCAAAGGGTTACATTAGTGGTTTCAAAAAGTGATGATCTCCTTGATTCAAAAACAGAGGTTTTGTTCATAGTTTTAAAAAACTTCCTACAGCACAAACTATGAATTACCATATGATTTTGAAAAGCATTTTATTCCAGTGTGGCAGAGGTTTCAAGAGATTTTTTTAAAAGGGCGAAACAATGGTTAAAGGAATGCCCCAGATTGCAAAAAAACACCTATACTTTCTATTCGAGAGGAAGTTTCTGTTTAAGCAAGGATTTGGCAAAGAAAGTTAAGTGGTACTTCTGGCTCTAAAAGATGACATTGGTCGATTGAAAATGTCCCAATGGCTATATGCAAATGGTATCCAATCATATCAAGCATCTAACTAGAACAAAATTCTAGAAATAATTTCTATGGAGGTAGATTGTCATTATCATCCTAGTTTACAAATAAAAGACAGTGTTCAAGTGGAGAGTATTCTGAATCATGGGGTTTCATTGAATGCGTTTGGGTCTGCAAATATTAAAGAAGCCTCAATCCCTGCAAATGAAACAAGGGTCCTCCATCATTATTTTTTTTGAATCAATTATCAAAATATCACAACTTCTTTGTAGTTATAGATACAAGGTTTCTGGACGCAGACATGAATAGCTGGAAGGCTCAAATATCTCATCTCAGCGAATAACAAGGGATAGTAAAATTTGCATGAATGTTGAATCATGATACCTCTGCCACTGTAAAATTAGAGTTGAGGATAATGGGGCATTATATCACTGTTAATAAACCTCTCTATAAACCAAAATTGAATCAGATATTGACAACCATGATAGAAGATACAACATATGAATTAGAGAAGCCTGAAGTGGGTGTTCATTTTATGGGTAGTTCCCTGCACACAAATAATCATCTAAGGCGAGCACACTGTTGGTTTGCATGTGTTAACTTTGGACTACAACGTGGTTGCTATGATCTCGAGTTTACTGTCGACTCTAAGTATGTTTCAGTTAGCAATGGCACTCTTCTTTATCAGGTCATTACCAAAGATGATCCATCCAGTAAAACATATATGTACTGCGTGAATATCCTAGTTGCTGTGGAGATTTATATCACAACTGAGACAGCTGATATGCGCTTCTTCCATATCCGAGGGGTGGCGTGTTCCAGTTCCATATGCACTTCTTCCATATCCGAGTTGTTGGTTATTCGTGGCGTGTTCCAGTCGCTACGGAATTCATAACATTGGCAGTTGGCCCATTTGAGGTGCTTCCAGATCATCGTAATGGGGTTGTTTCACATATGTGCATGCCATCAAACCTTTCAAAGCTGCAATGCACAGTCATCAGCACTAGAATCAAACTGGCTTATGCTCTGGCACAACAGTGGTTTGGAATTTATATCGCAGCTGAGACTGCTAATGATAGGTGGCTATTGGATGGTCTTGCTAGCTTTCTAACTGATTGCTTCATAAAGCATTTCCTTGGAAATAATGAGGCTCAGTACCGTCGCTATGAGGCAAATGAGGCAGTTTTCAAAGTTTATGTTGATGGTGCCACTGCTCTATAACTTGCAGATATAAATTTTGCTTCAAGTTGTTAAATCTAGTGACACAACCTCTCTACATGTTCCTCGTGAATACTGATAATCAGTGCTTCTGAAGCCTGGCAAATATTATTATTGTATAATCCATTAGCAAGGTCCTTGACAATGTTTTTAAACAGGTATTGAACAATTTTGAGCCATTTTCAAGCTTGATGGAATGCGCGGCATGCTTGTAGGAGAGCGCGGCGCGCCTGTAGGAGGATATAGAAGAAAATTGTGAAGGGCGCAGCGCGCCTGTGCCCAATGCCCAGTGACCCTTGAACGCACCCAGTGTTACTCCTGAATGTGCCGATAATAGCTGAACACCCCTGCCCGAGCTTCAAACGCCTCCATCTACTTGTCCAAACCATTGTAAGCTCCCCTTTGACCGGCCATATGTTTTTAAAACTATTTTCTTACATATCAACCATTGGTTTGACATTTAAACACCGCTGCACCACCAAATTCTGAAAGGCCCGGGCCATGTCTGAATGGCTCAGTACCCGTCGCCCAGTGTTGCCCCTAAATGCCGGTTGCTCCTAAACGGCAGGACCCGAGCATTTTTCGACATTTTCAAAACCATCCAAGCTCGTGAAAAACCAATCTCATTTTCCTTATGTCCCCAATACACTCAGTTTCCACTGATTTCCCTTGAATTTGAAAAATCCACCTCTAAACCTCCATTTTTAGCATTGCCCGGGACCCCCCTGAACGGCCCACCGCCCAAGCGCCCGGGCCACCAGCAACACAGTTTTTCATAAGGTGCCCAAGAAATTTTTCCCACAAAATTTCATCTCCAACACACCAAGAAAGCTTTGCCAATCGTTCTTCTTCTCTCTTTCCTAAGTTTTTGTTTGAAGAAGGTTTTGTTCACAAGTTTCAAGGACCAAGATAGGGATTGAAAGGTAAAGTTTATCACATTTTTATTGAAGGCCTCTTTTGCAAAAAGTTTGTTTATTAAAAAAAACAGTAGAGTTAGTACTTAGAAAAACTAACTAAACTGCTTTATAAAAAGGAAAACTTGCCCTTTTTTAAAACATCAGATAGAAATAGTGAAAAGAGAGATGGTTGATGAGCAAATCTAACAAAGTTTTTATGATGTGAAATGCTGAAGATACATATAGTTTTCCAAAGGAAAAGCAGAGTTTGTTTGTCGAAGTCTCAAATCAGTTTAAAGAAACATCTTAATAGTGATTTCAAAGGAGCATTAATTTTTCCAAATCAACAGTGAGAAACAATGATTAGAGAATGAGGCTTTGTCAAATTTGAAGGAGGTTTTTTACTATGATTACAAAGGACATAAAACAGTGAAAGAGATAGTGGTTATTGTGTCACTTTGGAGGAGCTTTTATTTCTATGAATGACTAAGGGATATGCATAGTCTCTAAAAGAAAAACATCAGTTTGATTAGAAGGTTTTCAATTAGTTTGAAAGACTATTTAAAATAGTGTTTTAAATGAATCCCTTTTGTCTCAAATAAACCACAAAGATGCAATGCAAGGGAGGAGGTTTTAGGAGCTAATTTGAAAGTTTTCTTGTGTTATGAATGGCTTAGAGCATACATAATATCTAAGAGAAAATAAGACTTAGGTTGAGGTTTTCAAATCAGTTTAAAGAGGTGATTTTACATTATTTTCAAAGGTGCCATGACCATCTTGAAAAGAGAGAGACAGTGATAAAAGAAGAGGTCTTTGACATTTTTAAAAGAAGTTTGTTTATCAAAAAGTTTGTTGTTTTGAGTAGTAAAGAGGAAAACATTGTTGTTTTCAAAAGTAAACTCTCTCGTTGATCAAAATCAGAGAAGAGTGATTTCAAAAATAGTGAAAAGGAAGATGGTCAATCAGCCAATATGAAAGAGTTTCTTATGATGTGAAGAGCAGAGGATACATACAGTCTTACAAAGAAGCAGAGTTTGTAAAGAGGTCTCAAGTTTATTTAAAGGTGTCTTAACAGTGTTTGAAAAAGGCATTTGTTTGTTAAAACTCAGAGCAAAACAGTGGCTAGAAGATAAGGTTTTGTCAATTGCAAAGAGTCTTTAAAGCATTGTTTTCAAATGTGCCATTTCCAAATCAAAAAGAGAGGCAGTGTTTGAGGGGAGGGTTTTTGTGCCAAAACAAAAAGAGATACTTCTTCAACAAAAACCAGAAACATATAATCTTGTTTAAGATCTCTTGCCCAAACACAGTGATAAAAAGTAATTTTTGTTTTCATTTGACAAATGCTTGTTTGCTAGCATCCAAGAAACACAGTGAATTACAAAGAGAAAAGAGGTGTTGTGTTGGGAAAATTTTTCAGAGATCATTCGAATCAGCTTGTTTTGGTGAATCAGTAAAGAGTATCAGAAGCAGCAGGCGCTACAAAAAGCCAAATCAGTTTGCACGAAGGAAATTGAAAGATGCACAAGAAAAACTCAAAATCGCCCAAAGAGGGCGCCCAGTGAGAAAAAAGGAGAAAAACACCTCTAGGCTTGGAATTTTGGCCCGAGATTATAGAAATGTTTCTAAGAAGCCTTGAGGTACTTGCTCACTAAAATTGAGCAATTTTTGGCATGTTTTTTTTTTTTGACATTTTTGGGCCTAATTGCATAAAATCATGGGCACCACCATTTTTGTTTGGAACATCCTCAAAGGATTAAAATGGTATCATTGGATGCCATAATTTTAGGGGCATCTACTCAGCAATTTTCAGATCAATTGAAGATGATTTGGTCCCCCAAAATGGTGAAAAATAGTCACTTTTTCAACATTCTGCCCCGCATATCAGCAAAGTCTAATTTCTGGTTTTTTTCACACAAGTCAGATTTTCATAGGCTTCTAGTAATCATTTTGGAGAAAAAAAAAGCCATTTCAGAAACTAGACATCCAGAGCTTTCCAACGAGCCATCACGGGCCTCGTTTCGACATCGGAAAGGCATCCAAAAGTTGCCCACAAGATATGGATTTTTCTGTTGATATATTTCTTAAGTATTTTAGTGAAAAATGCACTTTTCTGAAGTGGCTTTTCCTAATGTGCGTTTAGCCTTTTTTGGCCATGGTTAGTTAGGAAAAGTCAATATAATTTCCTTTTTTAGAATTTTTAGGATATTTCTATAGATAATTTGTGCCTTGGGTTTTGCAAAGCCTCAAGGACAAAATCAGATATTTTTGATGGGCTAATGAGCTTGGAAGTTGCACTAGAAGGTTTTCCCTCATCTTGGCCTATATATTCCAAAAGACTTCATTGTAAATAAGGCTGAAATTGATGATATAGAGAAATATATGGTTATACAAGCTTGGAGGAAATACTTGTCTCATGCATTGGATAGTTTCTTGAATGTTTTTGGATGATGAAAGAGGACTGTTGTTGGATTACTTGACTTGGTAAAATGGTATAGTGTCCCTCTCTGTTATGCTTCTTAGTTTTCATTCATATTTCATGCTCTTGGTTGCTATAAGACAGTAGAGAATCGATTTGAGACATGCCCTTGGAGGCACCTCAGATTTCCTGTTTCTTTATAGCTTCTATGTTTTATTCCTTCTTGTTCATATCAAAGAATCCTTGATTGCTCTTTGATAACTGAAGAAATTGTTTGCTTGTTTCATTTATGGTTTTATGCATGCTAAGTATGATTCACGGTATGCCCTGCTTACTCATGGCTAGTCATAGCTCCACCTCTGAAACCTTTCTTTGAATGTTTGATTGTCCTAGTTGAACCAAGGAGGTCTTGTACTGATCTTGCCCTTTGCCTAAAACTATGCAATCTTACTTCAAAGTGCCCGATAGCTTGAAATACTATGTCTAGGTGTTTCCTCATAGTGATTTGAGTTATTTGTTTGTCTTAATTTTCTTTCTCCAAAGTCTGATAGCAATTTGCTAAAGTTAGAGAGTCATATATCTCTATGTATTGCTTGAATTTTTATTTCTATGCATTTATCAGTTTATAGTTACATTCATCATGATTAATGGTTAGCCCTACCATGTTTATGTTAGCTATTGAACTATTTATGTTTGAAATCCTTTGTTCTTCACAAACTTAGTGTCCATCCCACTTCATTTTACCTTAAGATCCATTTTACCTTGATCAAATCAGCCCTTCAACATACCTTGTATCACCATCTGAAGCTTTCTTGACCTTTTCGACCCCATAGCCCAATTGATCTGACAATATTTTTATCTATCTTAGTCTTTGATTAGTTCCTCCCTCACAAACCTAAAAGCAAAACCAAAAAACCTACTTCACAACTAGCCTAAAATCAGAAACATAAGAAGCAAAACACATAGATATCCCTTACACAAATAGAGAGATCCCTCTCTGAGTCTAGGAAGGCTAGGTCCTTGGGCTCCAAAGATTGGTTTGATGTTACCCTGTCACTTGGCTTTCCAATTAGCCAAATCACGGGACCCTAACATAATGGCGATCACAGTGGGACTTTGAGTGATAAACAAACTTAGATTCCCTAAACCTTCAGAGACCTTTGAGAATACTATCTTGTGGACTTATCCCACTGCTCACTAACATAATGGCAATCACGGTGGGACTCTGAGTGATAAAAAAACTTAGTTTCCCTAAACCTTCAAAGACCTTTGAGAATAATATCTTGTGGACTTATCCCACCACTCACTAACATAATGGCGATCACGGTGGGACTCTGAGTGATAAACAAACTTATTTTCCCTAAACCTTCAAAGACCTTTGAGAATACTATCTTGTGGACTTATCCCACCTCTCACTAACATAATGGCGATCACGGTGGGACTCTGAGTGATAAACAAACTTAGTTTCCCTAAACCTTCAAAGACCTTTGAGAATACTATCTTGTGGACTTATCCCACCGCTCACTAACATAAATGGCGATCATGGTGGGACCTTATGAGTTAGTGACAAACTAAGTATACCTTAGAACTTCAGAAATATCTCAACCTAGAAGTATTATCAAAGAGTAGAATCTAGTTGTCTCACCATCCTAGCAAAATGATGACCCAACTATAGGACACTCTTACAAACCTTAGGGCTACATGAAACTCAGAAAACCCCAAAATACATCCCTAGATTGGATTTTTATCAATTTGGTGGTGGACCATACACATATCTCTAAAAACAACTAAAAACATCCACCTGGCGACTCCACTAGCCTCTGGTAGGCCTATTACTCCACTAGTCCTTATAAAATCTCCTGGGAATGCATTAAGCAATCCCAATCATGCTAATGGTGGACAGCACAGTTCAAATATTCCACCTGGCGACTCCACAACCTTCATTAGACCAAAAGACTCCATTGGTAGAGAACTTTAGACTGGTTGAAAAGACACAGTGACCCTTTCTGATTAATAAAGATGGATCCAAGGACACAAAGGAGATATGCTACGATGAGAAGAGAACATATCCCTGGATTCCCACATAAAATTCCTAAAGACGTAAATTGGATAGAAAACCTACCTATCTTTCGAGATGAAAAGGTTGATGACCCATTGTTACATCTCATCAATTTTCATATACATGTGTGGAGGTTAAAGGTTGAACGGCATGAGGATTGCCTCATGAAAATTATCATGGGTACAATAGAAGGAAAGGCAAGAGAATCGTATGAAGGCCTAGAACGTGGCATCTTGTTTTCTTTGAAGGATTTCCATAAAGTATTTTGTAAACACTATATAGGGCATTTTCCATCTCTATCATTGGCTGAAAATTGTTGTGATCAATCTGAAGACCTCATACAACACCTTGTAAGCATTGATGAAAACTTAGGAAATTGGCATCCTGAGGTTTATTAGAGGAGATCCATAATTTTCTTACCCTAACTAACCATCAAGATGACCAAGAAGAGTTGATCCCAGATAAAATCCATAAAAAAATAAGAGAGGATCCACAAGAGCTCTTTGAAAAGGCTGAAATAAATAACAATCCATCTGCCCCTTCTTGTAAAATACAAGAGGACATTCAGCCACAAGATCAACTTCCAAAAAAATGGAAAGAAATTGTTGCCCAATCCAAAGAAAACAGAAAATACCTCCTCCTTTAACTGAAAAGGAAATAGATCAGATGTTATCCACTACTGCCTTACCTACTAAAGAAATTGCTCATAAAGAAACAATAGAACAAATTGTTGTTGAGGTTGAAATACTTCCTCAAAAATACATTCATCCTTGTGAGCATTCACAAAAGGAAGAGAGACATCATAGTTCCACCCCGAAGAAGAGAAAGACACCACTCCTTTAAACAAAAGAAGAAACCAATGAAATCCAAAGCATACAGCTAGCATCCAAACCTTTTTGTAAAGAAGATATGTATATGTGTTCTACTGCTGATTTATCTACTGATGCATTTTATCATACTAAAAGTACAGAACATATTGACGCTGATACTAAAATTTCTTCTAAAGAAGACCTGGTGCCAAAGAATAGTCCTACTCATCAGGATAATGGCTCACAAATAGGAATAATCTCACTAAATCAGGGTATACCAATATTTCTTGAAGGTAGCATAACATTAATTTCTGAAGTTTCCAAATCAGATAATCATAAAGAGGGAGAAGGGATTCTTTCTCAAAATAATCCCAAGGTTAGTCAAGTGAAGGAGGGAGTAATCCTAAATGAAGTCTATTTCTCAAATCCTCTAAGCCAGTTATTATTCGAAGATCCCTTTGATATTTCCTTAGAAGCCTTTAAAGAGGGAGTAAAACATGCCAAGAACAGTTTGTGGCAGAGCTTAAAGAAAATTTGGAGCACTACTGTCCGAAAACAAGTGAGGTGGAAGTGGCCTTTTCATTTATTCAACATCATCAAAGAGCTGAACCAAGATCAACCATGCAATCATCTACTTGACTGGCTATATTGGAAAGAAGAGTTCACCAAATAAATGTCTATCGTGTATAGGTTAGATTAGGATAGATAGATAACTGTGGAAAATAAGCTCAGCCTTGTGAGCATCTTTTCAGTTATAGATTGTTTTGAAGAAAAAGTGAAAAAGTAGGAAATACAAAAACAGTAAAAAGTAGAAAAAGAGGGCAGTTTCTAAAGCAATGGTACAGCCCCATACCCAAAAAATAGTCATGCTGAAAGCGCGCAAGTCTAAATGCCGCTACTAATGCTCAAAAGATGTCTTATTTAGTTATCTAGCCTAATCATAGCTGAACATGTTTTAAATTTATTTGCTGATAAGTTAGTGAGAGAAGAGATAGTCAAATTGTGTATGCTTGACTTGTCAAAGAAATAAATTAGGAAAAGATATTGGTTCCACATGCTCAAAACAGAACCAAAGAGGAAAACAGGGATGAAAAACAAACTGTGTATCCTAGCCCTGATTTTTCTAAATTTCTTTTACATGCAAAATAATATTTGTGTGCAGCTTGTCTTTCATGCCACAAGTACATGAAAAATCAGACTGTCTAATCCTGATTTGGTCACTTTTCAATTTCATGTTTTAGATTAGAGAATGAAATCCTGTCAAACAACTTAATCTTGACAGTCGATCTAGCATAGGTAGAGAAACAAAAGAGTTCATCAGTTTAATCTTAACTCCCAGAAGATATAAGTGTAGAAATAGATAATTTCTTTTCTGAAAAATATCATGTCAAAAGGTTGCTAGTCAAAATGCACCTAAAGAAAAAAAATGTTAAGAAATATAGCTGGGTAGGTAGAGATGTTTTTGAGGCTAATCATGCTGTCAATTTTCAGAAATGGCATCAAGAAAGAATGAAATTTGCGCCAATGGATAAGGCACTGGTCTTCATAAGCCAAAGATCTACAATTCTGGACACCTCCTGAAAAGGAGCTACCCTCCCCAAATGGAGCCACTGTTAGTCATCAATATTTTTCACCTGTTGTTGATGACTAGATTCCTAGCTGAGTTTTCTAGAAGCTAATCTCCATATGTCAAATTTTCATCTAGAAAACCCCCAAACAAATTTTTGCTTTCCTAGCCCTTCCTGTTAGCCTATGATCAGAGCAATCTTCAGTTTTCAAAGTCATGTCTTGTTTCAGCAAAATATTCCTGTCTATAGTTGTCTTGGTCTTACTTGTCTACTACCATTTTCCCTTTGGTTCTCATGAAACTCACTATCCAATATTTGACAAAGTGTCTCCCTTCCTATCCTTGATCTTCTTGTCAAACACAATCAGAATCAATGAAATTTTCCCCTAAGTTAGATAGTAGCGCTTTAGGGAATATCTTCCTCGGCAAAAACATCCTGAGCCAAAAGCCTCTGTTCAGTACTAGCCAGCCCTGGATTAGCGCCTAATATACAAAAACAAATCTTCATTCATCCATAGGTCACGCCACTAAGAGGTCATTCTATATCTGTTTAAAAGAAGTTCATCAAAGATCCAAATCAGAAGAAGATAAGCATGTTCACTGTCTAAAAGAATGTGCTTAGATCGAGAAAAATCTCCATAAGACACTAAAGGAGCTCTCCAAGATTCAAACTCATATTTTTTGCATCTTTGCAGGGTGCAAATTGAATGACAAACAATATCCAGACAAAATCAAAGAGACAAGTCCAAATAAGTCTCTCATGTTGAAGAAATGTGCCATCAGCAGATGGAGAGATGCAATAAAAAGAAAGTAGGAGTACATGTTTCGAAAGTCAAACTGATATAATGATTGATCTACAATGTTTCAGTTTCTCTCTCAGAAGCATAAATGTACGAGTATTCCAAAATACATCATCAAACTGAACATAAGAAGAAAACTGCTTCTCATGTTGTCTTGAGCCTGGGATAAGAATACTAGTCAGAGAGAAAATTCAATAAACCTCTACAAACACAGTCAAGAAAGGTTAGTAAGTAATGATTAGCAAGAAAATACTCTACAAATACCAATCATGTGGCTCCTGGTTTTAAAGTTCACAAGGATATTTTGACAACAAGATACATATCTCAGAAACATGCCTCTTATGGCAGATTGTCAAATTTTTCCACTTTATTACTTATTGTGATGTACCAAGTAGAGATATGTATTACAAAGAAAGACGACACCATTTGGGAAATAGGTGAAATATCATGACTGTGTTAACCTCCTTCATTAAAAAGTAGATGGTTGGGAAACATGTTGAATAACCTCCTCCAGTGAAAGAGCAGATGGTTAAGTAACATGATAAAAAGCCTCCTCCAAGCAAGAGTGGATGGTTAGAAATGCATGTTGTGGCCTCCTTCATGAACAAGAAGAGGGACAACATGTTTATAAATGATTTCAGGGTTGTTGCAGACCTCCTTCACAAAGAAATAAAGGACCAGCTCCTCAAAAAACGTTACACAGTAAATCAACTCATTCATAGGGCCAAAGGTGTGATAAAAACAGTGTTTCACTTTCAGTCAAATAATATCCCCATCAAATGAAAGATAGAGTTCTTAGAAGACACATGACAGTTATCAAACATAGGCCTCCTTCATAAATAAGTAGAGGGCCCACCATTGTTTGAAGATGAGGAGCATTTATTTCAGTGTGGTAGGGATTTCAAAAAGGATTGCTGTCAAAAATGGTAAAATGAGTGAAGTTTCAATTTTTTTTAAACCTCATTCATAGAGAAACAAAGGGATAGTTCTCCAAGGTTTTCACCATGAAAATCACCTCATACAAATGGTTAACAGGATGCTCAAACAAGTTTCATGTTCATATCAAAGTATCCTCATCAACAGATAAAAAGAAAGTCCCCATGATAGGTTTGAAATGTCTTTTGGAAGGGCTGCAAATAGTGTCTTTGTAAGTCTCCCTTGAAAACAAACTACAGAAAAACACAGTCTCTTTAGGACCTTTTTCTCTTCTTAAAAAAGGGACAAAATATTGGTGGACACACAGTAAGATGGCATTAGAGTTCCAAAGGGTTACATTAGTGGTTTCAAAAAGTGATGATCTCCTTGATTCAAAAACAGAGGTTTTGATCATAGTTTAAAAAAACTTCCTACAGCACAAACTATGAATTACCATATGATTTTGAAAAGAATTTTATTCCAGTGTGGCAGAGGTTTCAAGAGATTGTTTTAAAAGGGCGAAAAAATGGTTAAAGGACTGCCCCATATTGTAAAAAAACACCTATACTTTCTATTCGAGAGGAAGTTTCTGTTTAAGCAAGGATTTGGCAAAGAAAGTTCAGTGGTACTTTTGGCTCTAAAAGATGACATTGGTTGATTGAAAATTTCCCAATGGCTATATGCAAATGGTATCCAATCATATCAAGTATCTAACTGGAACAAAATTCTAGAAATAATTTCTATGGAAGTAGATTGTCATTATCATCCTAGTTTACAAATAAAAGACAATGTTCAAGTGGAGAGTATTATGAATCATGGGGCTTCATTGAATGAGTTTGGGTCTGCAAATCTTAAATAAGCCTCAATCCCTGCAAATGAAACAATGGTCCTCCATCATTATCTTTTTTGAATCAATTATCAAAATATCACAACTTCTTTGTATTTATAGATACAAGGTTTCTGGATGCGGACATGAATAGCTGGAAGGCTCAAATATCTCATCTCAGCAAATACCAAGGGATAGTAAAATTTGCATGACTGTTGAATCATGATACCTCTGCCACTGTAAAATTAGAGTTGAGGAGAATGGGGAATTATATCACTGTTAATAAACCTCTCTATAAACCAAAATTTATTCAGATATTGACAACCATGATAGAAGATACAACATATGAATTAGAGAAGCCTGAAGTAGGTGTTCATTTTATGGGCAGTTCCCTGCACACAAACAATCATCTAAGGCGAGCACATTGTTGGTTTCTATGTGTTAACTTTGGACTACAACGTGGTTGCTATGATCTCGAGTTTACTATCGACTCTAAGTACGTTGCAGTTAGCAATGGAAATTTTCTTTGTCAAGTCATTACCAAAGATGATCCATCCAGTAAAACATATATGTACTGCATGAATATCCCAGTTGCTGCGGAAATTTATATCATAGCTGAGACAGTTGATATGCACTTCTTCCATATTCGAGGGGTGGCGTGTTCCAGTTCCATATGCACTTCTTCCATATCCGAGTTGCTGGTTATTCGTGGCGTGTTCCAGTCGCTGCGGAATTCATAACATTGGTAGTTGGCCCATTTGAGGTGCTTCCAAATCGTCGTAATGGGGTTGTTTCACATATGTGCATGCCATCAAACCTTTCAAAGCTGTAATGCACAGTCATTAGCACTAGAATCAAACTGGCTTATGCTTTGGCACAACAATGGTTTGGAATTTATATCACAGCTGAGACTGTTAATGATAGGTGGCTATTGGATGGTCTTGTTGGCTTTCTAACTGATTGCTTCATAAAGCATTTTCTTGGCAATAATGAGGCTCTATACCGTCGCTACGAGGCAAATGAAGCATTTTGCAAAGTTGATGTTGATGGTGCCACTTCTCTATAACCTGCAGATATAAATTTTGCTTCAAGTTGTTAAATCTAGTGACACAACCTCTCTACATGTTCCTCGTGAATACTGATAATCTGTGCTTCTGAAGTCTGACAAATATTATTATTGTATAATCCATTAGCAAGGTCCTTGACAACGTTTTTAAACAGGTATCGAACAATTTTGAGCCATTTTCAAGCTTGATGGAATGTGCGGCACGCCTGTAGGAGAGTGCGGCGTGCTTGTAGGAGGATATAGAAGAAAATTGTGAAGGACGTGCCCAGTTACCCTTGAACGTGCCCAGTGTTACTCCTGCACGTGCTGATAATTTCTGAACGCCCCTGCCCGAGCTTCAAACGTCTCCATCTGCCTTTCCAAACCACTGTAAGCTCCCCTTTCACCAGCCATATGTTTTTAAAACTATTTTCTTCCATATCGACCATTGGTTTGACATTTAAACACTGCTGCACTACCAAATTCTGAACGACCTAGGCCATGTCTGAACGGCCCGGCGCCCGTCGCCCAGTGTTTCCCCTGAATGTTGGTTTCTCCTGAATGACAGGGCCTGAGCATTTCTCAAAATTTTCAAAACCATCCAAGCTCGTGAAAAACCATTCTCATTTTCCTTATGTCCCCAATACACTCAGTTTCCAACGATTTCCCTTGAATTTGAAAAAGCCACCTCTAAACCTCCATTTTTAGCATTGCCCGGGACTCCCCTGAATGGCCCACCGCCCAGGCGCCCGGGCCACCAACAACACAGTTTTTCATAAGGTGCCCAAGCAATTTTGCCCACAAAATTTCATCTCCAACACACCAAGAAAGCTTTGCCAAAGGTTCTTCTTCTCTCTTTCCTAATTTTTTGTTTGAAGAAGGTTTTGTTCACAAGTTTCAATGACCAAGATAGGGATTGAAAGGTAAAGTTTATCACAATTTTATTGAAGGCTTTTGTTGTAAAAGGTTTGTTTATTAAAAAAAACAGTAGAGTTAGTACTTAGAAAAACTAACCAAACTGCTTTATAAAAAGGAAAACTTGCCCTTTTTTGAAACATCAGATAGAAACAGTGAAAAGAGAGATGGTTGATGAGCAAATCTGACAGAGTTTTTATGATGTGAAATGCTGAAGATACATATAGTTTTCCAAAGGAAAAGCAGAGTTTGTTTATCGATGTCTCAAATTACTTTAAATAAACATCTTAACAGTGATTTCAAAGGAGCACTAAGTTTTCCAAATCAACAGTGAGAAACAGTGATTAGAGAATGAGGCTTTGTCAAATTTGAAGGAGGTTTTTGGCTATGATTACAAAGGACATAAAACAGTGAAAGAGATAGTGGTTATTGTGTCACTTTGGAGGAGCTTTTCTTTCTATGAATGACTAAGGGATATGCATAGTCTCTAAAAGAAAAACATCAGTTTGATTAGAAGGTTTTCAATTAGTTTGAAAGAGTATTCAAAACAGTGTTTTAAATGAATCCCTTTTGTCTCAAATAAACCACAAAGATGCAGTGCAAGGGAGGAGGTTTTAGGAGCTAATTTGAAATTTTTCTTGTGTTATGAATGGCTTAGAGCATACATAATCTCTAAGAGAAAATCAGACTTAGGTTGAGGTTTTCAAATCAGTTTAAAGAGGTGATTTTACATTATTTTCAAAGGTGCCATGACCATCTTGAAAAGAGATAGACAATGATAAAAGAAGAGGTCTTTGACATTTTTAAAAGAAGTTTGTTTGTCAAAAAGTTTGTTTTTTTAAGTAGTAAAGAGGAAAACATTGTTTTTTTCAAAAGTAAACTCTCTCGTTGATCAAAATCAGAGAAGAGTGATTTCAAAAACAGTGAAAAGGAAGATGGTCAATCAGCCAATATGAAAGAGTTTCTTATGATGTGAAGAGCGGAGGATACATACAGTCTTCCAAAGAAGCAGATTTTGTAAAGAGGTCCCAAGTTTGTTTAAAGGTGTCTTAGTAGTATTTTCAAAAGGCATTTGTTTGTTAAAACTCAAAGAAAAACAGTGGCTAGAAGATAAGGTTTTGTCAATTGCAAAGAGTCTTTAAAGCATTGTTTTCAAATGTGCCATTGCCAAATAAAAAAGAGAGGTCGTTTTTTAGGGGAGAGTTTTTGTGCCAAAACAAAAAGAGATTCTTCTTCAACAAAAACCACAAACATATCTTGTTTAATATCTCTTGCCCAAACACAGTGATAAAAAGTAATTTTTGTTTTCATTTGACAAATGCTTGTTTGCTAGCATCCAAGAAACACAATGAATTACAAAGAGAAAAGAGGTGTCATGTTGGGAAAATTTTTCAGAGATCATTTGAATCAGCTTGTTTTGGTGAATCAGTAAAGAGTATCAGAAGAAACGGGCGCTACAAAAATCCAAATCAGTTTGCACGAAGGAAATTGAAGGATGCACAAGAAAAACTCAAAATCGCCCAAAGAGGGTGCCCGGTGAGAAAAAAGGAGAAAGACACCTCTAGGCTTGGAATTTTGGCCCAAGCTTCTAGACATGTTTCTAAGAAGCCTTGAGGTACTTTCTCACCAAAATTGAGCAATTTTTGGCATGTTTTTTTTCTTTGACATTTTTGGGCCTAATTGCATAAAATCATGGGCGCCACCATTTTTGTTTGGAACGTCCTAAAAGGATGAAAATGGTATCATTTGATGCCATAATTTCAGGGGCATCTACTCAGCAATTTTCAGATCAATTGAAGATGATTTGGTCCCCCAAAATGGTGAAAAATAGTCACTTTTTCAACACTCTGCCCCGCATAACAGCAAAGTCTAATTTCTGGGTTTTTTCACACAGGTCATATTTTCACAGGCTCCTAGTGATCAGTTTGGAGAAAAAAAAGCATTTTCAGAAACTTGACATCCATAGCTTTCCAACAAGCCATCACGGGCCTCATTTCGACATTGGGAAGGCATCCACAAGTTGCCCACAAGACAAAGGTTTTTCTGCTGATATATTTCTTAAGTATTTTTGTGAAAAATACACTTTTCTGAAGTGGCTTTTCCTAATGTGCGTTTAGCCTTTTTTGGCCATGGTTACTTAGGAAAAGTCAATATAATTTCCTTTTTTAGCATTTTTAGGATATTTTTATAGATATTTTGTGCCTTGGGCTTTGCAAAGCCTCAAGGACAAGATCAGATATTTTTGATGGGCCAATGAGCTTGCAAGTTGCACTAGAAGGTTTTCCCTTATCTTGGCCTATATATTCCAAGAGACTTCATTATAAATAAGGCTAAACTTGATGATATAGAGCAATATATGGTTATAAAAGCTTGGAGGAAATACTTGTCTCATGCATTGGATAGTTTCTTGAATGTTTTTGGATGATGAAAGAGGACTGCTGTTGGATTCCTTGACTTGGTAAAATGGTATAGTGTCCCTCTCTGTTATGCTTCTTAGTTTTCATTCATATTTCATGCTCTTTCTTGCTATAAGACAATAGAGAATAGATTTGAGACATGCCCTTGGAGGCACCTCAGATTTCCTGTTTCTTTATAGCTTCTATGTTTTCTTCCTTCTTAGTCATATCAAAGAATCCTTGATTTCTCTTTGATAACTGAAGAAATTGTTTGCTTGTTTCATTTGTGGTTTTATGCATGCTAAGTATGATTCACGGTATGCCCTGCTTACTCATGGCTAGTCATAGCTCCACCTCTGAAACCTTTCTTTGAATGTTTGATTGTCCTAGTTGAACCAAGGAGGTCTTGTATTGATCTTTCCCTTTGCCTAAAACTATGCAATCTTACTTCAAAGTGCCTGATAGCTTGAAATATTATGTCTAGGCGTTTCCTCATAGTGATTTGAGTTATTTGTTTGTCTTAATTGTCTTTCCCCAAAGTATGATAGCAATTTCCTAAAGTTAGAGAGTCATATATCTCTATGTATTGCTTGAATGTTTATTTCTATGCATTTATTAGTTTAAAGTTACATTCATCATGATTAATGGTTAGCCCTACCATGTTTATGTCAGCTATTGAACTAATTATGTTTGAAAACCTTTGTTCTTCACAAACTTAGTGTCCATCCCACTTCATTTTACCTTAAGATCCATTTTACCTTGATCAAATCGGCCCTTCAACATACCTTGTATCACCATCTGAAGCTTTCTTGACCTTTTCGACCCCATAGCCCAGTTGATCTGACAATATTTTTATCTATCTTAGTCTTTGATCAGTTCCTCCCTCACAAACCTAAAAGCAAAACCAAAAAACCTACTTCACAACTAACCTAAAATCAGAAACATAAGAAGCAAAACACATAGATATCCCTTACACAAATAAAGGGAGCCCTCTCTGAGTCTAGGAAGGCTAGGTCCTTGGGCTCCAAAGATTGGTTTGATGTTACCCTGTCACTTGGCTTGCTAATCAGCCAAATCAAAGAACCCTAACAAAAGGTTGAAAGACTATTTTTGGGTGTGAGAGATAATGTGGAAGCACCCACATCACAATGGAGGCAGAGAAGGTCCCTGAAGCGGTACAATGGATACATGACTCTTCTGAGTGAAGGTATTGGTATAGAACCATCCTCTTTTGAGAAAGCAGTGTAGTAGCCAATGTAGGTTGATGCCATGGTTGAGGAGTATGACTCCATTATCGGGAACATTGGATGGGAAGTTGTCCCAAGACTAGTGGGGAAGTCAGTGGTAGGATCTAAGTGGGTCTATAAGGTGAATCAGGCTGCATATGGGAGTGTCAAGAAACACAAGGCTATATTTTTTGCCAGAGGGTTCTCTCAGGTGGAGGGTATGTACTATGATGATACTTTTGCACCAGTTGCAATGTACTCATCCATTAGATCCATCCTTGCACTCTCAGCGTAGATGGGATGGAAGATACATCAAATGGATGTAAAGACAACCTTTCTCAAATGAGTTATTGAGGAAGAATTGTACATTGAGAAGTCATAAGGTTTTGAGACCTTAGACAGTGATCTGCATGTGTGCAGACTCAATAGGGCATTGTATGGGCTGAAGCAAGCACATTGTGCTTGGTACACCAGGATTGACAACTATTTCACCAGGTTGGACTTCACCAAGAGTGAAGCAGATGCGAACCTATATCATATTGTGGTTGTGGTAAGATTTAGATTATTTTACTTTATGTGGATGATCTTATACTGACAGGTGATGAGCGACTCATAAAGTCTTGCAAAGATGATCTTGCAAGATAATTTTAGATGAAGGATATGGGGCTCTTGAACTATTTCCTTGGATTGGAAATATGGCAAAGAGATGGGGAGATATTTGTATCTTAGGGTAAGTATGCCAAGGATATTTTGAGGAAGTTCCACATGGAGGGAAACAAACCCATGGAGACTCCTCTTGCAGGAAACTAGAGGAAGGAGGATACTACTTCAGGTGAAGTATTGGATGCTACTATTTACAAGTAGCTTGTGGGTTCACTCATGTATTTTGTGAACACATGACCTGACATAAGCTACATAATTAACCAACTGAGCCAAGCTATGGTTAAGTCAATCAAGATCTTTTGGAAGGCAGGGAAGCATGTGTTGAGATATATCAGGGGCACTACAGAGTATGGATTATGGTATAGACAGACAGAGGAAGTGAAGCTTCAAGGCTTCACCGATGCAGATTGGGAAGGGATTCCATACGATCTGAATATCACATTAAGAGGCATATTCAACATAGGATTAGTAATAATTTATCGGTACAGCAGGAAACATAGATCAGTTGCACTCAGTTCAGAAGAGGCAGAGTACATGGCGGCCAGTTAGGCAGCATGCGAGGCCATCTAGATGAGGAAGATACTTGTTGGTTTGTTTAGTGAGTAGATGGATCTGGGGGTGATACATTGTGATAATCAGAGTTGCATCAAACTCTTGGCTAATTCAGTATTCCATGATAGGTCCAAGTATATTTATATCTGGTATCATCATCTCATAGATTGTGTTCAGAGGAGGATTGTGTTATTAGATTACATTCCCATAGAGGAGCAGGATGTAGACATCTTTACGAAGGTGATGGAAAGAAGCAAATTTGAATTCCACAGAGAAAAAATCAGGGTAGTAGATAATCACTTTCTTGTTGAGAGGGAGCGCTGAAATGGCACCAAGAAATGACACCCCAAAGCGAGGCTTCTAATTAAATTTTTCCTTAATTAAATTAGAAGTAATTTCATCTCATAACAACTTGTATTAGTTAACTAAGTCAAAATGACTAAGTTAGCTTAGGAAATTTGAGTTGAGGGTCTAATATGATGCATGTAGAGTGATTCCATTATTTAAGGGGGTGCAGTTGTAGTTATGCATGAGTTGTTATTAGTTAACTCAAGAAATTGAGTTAAAATCAGTTTAACGAGTCCTAACTGAGTGATGAGCTAGTGAGAGGTCCAGTGAATTAAACCTGATTTAATTTACAATGAGTGATCAATCATTTAATGATAATTCACTATAAATAGATGTTGCATGTCATTTCTGAGAAAAACCCAATTGAGACAGAGGTTAAAGGGAAGATAACTATCAGTTGTATAATTAGAAAATTTTACAGGTCAGTTATAGAGTTAGTTATAGGTCCTTGATGCATCAAGAAATAAATTGGATGGATTTTCCTATTTAATAGGGATTTAATTCCTCAAGGAATGCGTGAGCAAGGCTGGCTAAGAAGAGACAGAGAATTGGATAAGTATTTGTCTGATTTTTCCTAGATCAGTGTGAGACAGTTGGAAAAGTGCAGGAGTTCTCTTTGAGAGAAGGCATCATATTCTTTCACGATCCTTGAATTTATACAATATACAATTAATGGGGTTTTAGGTGGCGTGCTTTCCCCAGATACATCTTGTGTTGTGTGATTGCTTGTCTTTTTCCCTTACTTGTTATGTGATTGTGCGATCGTGTTTTGTTTCTGCAAATTGTATAAGGATTCAGTATCTTGTTTTATTACATTAAAATATCAGATTGAATCTTGTTAGTGTATTTTATACATCTCCAAGACCAGAGTTGTCCCATATTGAAATATCCCTCAATTTTTTGACCCCATTTCCCTATCCAATCAACCAGGGATTTAAACTCTTTAGAGGGGAGAGGATAAACCTAGGCAAATAATTTTCCTTCTACAGATTAATTCGAGCACCATTCCCTAATTTAAAAAAAAAAAGGTCGGGTGCTATATTATATTCCAGAAAAAGAAGGAAATATTTCCTTGTTACAGTCCGATTTTGTTGTGGAGAAACAGAGAAGGTAGCAGACACAAAATGCTAAGCCTCCTTTGAGTCGATTGTTCAAGTTATACTGTATTATAGACTCCGGATATATTTTCACAAACTGTGAAAGAAGGAAAAAAAACTTAAAAGACATATGCAGAAAGAAGAGAGGAGTGAGGATCAGTCGATTCTCATTGGCTATATGGTTGATGCATGCAACATCAGTGTTATCTTCAGTGTTGAAAAGTGTAACTAGGTCGGTCTTCATGTTGACTATGTAATTATGAAAAGAAGAAGTCAAAATAATAAAATGTGTTTTTGTTTCATTTATTAAATACATGGACTTCTTATTGATGTCCATGAGGTTTTGTGTCCTCTAGATATAAACTATAATTAAGTGTCATGTTCATCTAGCAAATATATGCCCCAAGACCTTGAAGAAGGAAACCTAACTAGGCTGGAAGACTAGCTCACAACAACCCTCAATCAACAATGAAAGTCAATCTATAGTTACAGTAAAGTATGCCACATTAACACTAAAATTACAGTCTTTCATGTCGGCCTATATTCATTGGGAAATTTGGCCTTCAGGTCGGCCTAAAAGCCAGACGGAACACTATATATAACCCTGTCAACTGTGGCTCACTAGCTAATCATTAACTGCAGTTATCTTTGCAATTTTATAGTGAAAAGTTTGCAGATAAATCAAAGATTACAATGCAGATATTTTAGAGATTACAGTGCGTATATTTCAGAGATTACAATACAGATATCTTAGAGATTACATTGCAAATATTTCTGAAGATTACATTGCGAATATTTCTAAGTTTACAATGCATATAAGGGAAGGATATAGTGTGGATATGGGACAACACAAAGTGCGGATTTAAGACAATGGTGCAGGAAGAAGATTGCGGTGTAATGCAGGAAGAAGATTAATGTGGAATGTAGGAAGAGAATTAAGGATAACAAGTGTACTGAATTGCGGATTGATGCCACAAGATTTCAGATTAGTGCAGGAAGGATACAGTTGTTGATATATAGTTTTTAAGGGTTGTTAATCTGAAGAAAGAATGTGTTGAAGTTAAGATAGTCATCACAAGGTGAAGAGAGAAGTTCTGAAAGAAGATTTAGGTCTAGGGTCTAAGTCTGGGTCATGGTAATTGTCATTTGAAGATCAATAAGAAGAATTCTTTGTAGGTTTTCCTCTCCAAGAGGGAGAGGTTTTTTCCCTGGCTCTAGGAGCCTAACCTTTGTGTCTTGTGTTTTGATAATTGACTTGATTAAAGATGAACTTAACTAAAGGAAGAGAAGATATAAGTACCTCAAGTATGTTCACAAGTAATTATCAAGAAGAGAATTTGTATTAACCTATAGCCTTCCAAATTCTCAACATTCAGGACCGGCATTTCTCACATTGTTGGAGTTGGAGCTTGGAGTTGAGCGTTTCTTAAGAATGCATTTCAGAATTTGAATGGATTCTTCCTCATGTGAGCAGTGATTGGAGAGCTCATTGAATTGATTCTAGAGAGACGATGCCCTGTGTTGAAGAAGATTCATATCTACTTGCTTCTTTTTGTCCAAGATCCTCTGCTAGGCACGAATCTGTTCCATTTTAGCCTGCAGGTCTGCACAGTGAAATTAGTCTTTACTGCGTGCCATGATGTAAGATAACAAGGTGAGGGTGATCATGGGTGTTGTAGGGGAGATCAGAGAATAGGGGAGGATCGCAAGGAAGGGAAGTAGTGAAAGGCAAGCGAATGAGGGAAACAAAGAAGAGATGAGCAGTGAAAGGCTAAGGGGCAGTGGGACAAGGATGATGAAAACAGCTGATAAGGGGTGCAAGAAAAAGGAGAAGGCACACTGCAGGAGGAGGTGAGGAAATGTGGAGAGGAGGGAGGTATAAATAACTTGGGAGAGGAGGAGGATGGAGAAAAGGTTGGGAGAACGAGGAGATAAGATCACTGGAGGGAAGGAGATGGAGATACGGGAGAGCCTGATGTGTTCAGATAATTTCTTGCAGAGGGTCCAGAGAGGAAGATTTTTTTGTAGTGATAAGATCATGGCAAGGGTGTGAAGGATAGGCCATCATGACTAAAGATTTGACCAGTTGGTCTTCTGTAGGCTTTGGTATCCAAGCTATCAGCGAGCTTGTTGTTAGCTTTGAGAATGTGATGGAAAGAGATATATTTCATATCCTTTTTCAAGGTGCAGCATCTACTAATAATCTTGTGTAGAGCTATGTTTTTAATGGGGAAGTATTTAATCATCATGTTGATGATAATAGTTGAATCCCTAAACACCATTGCATTTTTCATGTTGTTTCTTTTTACCAATTGAAGACCTTGGAGGAGGGCATAGGCTTCGACTTTGTTGTTGGATAGGGAGCCGAGACCCCATTCAGAAGAGAGCAAGACACTGTCATTTTCAATTCTTATGAAGCCTCCAGCACCAGTAATGCCCGGGTTCGATTTAGAAGCTCCATCAAAGAAGAGAGCTGGTTATCGAGCCATTCGATAAACACTTTTTCTTTAAGTCTTATTTTCCAATTTTCTGTTTGATGAGGTTGAGTAACTGGAGATTTGAAATGACTAGGACTTTCCAATATTTTTCCCACAAAAATTATTTCATCCACTTGAAGATCACTAAAGTTGATATTACTTGTGCTTTTTGAGAGAATAGTTTCTATGGTGAGGCTCCAAGTCTTGTTATAGACTTTCTGAAGAGAAGGTTTTTTATTGTTAAAGATCATCTTATTTCTAGCAAGCCAGATGTTCAAGAGAAGCACATAAGGAAGGGTGTCCCAGACCCTTTTGGTTATTTTCTTACTCTTTTTCGCCCATGGGTATTATTTTTCCAAATTTTTATCAAGTTATGAGCAGTTTTGATGGGGTCTAAATGAATCTGAGAAAAAGGAGTCAGAGCTTTCTAGCATTGGATTGTAAAAGGGCACTTCATAAAGAGGTGTAATGCTATCTCTTCTGTGCATTGACAGTTGGGGAATTTGGAAGGGCAATTAACACCTCTTTTTTTTTTAAATTTCATAGGTTAAGATCTTACCTTTGAAGAGAGTCCACATAAATATTTTTATCTTTGGAATGGCTTCAGACTTCCAAATGAGCTTCCATATTGGCCATTGAGGAAAAGGGAACTGCTATTTTAGGAGTTGACAATAAGCTGCTTTGATGGAGTAAGTGGACCCTGAGGGATCCCAACGAAGGTTGTCTTCACTGCCTTTTAACAAGGGTGCTGCACCATGAAGCATTTATTTTATATTTATAAGATCTTCCTCCAGAAGAGAGGGGACAGGATGGAAATCCCAATCAATCCAGATGTTGGTATGCTCATCCCACCTTGAAATTTGGTCTAAAAAATTTAAATCGAGATTACGAAGGTGAGATAGAATTTGATGAGTGCTCGGCCTTTCTGAAAAAGGAGCTTGCCCCATAATCCTGTCATTCCAAATATTAATGTTGCTTCCCCCTTGCGGAAATTTGGAAATATTTATGCTTATAAAAGGGATGAATTTCTTGCATAGAGCCCAGATTCTAGAGAAGGGTCTGCTTGGAATGTCGTGATCAAGGATATTTTGTCTAGGGAAGCTGAGATATTTGGATTCAAGAACTCATTTTCACCATGATTGTTATCCACTAATTAGGCGCCACACGATCTTTCCCCCAAAGGCGTTGTTCAAGAGTTTTGGAATTTGAATTCTGAACCCTCTATTTTCTTGTTTTTGTGTGACTTGTCTCCACTTGACAAGGTTGTATTTCTTCTTCTCGTCCCCCCCCCCCCTTGCCAGAGAAAGTTTCTTAAAAATGCTTCAATTTTAAAATGTATGCTGATAGGAGCATTCAGAAAGGTGAAATGATACAAGGGCGGAGATGAGAGGGCAGATTTAAGTAGGATTATCTGCCCAACAAAGTTTAACCAGGACGATCCCCACTACTACACTCTTTTTTTCATTTTGTAGATTGAGATGTTCCAAAATTCAGACTTCAAAGGCCCAACACTGACTGCATCCCAATATAATTGAATTAGGCCCAATTCAGTTTATAAGAGACTCCAAAAATTTGAGCAATGTTGTGTATGGTTTGGTTTGTAGTATTCCACCCATAAATACAAATTTTGTGATAATTTATCAACCCTCCAGAGTAAAGCATAAATTTGTCAAGAAGAGATTTGAATCTTTGAGAAATTATGCAGGTGGCACCGCCCATCAGGAGAGTGTCATCTGCAAATTGAGAATGATTCATATTCTTGACTCCATTTCCGAATTTGATTCCAGCGATGAGACCAAATCTTTGCTTGTGATCCAAGGTAGGATTCAATCATAATGATGAAAAGAAAGGGAGAGAGGGGACAACCATGTCTGAGACCTTGGGAGGATTGAAATAATTTTGTTGGCCTGCAATTTATGAGGGGAGAGATCCAGGGGTTTGAGATACAGGCGTTGATGACAGAAATGAAGTCATTGTCAAAACCCATTCGATGAAGGATAGAAGTGAGGAAGGAATGTATCACCCTATCAAAGGCATTGGCAAGGTCAAGCTTAAGGATGAAACCTTTCTCATTGTGCATCATACTCGAATGAATGGATTCCTGGACAAGGAGGATAGAGTCCGAGATTTTCCTTTGAGAAATGAATCCCCCTTGATTTTCTGAGATGAGATTGGGAAGGAGGGGTTTAAGGTGCGTGGCAAGGATTTTAGTGATTATTTTTGTAATAGGAGTTGCATAGGGAGATAGGTTTGAACCTGGAAAAGGAGGAGGGGAAATTTTATTTTGGGAAAAGGGCGAGGTAGGTAGAGTTGGTAAAGCCCCCAATCTTCTTCTTCCTTTGAGCCCACTGAATCATTTTGATTAAATCCATTTTGATTAAGTCCCAGTAGGTCCCATAAAAACTGATGGAGAAGCCATTAGGACCTGAAGACTTATCTGGTTGCAAATACCATATGGAATTTTAAATTTTGGCCTCCTCTATATCTCTTTTTAAGGTGTTTTTTGTCTCCTACGTGTTCAGCTTTAGCAAGTGACTTAAGAGGTCCAAATAGTCTTTAGGCGCAGCTATTTCAGTGAGAAGATTTTTATAGTGATTTGAGGTAGCAACTTTTATATATTCTTGGTATGTCTAAATTATTCCTTCATTATCAATGATGAAAGATATGTTATTTCTTGTCTTTCGCACCATATATTTTTTGTGAAAGAAAGAGGTTTTTTTGTCACCTACCTAAAGCCACAAGTTTCTAGATTTTATCCTCCACTTCTCCTCTTCTTTCCTATTGATTTTATACAAATGCCAGTAGAGATCTTTCTCTTGATCTAAATTTTCTTGATTCGCTCCATGTGTATCAATATCATTGTGGACAACTTCCAACTTTTATTTTATTTCTCTTATGACCTTATCGGGTTCCTTGTAATGTATATTGGCCCATTATTTCAAAGCCATTATGATATTCTTCAACTTAGTTTCCCAAATGTATGAGGGAGACCCCTCGACATGCTGCTGCCATGTATAATGCACTATATGTCTTGCATCAGGGATGTCACTCCACAAGGGGTTATATTTAAAAGGAAGGGGACCGAGGGAGGGTTGTTCACCAAGGGAGAGGGTGATAGGGTAGTTATTTGTGGCAGTGGAAGAGAGGATATTAGAGGAGGCAATAGAAAAGAAAGAGAGGAGTGGGACAGCCACAAGGAATTTGTTAATCCATTCCATGATGTTTCCCACTCCAATCCTTCAATTACTCCAGGTGTATTTGCAATTTTTAGAGACGACATTAACCAAATCATGATCTTGGATGATGATTTCAAGCTGGTCTCTTGAAGGATCCGAGTTGAAGCTTCCACCCCTTTTTTAATTAGCATGCAAGATTAAGTTGATATCCCCTCATATGATTATATTGTTGTTGTCTTCATTGTCAATATCAGTTTTCATTGCATTCTAGCAAGTTTCTTTATCCCTGTAATGATTAGGCCCATAAATGTTATATAATGATCTCAATGTTCTCTTTAATACTTTGAAGGTTTACTTTGATCCAATTTTGTGTTTTGACAACTCTTTTTTGCTCCCAAACACTTTGTTTCCAAATGGTGGCTATTCCTCCCGAGGCACCTCTAGATTCCATGTGGGTGATTGTATAGTTATTCATTATTATTATAATGGTTTCCATATCTTGATATCCTTGTTTAGTTTCTTGAAGGAGGATGATATCAAGTTTTTCTTGATTCATTAGGTCTCTTAGAGCTGAGTTTTTTTAGGGATGCCCTAAACCCCTGTAGTTCCAAGAGAGGGCTTTCTTCCCTCCTTCCCTCCTTGCTCATTCTGACTTGCTTCTTTGTTGTTTTTCCCTAGAATGAAGGATTCGATAGGAGCTGAGTTCCAAGGGATATATATTTTTGGGGAGATTCATCTTTGTGATGTTTGGAGGACTTCCTTCCAGGGCTAGTTTTTTTTAAGGATTTCCAAAATGACTCCGTGCTCTTTTGTTGTGTTTCTGGTGATCCGGGCTGAGGAGGGGTCTGAAGAAGAGGTAGTGGGGAAATGTTTAGAGGGAGAGAGTTGAGAGGATGATGGGTGGATATGGATGGAGGGCTGGGGAGGGTCATCTTCAGAGAGGGCGAGGGAGGAAAAGGGATTGGAAGAGGCAAGGGAGGGTTTAGGGATGAGTCAGAGGGTTGTTGGGAAGGGTCAGAGGGTTGCTGGGAGGAAGGAGAAGGTTTGAAGGAGGGATATTTGGGGGGAGGGGCAGAGTGCACCGAAGGATTTCCGGTGCTTCTGGGGTTAGAATCAGTCTTATTTTTTTCAATGGTTTCCCATTGAGTTTTTGGATCTGATTTTTCAATATCAATAACTTTGGAGCATCTATTAGAAAAATGACCGTATTCGTGACATACCTTGCATTTAAATGGGATTTTCTCGTAGTCTAATTGTTGTATGTGGGTCCAGTTGTCAACTTTAAGCTTAATCGCTTCAGGAATACCTTTACCCAGATCCACTTCAATGCAGATCCTGGCACAAGCTTGCATGTTTTCCTTTGGCTCACTTCGATCGATGAACTTGCCTACTGTGTTTTTGATAGCATGGACAGAATCATCCCCCAAAAAGTGTAAAGGGAGATGAGGTAGTCACACCCAAACTGGGACAATGTTTGGCACGTCAAGTTTAGGGTCAAATTCTGGAGTCCATTTGTTGAGATAGAGCCCTCTGGTATCCATGAAGTAAGGTTCATTCCTGAATATCAAATCCTTGTCCTCTTCTGTTTCGAAATAGAAAGTGAAATAGCCTCTACCAAAAAATTTGATTGAGATTTTTCCACTGATCTTGTCCGCCCAGTTGCACTCGACCCATTTTTTAACAGTCTTTGGAGAGAGCCATAAACCAGTAAACTGTCCAATGAGCCCCTTCTTAGCAAGAGAAAGATCAACCATACGTGGGATAGTCGGAAGAAGAGAGACTTCGTGAATACCTTCAAGTTTCTTGACAAATTTCGAGATTTCCCGTCTAGGGCAAGGAGGATCTAAAGAACTGATCAGAGCTGAGAAAGCTTGGGCTTGATCAGGTTGAGGAGCCGCCTCTGGGATGGACTCCGAAGGGGCCATGTGCGCTGGATAATGCAGGAGCAGGGAAACATCGTCTTTAGGTCGCGGTCATGGCACCAGAGCTCAAACTCAACCCTTATCAAGCACCATTCCCTACTTTCTAGCCTAGATTATCAACAATAAGAGGGGCGGTGTTTTTGCATAACCTCCAAATTTTTTAGCTACTTCTTATCCATTGGACATGATGTAAATATTTTATAAAGTGATCTCATCCTATATTATCCAATTATTTATCTAATATTTAGAATATTTATAATCCTCTCAATTTCAAGGTGATTTTATGTTGATAATTAAAATGATGTGACAAGAAAAATAATAATCAATGATACATATAACAACAACAGATGTTTATAACCAATATCCTTGCGTTAAACACAATTAAGTTAGCCAACATCCTATCCCTCTGTAAGTGAGCCTTTTGCATATAACAAAAACACATGTTTATCTTAGAAAATCCCAATTGTGGGAAAACTAGTTATGTGTGTGTGTGGGGGGGGGGGGGGTGGGGTGTGTGTGTGTGTGTGTGTATGTATATGTATATGTATTTATGTATGATCTTATGACTTAAAAGAAACTAATATCCTTGATTTAAACACAATTAAGTTAGCCAACATCTTATCCCTCTCTAAGTGAGCCTTTTGCACAACTTTGGCCCCTTAAAATGGAGAGTCTCCAAGCCTTTTAAATCCTTTAACTACATCTAATACCATTCACCAATACTAGGTTCCCGAGACCACCATTTTTGACCTAATAACCTATACTCTTTCATTGACTCAAATTTACCTAACAATCCTCACTTAAAACTTTCCCAGGGAAATTCTTTGGATACATTTTGGAAAACCTGCATGCTCTCTTTCCATATCACCTAGGTTTAAGTCTAGACTTTACCGATAGGGATACACATGCCTAATCGGGTTTCAAAAGAGTATGCCCATTTAGATGTAGTTTACAAATTTCCATCTGCAAAGTAATTTTTATTTTAATTGTTGTCACAATGCTTATGTCTCCACTCTCTTGCTTGGACATACCTACCCACACTAGGTTCTCTCCTCATGCCACTACATCACAACCAACATCATGATCTAGTTTCCATCTATGTTGGATTTTTTCTTTGCCTCTACATCTGGATATTGAACCAACAATCTCATGTCATGTCCAGGTGGGTCATCCATGCACTGCACTTACTATCTTGTGGCTTGACCAAAAAATATAGTTCTTCCTTCACTAAGATGTAACTTTTCCTTTTCAGCACTTGGCTTGGCTCTACATTAATTTTCCCTAGTGACCATTTGGATCCAAACAATTATGTATTTAGACACCACCAATTCGCTTCATGGCTTGTGATATTAACATGTGATTCCCTCTGTGCTCAACATTGAGTTGACACATGTTCTTTAAAAAAAAAGTATCCTCTAAATAAAAATACAATGTAGGTTATAATAAAAATATAAGTGAATATGCATAGTTGGTTAGATTTAATTAAAATCATTGTAAAACATTAATAATATCACACTTGTTGTGCTAGCTCGATTATTTTTTTAATTTTAATTTTACAACCCATATGAAGGAAATGTGGTAAAAATATTTCACTTTCACTCTCTATTAGCCACCTATAAATTATGTTATATAAGGTGGTGGATAAATGATTTTGGATAGCCTTCAAGAAACAATTTCATTACTAAAATTGTTGGTGCTTAAAGTCTTTTTGATAACATCCTATCCTCTGGATAATCGTCACTGCTTTTCACCTTTTCAACTCAGAGATTCTGTTGTCATTCCATGAAGAAAATGCTGCAAGCACCTTTTTCCTTTTCCCCCTTCTTCCAAAACTGACCTCATTTTACCCCTCCATTTCCCATGAAAATCCCTCATTTTCATGTTTTCTCCCCTTTTCCCTTCATCAAAACCCCTTTGATAAGGTCTAAGACCCCTTCTTAGCCTTATCAAAACCCACCAACTCCTTCAAAAATCATTAAAAAATGCCTAAAATCACATTTTCATATTATGGACTTAAGCCCCCTTGGGCTAAATCATTAGCCCTCCCCTCCGTACGCCCTGGTGCTGGAACCGAGCGCCAACCTTCCAAGTGCTTATCGCGTTGCCCAATTGCGATTAGCCCCTCCTTTTTAACCCCCCGGTCATATGTTTCTCGATGCGCCCAAAGGCCCCGCAATCGAGCGCCAAGCCATTTTGAATATTAATTATGTCTGCCCAAAATTTAAACCTTTGGTTATATATTAAATCTGTCGGCTTTTATTATTTTATAATTTTCCGCCGGTCCAAAGTTCAAGGCGATCTCCATCGTCAATCTGATCAACAGATCGATGGTGCGAAATCTCTCGCCCCGGTGGTCCCCACCATCCACTCACCGCTGTAAAACCGCGCGGTATCCATCGCACCGCTTTTAAGAGTGGGGCGATATTTTTTATTTTGTAGTGATTCCATACGCCACTTGACGCATGGCCTGGGCACTATTCATAAAACCATCGTCCATCACGCGTTAAAGATCGGACGTGGACCTGGCGTGATATTGACGTCCACCGTCCGATTTGAGGCCGCTCATCTGACGGTGATCGCTCATCAAAGGAGCCCGACGGTTAACCGGGATACGACACGGTCATTAAAGCATCTCTGTTGTCAATCTGATTTGTAGATCGACGGCCCATAATTCAGCGCCCTGATTCCTCCGCTTTGGCTTTTCGCCTCTACTCTCAATCGTCGATCTCCGCGCAATCGACGGCTCTGATTCAAATTACTTTTCCGCCTTCCCTTTGAATTCCTCTGATCAAACTCAATCGTTGGATGATGGCATCCAATGGCCACGCTCCCTCCACGTGCCTTCTGAAGCAGTTAGTCCATACATGTAGGATTTCATAATATTTATTCATATTTTGTAGGGTTAAATAGTTTTTTCGCCATTTCTAAAGAAATTTCAGAGACAGAGGGTGACGATCCTCCTGCCTCTGATCCATCAAAAAGAATCATTTGCAGGTTCCGAATTTACGTTTCATCGATGATTCATGAGGCATTGATGCCATATCACCCCTGTGCAGCCCTGTATACCAGCAAAAACATAGTAAATCAGGGACAGTCAGAGAGTATCAGTGCCAAAGAAAAAATATATCAAGACAGAAGATTGAGGACAAATCTACGGAGATTACGGCTAAAAATGGATTATCAGAAGCCTAAACCACAGTTTAAAAGAAAATCATGATTGTTTTATCGGAAAAGAGACCTCCACTGTCATCTCAGGGGCTAATTAAAACTTCCAGCCGCCGCAAAGCCACCTACAGCCTCAAAGCAATCAAATAAGGTCGAAGTTATTACCAGACCAGGAGATATTTTGCATCGATACAGCTGAACAATTATTTCAACCAAAGGAACTTATTGTAGCTGTTAGTAGAAGTTATTACAAGGATGACGAGGAGCCTTGAAGTCAACAAATTCTTTCCAGCAAACCTAATAGTTAATGTAAATGATTTTATACAAAGGACACCTATGTAAGTTGCTTCATTGAGCTCCCAAAGGCCAAGAAGCCATTTAAGTTTGTATTAATTAGTTTTTGAGATCTTTTATCAGATATCACCTCCTCATTCTTCTATATATACTTCTGAAGAAGATGAGTGAGGGGTTGGTTGATCACTAGTTGTAATATTGGAACTCTCTAAAATAATACATAGTCTGCTGAAGTTGAAGAAGAATTTGAAGTCTTGAAGCCCTGATGATGTTTTTGCATGCTTGTTACTGTGAAGGCTCTATCATTGGATCCATGAGCTTGGCTGTTGGTGAAGTATTCTGAATTGTTTTATGTTTTCCCCTATTTTCATTATGTTCCATAATTTCTTACTACAGTAGGTTGAAAGTTTTAGGCTAAGAAATGACTCTTGGAATCTCCTTAGACCTGTTCATCCTTCATTGTTTTATGTTTTATTTTGCTGAAGTATTTTAGAGTCTTTAATCTCTCTCTTTAATCTTCATTCTTTTTTATTTCCTTAATAAGTTCGAATAGTTGGTTTCAGCATGATTTATGGTTTTCCCTGCTTGTCTGATGCCACATAAAAACTGTTATTGAAGTCTCCCTTTGAAGTTTCTTGTTTACAGTGAGTCAAGGAGGTTTGTTCTAACCTTGCCCTTTGTCCTTGCTTAAACAGTTGTCTTAAAGGTCTTTGTAGTTGTAATCATAGATGTGTTAGGTGTTCCCTCTTCTATGACTGCAATTATCAGTGAATCTATTATGTTTTCTAAGTCATTTGAAATAAAATCTTTGAGGAAATAGGGTGTTCCCCGAATCTTAGGTTTCATTTTAAAATTTGTTTTGAAATCATTGTCTGCTTAAAGGTGTGATTTGTAGAATTCAGGTTAGCCCTGTCTATCAAAAAGCTCTTTATTGTTCAAATTGTGTTTTCAAATTCCCTTCGTTGAGAATTAAAATTCTCTTTCCAAATCATTGATGTCCATCTCATTCCAAAAACCAAAGGATCCTATGGCCAAGTTAGATTTTCCCTCTGATATCCCATATCCATTGATAAGTGTGTTATGACCTCTTCTTGACTCCATTGCCCAATGAACCAGATGTTTCTCCATTCTATATATCTTTCCTAGACCTTTCATGTTATGTTGTATCAATCCAACCAAACAAACAATCAAACACCTGCCCTTAATAACTAGTCTAAAATCCATACTCTAAGCACACAAGATAAACCTTTGCAAAAAAACATTTTAGAGATCCCTCTCTGAGAACAGGAGGACTAGATCCTGTAACTCTAAATATTGGTTCTGATGTTGCCTTGTCTTTTGATTTTCCAAACTATCAAAACACGGGACACCAACACTCTCAGAACCATAAATAAAATATTTTGATTTCCATATTTTATTTCAAACTCTAAGAAATAAGGTGAATACTCATGAGAGAACACATATATGTTGATCATAGTAAACTATTTCAGTGTCGGGAAGGGAGAAATAATCAAAGGTAAAATAATTTAGCTTCTTTCCTAATAAGAGGATATGTATAATTGATTCAATTTTTAATATAAAATTGATATGTGGGATTCAAAAGATAATGTTAATAATAAAAATATTCAATATTAGTCATAACTAAAGTATTTCACTGTGCAAAGTTATATAATATTGACATATATTTAAAAACATATTAATAAAATAATAATAATCATTTAATATGGACAATGTGATTTATAAATTAAATATGTCAATGCCCATATTAAGTAAAATCTTATATTTCAATGTCAACTACACATATATGTATATATTATATAAATAAATTAAAAATATTTAATTCTTGTAGCTAAAACATTTTAAAACATTTCAATAGTCTCACTATTTTACATTTTGGCCTTGGTATATTTTTCAGTTAATTTTGTCTAAAATTTAGCAAAAATTTGTTGGAATTAAAAATTTAAGTTTTATAGTCTACACACTCCAAGTGTTCTAAGGGAATTTCAAGGCATTTTATCCATTTATGCATTCAAAAAATCAATTTAAACAATGAAAAAGTACACATGGTGTTTTCGTGAGAGAGAGAGAGAGAGAACCAAAAAGTTATCAAGTGTCGAGGGATTAAATCTCTTCAGGTGCAAACAATTTTTCATGCTAAAGGAGTTTGCATATCAAGATATTTGAACCCTCTCAACACTTGGCAGATCCGTGGTTAAAATTGATCTATATCGGTATTAAAATATGTTTTTTAATATCCTTAATCCCAAGGGAAACCATGTGCTTAAATAATCACGAGGGCTAGGTAAGAGGACCAAAAACTAGGTTGAAATGTATGGGCTCTTTCTTGGGCTAAATTTGGAAAAATAAATGGAAATTACTAAGATCATTATATCGGGAGATTCTCTTCTCACCATCCAATAGTTAAATAAAGGCTCTTATCCTAAGGATAATCACCTTAAGCTACTACTTTCATCTCAAGACCTTTTTCCATATCCTAAGGTCTCAAAATAAGGAAGTGAATGAAAAAGGAAATCATGTGTGTCCCGTAAAAATGGGCCAAATTAACATTAATAATTTTACAAGATGTTGAAGCATCCCATGATTCAATCCTCTCCATTCATATCCTACTTAAATTATCTTAGAGCCCTTATGGAAAATTATACAAAGAGCAAGGTTGTCATAATTTATATCCCCTCCCTCCCTTATATTGGCTTCATCCAATATGGTTCATGAATTATACTCTTTGGATTTTCATAAGGGATGAGGAGTCATATGATGAGCATGCAAGTCATCCTGAGAGTTCTCTCCAAATAATTTTCATGCACCTAAAGATTAGGTTGTACAGTACTATAGTTAGAACTTGTATTTTTCACCTGCAAATTTGATGGCACCAAGGTGTGAGGTGATTATAGAATTTAATGGTGAAGAAATATATTATGCATATGAGATCTCCTACCCTAGGTTTGAATCCATGGGAAACATTAGGTCATATTGTATCTGGACTTCAGGGTGGTTGGGTCTGCTATGGTGCCAAAAAAATAATTTTCCCGAGCTGGATGAATACCCTTGCAATTAACGGTGTCTCCTCCTATGAATTGGAAATATTTTGGAGCAATTAATTGGTCAATCACATTTCGAGTGGAGAGTGAAGGTTTTTTTGGTCTGTGTGGGGAGGCTCGAGCAGTTTAGTCAATTTTTGGGCGATGTGTACTTATTTGTTCTACTGTGAGGTTAAATTATTTTGTATCCTTAATTCTCTCCCCAATTTGGTGCATCGTAAAGAAACTACCTTCTATGGGAAGTTGTGGGTCATTATGTTGGTTTTGAAAGATATAATTATTATTGGATATGGTGGTGTAATTATTTATAGGTTACACCTTCGTGAAGGCCTGCACGATCATTTTGATTCACCCCATGCATTCAAGTATCCCTCTGTCTTCACGATTGAATTTTTCTCTATCATATGTATCCCTCTTTAGGATTGCACTCAGATATTCTCTTTACTACTTAGTATTCACCTCCTTATCTATTGTATAGTTAGTGCCTTGTGTTCTTTGGAGCTCCCTCCTCCCCTCCCTGGTTCTCTCTTTCACCTCTATTAGACTCCTTGGGAGCTCTCTCTTTCACTGAACCTACAGTCTCTCTTTTATAACTTTCCTTTGAACCATGGTTTATTTAGGATCTGGCCCTCATTGGAAATTTTTTCCTCCCTCTTGGAAACTTTTTAATGTCGCTTAGAAATGAACCTTCAGTTGAAGGTGGAATTAATGTTGGTAGAAAGTGTCCACAACACCTTGAATATTTGTACCTTGAAACTATGGACTTGAACTGGAAACTCCATCAACAAATAAAGCGAATCATTTTCCTTGTGGATCAACTTTAGTCTCTCAAATCCAAATTGAGATGAAGGGATGATGAAATTGACACCTTATGCAAACAAGTGAATTACTGGAAAATGTAGATGGAAGTAGATGAAAAAAAAGCTCTACAAGTAATGCACTATGCCAACCTCCTAAAAATTTTCTAGCAGATCTTAATAGACCCTTGAACAATTATCCCTCTCTCTTTTCTTCATGACTTACTATTGTAAATTTGTCCTTTTGCTAGGATAGATTTTCAATTTGTATGCATGTATATCATTTTCCATAGGAAAATCATTTGTAGTAGTGGGCTTACAATCAAAAAATTCAGTATCACCTTCCAGTACTCCTTTTAAGGAACAACTGTTTGGAAAAATGATGTAATCATTTCAAGAGTAGCTATTGCGTTTGAACGCATAAATAATAAAAGGATTATTCATACATACATACATACACACATAATAGAAGCAACACTAATTGACAAGGAGGAACAATTGGGGCCACATTTGCAAGCATAACTAGATTAGAGGGAGACTACACTAGCGAGTATGCAAAGACAGTTTGATTCTCTCCAAATTCAGCATGTAGAGAAAATAAAATCCAAGGATGAAAAAAATATGGGAATCCCAGAAGAAGATAAAGCAATTGTAAGGGGGAACCCTTCGGCTAAAATGCTTCAAGCAAGAGGCTTGTGACTTGAATGAATGATTACAGAGACAACATAAATTATTCTGTGAGAGACTGAATTTGATTCAGGATTAATGGAGGGTGGGGAATAATTTGACAAATGATTTGGTGGATATGATGTCGCATTTTGATGAAGCTAAAAAATACCTAAATGAGATGTTGGAGTGGTAGGACAGTGATGGGGGAAGAAAAACTGACTTTCCCAAAATTGATGCAATGCACAAGTTAGTTATCCTCAAAGGATGGAAGGTGTAGATATGGTCAGTTAAAAGGCTTATCGATGTGAGATGTCTAATGCCCTGGTGGAATTCATTAATGATTCCTTACTTGGGTCAAATCTCATTTCTAGATGTCCTGGAGATTCCCTACCATATAGAGAGAGCGTGCGAGGAAATTATCTTAAACATGGAGCTGATTTTCTAGAGAGAATCAACCAACAAATTAATATTGATATTAAATCCAATTGGAAGAAGTTTTGTACTCTCATTTTATTTTCCTAAGTACTACATCCCATAGAAGTGGGGTGTAAAACATAACAGAGATTGGATCTAGAACATAACAAATATTGGACCTGTTTCTAGAAAAAAGGGACGAGCATGTAAAAGTAAAAAACCCGAAACCATGAAATCCTTCTTCCCGTTATGAAACTAATTATAAGAGGATCCATGGACCGAAGATCAGAAATTTGTCAATTATCGGAGTTGGGGGCATCTATCGATAGAACCTTGTAATGGAGAATGGAGACCCATGCCTTGCAACCCCGGATCCCCATAACATTTTTCTAACTTAATCCTTAAGGAATTTGGGATAGCACCATTCAAAATCAGAGACTGGGGAATTTCTCATTCAACATATAGATGAAAATGCGCTATAGAGAAAATATAATGTCAAAAACTACTCATTGAAAGTTCGACACATGGCCTATAGTTTCACAGTTTTCAGGAACATGAAGGACCCAAATATAAATGACATTTGGACCAATCACAGGCTGAAACATGGCTTGGGGAACGTCAATATGACATCACCCCATCGGAAAACTCTGGAGGAGCAAGAGTCCCCTTTCTAGTTGCATTCTAAAGGGAGCCGAGCTTCCGGGCTTTAAGGGGCCAGGGCACTTGAGCTACTGGGTTACATTTCAGTGGTGATAAACACCACTTCTAGCAAGGGGAAGGTGCCAAATGGAAGTGAATTTTCCACATGTCACAATTATCAACGACTAAAGAGCATACATTTATTAAAAGGATCACTAACCATCATAAATATATATCGCTCAAAATATTGTTCCAACAGGTGGAAAAGTGTGGCCATTAAGCTAATGTTGCCCCCTGGATTGTTAGAGTCAAAAAAAAAAAAAAATTTGCAGATCAATGGTTGATATTAATTCCATGGGCATGAACCTTCACTCCAACTCCAACCAGGCACCCCGCCAAGAAGATTAAAATGGGTTGCTACCTGTCAGGCCAACGTGTGAACCACCTGAATAGTGAGAATCTTTATCAAGCGAGCATGGAAAGTGAGCATGTAAAGCAAGAGAGAAATTAAATTAATGCATCTCCTTTCTGCCCTTGTCCTTTACCCAATCGATTTCTGCCACGTGTCTCCCCCACACCATCTCAGTATGTTTCTCGCCTAAATCCCCCATGAACTAACTGTTATACCTCGTGCAGCTACTTTTGCATTTCAAATCGCCTATTTAACACTATCATGTGTTAAGCCTCTTTGTCTATGTATGCCTTCGATTAATTTTTCACCGTAGTATAAAGCTTTGTGCTCTCACAAAAATCTATCCTCCCATTCATTAGAAAGTATCTACCATCCTCATTAGAAAAGTATGAATAAATCCAAGGGGAAGATGAAAATGCCTATGCAAGCACCTACTGATCCATTTACAGAAACCATCGATGAGAAATTGCCTAGGGAGAGGCTATTTTCGGATATACTATATGCACCAGGGATGGAGGCAATTCCTCGTGAGAGGAAATCTACAAGTATTTTGAAGATGAAGGTCCCTGGATCACAATAAGGACAATAGTCATTGATGATAAAACCCAAACTTTAGATCAACCCCACAATACGTGACCAACTCATTTCCGCATAGATTTGGAGCAAGACCTAGGACCTTCCCCTATACAAACATGGTTATATGGGTGATTAAAACACTGGATATTTTAGGGAGAAAGTTTCACATGAAAAATGGCACGATAATTGGAACATTCATAGCATGGACCTTGCAATGGATGTATCAATTGCCAAGCCCATAATACGTCTATGCAAAAAAAATTGTAGCATATTTTTGTAAGAAGCATGAGGATCCATTTGAGATGATTAGGGAATGGAGGGGCGATCTAAAAAAGAACAAAAAATAACAAGAGGGAAAGTATTCCATATATTCACTAGCCTCTCCTTTCAGTCAGGTGGCTTCCATGATTTACAGGTTATATGCATACCCCAATGTATCTAAATTTCCTAAATATTGGGTTCCTCATATTGATGGGGCCTTTGAGGGATATTTTTTTACTGAGCCAAAATATTTTCCAATAATATAGCTAAGCACATTCTATATTTTCATTCCCACTTCAGTATCTCAGAGAAAAAAATCCCTCCATTCTACATATCAGCATGTGTCATGGATTCTCTTTTCTATTCCATCGATTTCATAGCCATGGGTTGGAAATGGATTGTATTTGATCCTACTCCATTTCACATTTACCACAATGTACTCTGGGAGACCAATAATTTTGGCCATTTTTATCAAATTTTTCACAATGTGATTATTCTCATTTATGAGATAATATTTCAGACCAAGCCTCCCAAAATGTCCTAGCAAGATATGGAGGATCTTAGGAAGATTGGTAATTGGTTTAGTGAAGAGTATTTTACCTAAATCAGAGTCATGGGCAGCCACACACCCCCTCATATTGTACCACTATACTTCCCAGAGAAACTAATAGGTAGGGAGGTAGCATACCAAACCATTGGTTATGTAATCCCAGAGCATTGAAAGAATCCAACAAGAAATTTTGGCCCCAATTTTCTATGCATTTTTGGATCTTCACTCTAGAAAATTATCCACGTGAATAAAAGGATCTCCTACCTATTGAAGCATTGAATTTATCCACCATTCCAACCAAGTGCTATGATCCAAAGGGAGTAGCAAAGAAGGAAACCTTAAATTCATGTATCAGAAAATTCATCCATGAAGAGAACACGTTTGATGACTTGTTCACCGGGGCAACATATTATGAGTCAATACTGAAAATAATAAATGAGTAGTTTTCAGAACAGGAGCAAGAGAAGTTCCTCACCTTCAGAAAAGTAAGATTGGACCCTTACCATTGAATTTGTTACAGTTCCCCCTACAAGGACAAGTCTCTCTAAAGAATACCTTGGCATCTATTCAACAAGGGATTTTTTCCAAACCAATGGTTACTCTATTGCAAAAAAAAATAAAAATAACTGGCTCTTCATACCTTGACGGACAAACACACATGATTAATTCAAACATGGAGCAATAATGGGACCAATTTGACCAGGCCCTTAAGAATTCTAGGATAGGGGAAGAAGAGAAGGAATTCTTGGAGAGAGAAACGGTTCTCTAGGTGAAGACCCCATGCCATAATACACCTTATCAACAACACACAGGGTTAGAGCAATCCATATCTGAGAAAACAACAGCATTCACTGGGCCTGAAGTAGAGATTATCTCAAGAAACCCTACTTCAGAGGTCTTCCTCAACATTAAAGAAACCGGATTTGTTTTAAATCCCTCTGCATAAGGTCATTATAAAAAGGGGAATGAATAAAAGGAAGAGAGATTAGTCTCAAGCCTTAATTCCTGAGAAAATCGCACAAGCCGCTACCCTCCAAAGTCCTTTGGAAAGGCACTCTAGCTACCCTTTCAAAGGAACTTGGGAAATTAACTCAGTTTATGGGTGCTTATGCATCATCCACCATGGATAAAGCCATGGAAATTCCATAATTACTAAGGGGGGAGGAAGAAAATATTACATACTTGGAACATGCACTGATTGACAAGGAGGAACATCTCGAGGCACATTGGCAAGCATAACTAGATCAAAGCGAGACTACACTAGCGAGTTTGAAAAGACAGTTTGATTCTCTCCAAATTAAGCATGCATAGGAAAGAAAATCCAAGGATGAAAAACTATGGTAATCGCACAAAAATATAAATAAACTACAAGGGGGGACTCTTCAGCTGAAAGAATTCAAGTAGGAGGCTTGTGACTTCAATGAATGATTGCAGAGACAACATCAATTATTCTATGAGGCTAAATTTGATTCAGGAACAATGCATGTTGGGGATTGATTTGGCATATGAGTTAGTGGGTATGATGTCGCATTTTGATGAAGTTGAAAAGGCCCTAAATGAGATGTTAGAGTTGCAAGATAGTGCCAAGGGAATAAAAACTGACTTTCCCAAAATTGATGTAATGTTAAAGTCAATTATCCTCAAAGGATGGAAGGCACGGATATGATCAGTTAAAAATATTGTCGATGATGCACGGGAGATGTCTAATGCCATGGTGGAATATGTTAATGATTCCTTACTTGGGTAAAATCACATTTCTAGTTGTCCCCGATATTCCCTACCAGATATAGAGAGCTTGCGAGGAAATTGGCTTGAACAAGGTGTTGAGTTTGCAGAGAGAATCAACTAGCTAAGCAGGATTGATCTTGAAGCCAATTCACACTTTTTTGTTAAACCCATGCCAATTGGTTAGTTCTAAAATCACTCACCAATATTTTTATACATATGCTTCCACTATTATGGTAAATTACATTCTGTAGTCAGATGAAGATCAAGCCTCAATCTCCTCCCGAGTTGGTGATACTCTTGAACCTACAAAAATTATGGCAAAAGTGGATAGTGGAGCATGGGACCACTTCTAAGGATCAAGCGAGTCGGGATTGAGGATTTATTTTGATTTGGAAATCATAACATATCTCAGCAATTTTGGAAATTTGAATATATTTTATTTTCAAGAAGGTATCAAGTTGTTATGTAATGATTATAGTAGTTAGGCCTCCAACATGCTTGCACAACTGATTATTTTAGCCAACTGTCACACTAGAAGATATTTCTGTAGCTATTTTGTCATGGCTTTCCCTATAAGAGGGAATAGGGAACTCATTTGAAGGGTTTGATTTTCTATTCAAGAAACCATTATTTCTGCAAATTTTGGCAAGTTTATGAGACAAAAAACATGTAAGTTGTTCTAAAATTCTAATGAAGAATTTTGTGGTGATTCCAAGCATTGTTATGTGGAGTATGTGTTCTTGTCTTTATGTTTCATTTTCATATGTTCTTTACTCTTAGAAATAATGTAATTGTAGCTGCTAGTAATAAATATTGTATGTCATATTTATCTATTTCATGTTTTGGCAGATGGTACCTGTAAATGTAAGATTGAAAGCCTTAATTTGAGCTCCATAGTTTCTAATCTCATTCTCTTTGTATATACATTACCCTATTGAAGTTAAATGCATATGATTCTATTTAATATCCCTAGGCACTAGGAATATGATAAGGATATCAAGCCAACCAAACTGATAAAGGGGAAGGATTTGGCTAAGATTTTATCGAAGGAAAACTACCAAGCGATGTGGATAATTTTTTTGGCAGAGATTTCAAGTCCAAATATAGTAGGTGGGTAGAATCATGTAGGGGAGAAAGATAACAAAATTGTTTATAAATACCTTTTTTTCGGAATGCTACAAAAGTATTTTGTACTACCTAATGTTTCTGAGATGCCCAGCTAGCTTGGAAAAGCTAAATACAGGGCTATGAGGATGAAAACTCAAAAGTATGAAATCACAAATGGTAAAATCTATTAGAAGGACCCCAATGGTGTATTTTTGATGTGCCTAACTAAAGATGAAATAGCTAATATTATTAATGAATATTATGGTTGTGCTTATGGAGGCCATTACAGTTGAAAGGTTACAACTCACAAAATTCTGAAAGATGGTTTTTACTAGCCTAGTTTATTTTCTGATGTATATCGGCTGGTTAGGGGATGCTCGAAATTTCAATTTTTTTTCTAAAAAGAAAAAGCTCGCTCCATTTCCTTTGATTCCAATTTTTGTGGAAGAACCTTTTGGGAAGTGGGGATTGGATTTTATAGGAGAGATTCACCCACCTTCGAGTGGGAAACACAAATGGATTTTGACAGCCACTAGCTACTTCAAAAAGTGGGTTGAATCTATACCTACTTGGGTTGCAACTACTTCAGTGGTCATGAAGTTCCTTAAAGAAAATATTTTTTCCAGGTTTGGGTGTCCAAAAAAGATAGTGACAGATAATGCCTAGGCATTGAAGTATTAGAGGCTCGTCAATTTTTGTTAGAAGTACAACGTTATTCTTGGTCATTCCACCACTTATTATCCTCAAGGAAATAGGTTGGTTGAGTAATAAAACGAGAAATTAGTAAGAATATTAAAGAAAATTATCGTGGAAAACAAGAAGAATTGGGATTCCAAACTCAAATTTTCTCTCTTGGAAAATAGAGTCAACACAAAAAGGTTTACTAGAAAATCACGATTTGAGGTAGTATATGACACTGTTGCACTATTCCCCAATCAACTGGCTAGACCTATGGCTAAATTAATTCAAGATGCAGAGGAGCAGTGAAATCCACTCACTCGTAGGATAAACCAGTTAGTTTAATTGCAGGAGAACAAGGAACATGTGAGTCATAATTTTCTCAAATATCAAGATAAAATGAAGGCCATATTTGATAGACATTCCAAGGACTGAGTTTTTCATCCAGGGGACTATTAGGCAATTTAATTGATGTTAAATTATTTCATAAACTATTGTCCGAGACTTGTAAATTGATGAAGTGTAAATGCACTTTTTGTGCTAGGATTTTTTATTAGGTGAATAATTTTCAAATTGGATTAGGATGTTTCATGCACATGTTTTTATCTAAGAATCATTCAAAGAAAAAAATACTATCATTCTTGCAAAAAATGGAAGTATCACTCTTGCAGAAATAGATCACACTTGCAAAAGTTAGATCTTCGCACATGATAAAAAAAAACTAATTTTAGAGAGAAAAATTAAATGAAATCGAATCTAAATCTACTTCAAACTTTCCAGGAAAGGAAACTAATCTTAATAGCACACAAGAAAAAAAGAAAATATTCTCCACACCAACAAATATAGATTTACTTCTCACTAACATAAATGAAATTAAATCTTAAGTTCGAAATTAAAATGCCACACTCTAAAAACCAAATCTCACTGATAAATCCTTGAAATAATTATATTTCTAATTTAAATTTGAAATCAAGTAATTATACTCTAAGATTTACATGTGCACAATAGATCCTTTTCAATTTATTTTCCTCATTCTTCACACTAGGAAATGATCAAATCTATGAAAGAAATATTTAACAAACTTTGTTACAAACTTTGTCATTGTCATAAGCATTGTGATAATCTAATGCTACAGAACTAAAATTAGAAAATTGATTTATTAACTAGAAATGGAAATAAAATCTTACAACTCCCAAGGGGCCCTCCTATGATTTGTAAGTATGCAGTGATCAACAAAGACTACACACGCATTTAAATGCGACACATAGAGGAATAACAAGCTTTCATTAACAGTTTCAAATGGTATTTCAAAATAATAACCAAGTTTGTCTTCATTTCGCGGAGAGGTAGGTTTTATAACCTCTTTCAATAAATGTTTAGATATTTATGAGCCTATACTAATCAATAGAAACTCTAAAAATAACATAAGATAACATGAAATAACGTTTCTTCATGATTTTTTTTCTGGAGAAGAAAATGATGAGGCAATATATCAGCTTCATCGATCTCCTCGCTTGCTTGGTTCGTCTTTAGCTCATTTTACGCTGGGTTGACTTCCACGTTGACCTGATCATACGACATCATTATCATCTATTTGGATCATGGAGATAGGTGGATGTCGTTATGCCAGTTGCCAGCTACATGTCCATACATTTCATTCCTCAATTGATGTTTTAGAACCTATAGAACCTTCAAGTAAGCTGCAAAATCGATCATTAGCTGTAGAATTGATGAAATTCAATGACTTATGCAAATATTAAGTCAAATAAGAAATAACAATGAAACTATGAATAAATATGATTAAGTTCCTATTTTTTCCAATAACCTTGTAAGATGACACCTTATTGAGATATTCATGGTCAAAAGGAGGAGAATGGAGTGTAAGAAGGTTGTCAAAAAGGGACAATTTTGGTCTTCAACATTCCCCCACACAGAAGATATTACATGTCCTCATGCTCAAAATTTCAAAAAAATTAACCCTTCTATGTCACTGACCTACCTATGAGGCCTGAGCAAGAACATCTAAATTAGTTGTCTTTGCTTTTCTGGTGGCTACCATCCTTGGTTTCTTCATTAAGATCTTGTACTGCAAAATTGTGACCTTTCTCTTAATAAATTTATTTTTAGCTTTCAATTTCTTATTTTTCTTGCACCATAAATCATGATGTAGAAAAATGTTATCGTTTTGAGTTCTTTGGATTTCATTTTGTACCTTTATTGCTTCATGTTCCTACTTCAAATATTTATTCAACACTTCCAATTCATAAATTTTATGCTTAAGAGTATCTTCAATTCTAGGTTCTTTTGGAGGATTGAAATGAATTTCTTCATCTGAAATTTATTCTCGATTTGAGGATGACTCAACAGTTTTTCCAGTAGATTTGTATTCAAGAGATTATATATAGTCATAGATTTCTTGTTGAACAGGGTCGATTTCTAGAGTTTTTCTAATTGGACTTGCAATTGGTGATGGAACTCTTGGTTCCTCTTCTTCTTATAGATCAATAAACCCTAGAGACTATTGAGGTTGTTCATTAGTTGACTTCTTAAGTATTTCACTTCTTCTCACAGTTGCTGGTGATTTTTCAGTAGTGAGGGCATGGTTTTTCTTATTGACTTTTCCTTGTTTTGTTTCTCCTTTTGATGTACCTTCATTTTTACTGTTGGTTTTCTTTCTTCTAACGTTATTTTGCTTAATATTTTCTAAAAAATTTGCAAGAGGAATTTCATCATCATAATCCTTTTGTGTTTTCCTATCTTCTTGTATTTGAGGTGCAGGTGGATCTTGGTCTTAAAGCTTAGGGTTTGAAGAAAATTTTCGTCGACTCTTCTTTATTTTGGAACTGAGTTCATGGTGTTCAAATTATTTGAAATGATTTCGTATCAAAGAACGTTTTGAGTTATCCCCTTTACTTTTCAAATGAGCTTCAATTAAAATTTTCACTAACCCATGATGATACAAAGCATTTTCAATTAACTGTATTTTTCTCTGGATGTTAGCAACCATTTTTCTTAAACTACAAAGCAAGAAGTATGGAAAATTGATTTCATTACCATCCATAAAATGCATCATTAAGCGAGCATGGTAAAAGAACATATTTCCAAACCTATCCTCACAGGTTATAAAATTCTAAATGATTAATAGAAAATTTCTCCATTTAGTCTTTAAGGTTGTGACTAGAATTCCCTTCTTGAAGACAGAGATATTCATACCTAGATTTTTAAGGAATACATCCCACTCTTTTTCTTTGATCTTTCGATTCTTAAACCAACTTTCCCCGTTTTACGGTAATCCGGTAGCTTTTGTCGTGAACAACTCTGTCAATACCAACTTGATATCCCCAATTTATGCTTCTATACCATCATATGCCCGAGAAAACTATTTTGTGACCTCCTTCTCATACCCATCAAACTTTTCAAATAACTCCAACCATCATGCTTTCTGCAATTCATACTTCACCTGCAGGTATGCTTCAAGAAACTTAGCTCCATTTGGCTCCGAACACACGATAACTCCCATGTTGAAGAAGTATCAGCCCCTAATTGCCATTTTCAACATAGTTATGGAGTGTAACAAGGATGGGGATGGATTTTTGGTAGCATTTGAGGTGTTTTCGACAATGAAACAAGATTGAATGATGTGAAGAAAATTTGATGGGATGCGAAGGAAATGGGATGATATAATGAGAAAGTGGAATGAATTCAAATGATAGAAAGGTTTTCAATAATAGTTTCATACCCTTTTGACAAGACATGCATATATTTCATGAGAACCAATTTCATGTCATAGCAAGAGTAATTATTATGTGATATGGCAGAGGCGACGTTTATAATCATCAATTCATATCATAATTTAATGTTTCTTTTAATATTTGACCAATATTTACATACCTTGTATTATGCCTTACTGATTTGTTGATATTTACTTTTATAGGTTTCTCAGGTTTCTCTAGCTAAGATCTCCATTCAAGTTTCTTTCGCCATGATCTTCATTTTCTTTAGCTGTAATCTGTCAAGTCGGTTGTAGAATTTCATGAGACCTATAGATTATTGACAATTATGTAGTTGTATTATTTTTTATATATTATTTTCTCTTTATATATATATATAAGAAAATAGAAAGTAATTTTCAATCTAAGTTGGAGAGGAAGTAGAATCTTTCCTGGCCAACTTCAAATCAAGATTATCTTGCAGATTTCTAACGAACTCTTCCTTTGTAAATGGTTTATGATATATTCGTAATATATGACCATTTATAAGGAAATTTACTTTTTCTTCATCAATGGTTTTAATTATTACTGCTCCATTATCAAAGACAGTTTCAACCTCATAAGGACCAAGCCAATGAATTTGAATCTTTCCTTGCAAATATTTAAATTTACAATAAAAAAGTAATGCCCAATCACCCGGCTGGAATTTCTTGACTTTGATAAATTTATCATGCCATCTAGACCTTTGTTTTCGAACTATGTGTAACACCCTCTTCCCACATTTACCAAAGTAATTGGCCAACTAGGGTAAACATGTGACGAGAGGATACTAATATGAGATTCAACCTCCTATATGACCTTAAGGAAGTGTAACCAACTAAAACACCAAAAACACACCTTACATTGCATCATTGACATCCCCAAGAGGTAACCTAACCTTCTAGGGCCCTATTCTTGGAGGAGGGACTGATTTTTAGCCCCTTTGAGGCTTCACGCGGGCTTGTAAGGGCAAGGGAGTGGATATAGACCCTATAGCCATGGGCTAACCTTATCAAGGTAGTGGTTAGGGCCAAAACAATGAATTTTCCGCTTGTAGCTCTAGGATTTGTGCCACATTTTCAGCCCCTCATCCCAAGTCACTACCAAGAACTTCCTGTAACTTCAGGAGAGGGTAATTAACATTAAAAAAACATATGGAATCAATCACATCAACTGGAACTCATCCGACCCCACCCAGCTATGACAGGAATTTCGTCAAACATGTCACAAACATAGCATCTATAGGTATAAAAAATAGTATTAAACAAAGGTGTCTCTTTCTTATCTGAGAATGGCTAAGAAGCATTGCTCCCCTACATCATAAGATATCATACAATCAATTTGACCATAGATGCATTAAGTATTCATTTATAAGTAACAACATGGAGAGAGCCATACCTCATCACTGTCACAATACATGTTCATAACCAACATAATACCAACATAAATATGATGGATAAATCGACAATATAATCCATATATAAAAAAATCCATATACGCATCAAATACCAAGGCATTGAACCTTTCAGTAATGAATGTAAAAACCAACCAGGAATGGGACTTCCACATTCCACCCAACCATAGACATGGCTGAGCCAAATATCACTTCAACCAGTCACCTCCATGCCATATTCCAAGCATGAATGTGGGACTTTATCAAACACATCAATCAACACCAAACCAGGGCTCCATAGACCAAACTGTCTCAACCCAAAACCAATGATTCGTCCTCACAGTCAGGCATCACTAACCGTCACGGATTGGTCTCCATCCAAGCTGCTCCAGGGCTCCAGAGTGTTTGTTCCAACTAGGGATTCTAGGACTAGTAACTCAACCCCAACTGTTATAGGGCTTCCAGAGTGTTTGTCCAACCAAGGCTTCCAGGAACTAATAACACAACCCAACGACTAAAAGAATCATCAGAACCAACTAGAAAAAAATCAATGTAAATAAACCCACAATACCATGGTTGTCTAGGAAATGGCAAGGCTAGGAAATCCACAAGCATACACCATGCATGCCAAAACGAATGAGGAAAACATACATGCAACTTAATGCCTGCAATCAAATCTTGTTGTAGTTATTGATCCCGACGTCCACCTATGCTTGCCTGCTATTCCTTTGCCTTCTGGCTCCAAATCACCAAGTATCCACACTCTCCAAGAGTGATCTAAGAAAACTCTAAGTATCCAAGAGTATGTGTGTGTGTGTGTGTGTGAGAGAGAGAGAGAGAGAGAATAATGAGAGAGTTCCAAAAATGCACTGACCAAATCTTTCCCATTGATCCTCAGAATCCTTTTTATTAATAAGGCCTCTAATTTCTTCATTGTCCATTATTTTCCTTCAATTTCCTCTTCACATGCAACCTGTGACCTTTCACCTTTCTTTTCTCCTAATTTCCATTATTTTCATATGTAAATGTGCCCAAAAATACTTTTGCCTCTTTAATGCCTTAGTCATAGCCTTTGTCAATTTCCTTAGCCATAAAAAACCAAATGAACACCCACTATGATGTTTTTTCCCACCATTCAGCGTGGAATACATGACCCATCCATCATGGTCTTATATATATTTTTACATGGATTTTTACCAGGGTTGTTACAGAACCCTCCCCCTTGGAGGAACACCGTCCTCGGTGTTCAATGACACCTACAAACTAGAAAACTACTAAAAAAATCATACTGCCTATGGATCTTTATAACGTAGCTCGTTGCAGTATTTACAATGAATAACCTACTTGAAAGAAAAACCTATCATGACAATCATACTATGTACTAGAGCTTTATAACACAAATCATTATGGTATTTACTATAGCAACCACATATACTCATGCACATTTGCTTCAACCATCAAATAACCATATTATCTGTGGAGCTTTATAAACCGGCTCGATACAGTATTTACAATAATATACACATTTTCTCAACCAGAAAATAGAAAAATACGATGCCCGTATCAGTAAAAATGGAAACCAGAGGCTCACACCTCCACCCTCAAGGTAATACCAGGATTCACCTCCTTCCCAGAAAGTCCAAAATCCACTGCAAATGTCAAAGCTGCATCCAATTTCCAGTGTTACAATCCTGCGCCACTTGTCCTCTCAGTGAACAATTACCGACTCATTTTTCTAGGGCACACTCCCAATGTGCATCTAATTCCATTTGGAAATGATAATTACCAAAACCAATCTATCCCTAACCTTGCCTTCTCTGCTACATAGTCCCTCGGGTAATCTGGTAATCCCCTTTTGTGCAGTCACTCACCTTCCAAGTTTCGTTGGCACCCCCATTTCAGGCAGTCTATCCCTTGGCAAGGCTTCCTCGTATTAGAAGATATAAAAACCAAGGAATATACCTACCTAAAACCATCATACCGGTCCTAGCATGCTCATGGAAATCAATGGAAACTATTGGGTACCATTGTCCCACAATTCCACTGCTCCTGAAGTGCTTTATCAACACATTGTTGCATCTTTCAATTCCCTTTGTTGTTGCTGCTAATGCTTGCAATCAGTTTAAACCATACCAAACTAGGCATTGCATGATTTCCTATAGAAATAAAATAATTTCCATTACAATCAAAATAAATTTAAATAGACTCACATCATACCTCATTGGTAGCTTCATCGGTAAGGTACACTTGTACTTATGTTTACTTCTTGTTAGACAAGTCAAACTATTTGTCTGATCAAACCATCATGTATAAACATATCATATAAATCTAGCTCAAAATGCAACCATCATAGATCAAAATCATAAATCACATGCAACCATCATAAACCATAATCATAAATCACATGTAACCATCATAAGTCAGAATCACATATCACATGCATAATAGAGCTTAAATAGCATATCGATACTTATCCTTCGTTAGTCCTTACTTCTTCCTTTGTTCTCTCTGTACATACACTGGATCGGTTGCCACACCTGATGAGCACCCAGTGAATTCTCCTCAACCATGTACATATACACACAATTCATAGCACATACATCCACACAAGGTGTACAACACCATACAATACATAAACCCACACTCGGTGTACAACACAAAAAAATATATATGCCTATACCCAGTGTACAACACAATACATGTACATATGTTGGAAATACTGAGAGGGGGGGTGAATTAGTATTCCTTTCAATTAGAGCATTATTTAATCTTCAATTATTATCAGTTTTTGTGCAATGATAGCAGTGAACAAAAGGAACACAAATGCACATATTTTTTAAGGTGGAAACCCACTCCGAGACAAAAACCACCTAATGATTTTCTATTAATTATTTAATATTCAACTCCAATTGAAAATAAAGCTCCAACTTCCTAGAATCTAGAAAATAATTCTTCTCTAGATCCCACTGGATGGATGCTCAAATGCCCGAGATTCTTTAGTAGTCAAATAAACGGATTCCCCAACACCCAATGACCTATACTTCACCCTAGCACCACCCTACCACCCTATAGAAGAATAAAAGAAGAATGGACTCCAGTACCAGGGAAAATGGTCCACTTTACAATGATATAGAATGATGTAGAAGAAGAAGACACACTAGACCATAACCCCAACTATGACACAACCACCTAATGATGATCCTAGACCTCCTAACACTGCCTCTTCAACTCTTGCGAGATAGACACTAGTACAATTTTTACAATAATGTATTTACAATGACTTAGTACAATGATACCTTTACAGTGATTGTATGTTGTGCTGCCCACTTGAAGACTTCATGTGATGAACTTCTTGCTGTTTTTCTGCACTTTGGTTGCTGCTCTTTTCATGCTACCCTCTGTTGTACCTTGCTTTGCTTTTCTATCCTAGAAAGTCTGGTCTTTTGCAGCCCTTGACAACACATGATCTAGCTTTTTCTTGCCTTCTTGTAGCTCGATATTGAATCCGGTGTATCTCTGTTATTTCAGATCCCCAATATGTGATTTTTGGTCCTGTAGTATTCCTCCAAGTCATCTTTCCAATGCCACAGGTCTGACCCAATTTGGATTCTTCAAGGGAGAGTTATGCCCGATCTCTCACAATGCCCTAACTATGGACTGTTTCAGTAGAGAAAACTTGTACGGCGTGCCACGTGTCACTGTTTCTTCATTCAGATCTGAAATTGATAGATAAAATACTAAATTTTGTGCACTATCTGCTACTTTTTATATAATTCCAATCCGATACTCAAAGAGAGAGTTATGACGATTTTACCAAGGTCACTTCTTTGAGATGAATTTCAGGAGCCTTCAAAAACACTAACTTCCACAGATCATATCTCCGAAAATATTGCACACCTTGATCTGAAATTTTTACAGGAGCTTCCTCGGGATTTTAGCTTCACTTCTTAAAATTTTTAGCTTCTGAACCTTTGTATAAAATTATTTAGAGCGAAAATTCCATAATGACCTGTTTCATATGGCGAAATCTCTTGCTTATTGAGGATATGAGGATCACAATTTATATAAATGCTTAGGTTGAGAGGGGCTTCAAAAAGTGAACGTGGGAGGGATTTTAGGAGCTTAAAAAAAATTAATTATGAATTTTCAATGACCCATGCCACAACCCCATGGGGTTTTATCCCACTAACTGGCGGTACAAACTTCAAACATGAATATCTCTCAAACCGTGAAGAATTACGTGGCGTGCCATATATCAATGGAAACATCTTGACAAGTAGAAACCATAAAAATCATTCTTGATCCATGATATATTAAATTGGTAGGTAACAATTCCCATGCAATATTTGGGTAGCCCCTGGTGCTGCTTGGGTTGACATCAATGACAACCACTGATCAAAAATATCCCCCTTTGGCATTGATGGAAACACAAGTACTCCCCTGCAATCATGAAACCTCTTCCTACAACATTCTCTCCCCCTTTGACATCAATGTCAAAGGGTAACTACCCCTGACACACAACCATCCTGTGGACCTGTAAACAATTCCACTCCCCCTTTATATTAAGAATAAGGAAAACCTAATGAGAACTTGGGAGAATCCCAAGCTTCTGGTGAATATATTCCAATGCTTCACGAGTACTCTCACAATAATCAATGCTTCCTGCCCAATCTGCATCTGTAAAGGCA